>CM076577.1:968112634-968712634 GCA_034641835.2 Pinus albicaulis
GTCCTATGGAAGAGTGTGTGGAGGCCCCAATTGGCTCAAATTCTCAAGCACGATCCTTTGCAGGAGCCAAAGACATAAAACGTTGTCACTTCCTATGACAGCCAAGATTTTAAGGATTAATATTCAATATGTACTGTGGTTACCTCTGACTAGTAGCCAGTTTCTCTATTTCTTTTTGTCGCTACTCAACTGGCTACATTGGATTTGTTGTACCATATCAAGCAACAGAGATTTTAAATTTAGATTAGGTTAGATAGGAATGTCAATAAAGCTCAGTATTTTGAGCATTTAGTTAGTTGTTGATTTCTGGCTTTGAAGGAAACAGAAAAAAATACAAAAACAATAGAAAAGAAAAGAAGGCAGATAAAAACAAGAAAGGTACAACCCCATACCAAAAAAGAGAAATAAAATCTGAAAGTGTGCAAGCTCAAATGCCACTCCTTAAAACACACTTCTAGTTAGTCATACAGCCTAATCATGACTAATTAGCTTTTCAATTTACTGTTGATAGGTTAGTGAATTAGATCAACCAAATAGCATAATCTTGGCTTATCAGTAAGGTAGATTAGGATAGAAAAACAAAGGTTCAAACAAGCTCAAATCCTGGACCTATGAGATTGATGAATAATTGGTTCTAAAAAAGCTCAAAACTTGAACCAGGAAAGAAAGAGGAAACAACTCAAACAAAATTAAAACCAGAGCTGTAGAAAAATGAAGGATGTTTTTAAAATTTTAAAATTTTATGCCTTCACAATTTTGTTTTACTTATCTGCAAGATAAAATTCTATGTGCAGCTTGTTTTATGCCATAGATCAACAGTAAGTCAGACTGCTTAATCCTGGCTTGATTGCTTTTAAATTTCACGTTTTAGAATTTAGAGAATAAATATCTGTTAGATAGTCTAATCCTAACAGGTAGTAGTTAGGTAGTGAAACTTATGAGTTCAACTGCTTAATCTGAACTCATGGAGAAATAAGAGTAGACTTAGACTAGTTTTATGTTTTCAATAAAAGAATAATTTTTTTATGAAAAGAGTTTGCCAATCAAATTTCACTCTGAAGAAGAAAAAATGTTAGGAACATTAGCAATGGGTAGGTAGAGATGTTGTTTTGATAGAATTCCATTGTTTCAGATTGCTTTAAATATGGTCAGATCAAAGAAAGGTCAGCTAAAGAAAAAGAAAGTTGATGCCCAATGGATGAAGGCACTGGTTTACTGAAAAGCCAGAGATCAATAGCTGAGGTTCTAGACACCTAAAAAACTAGCTGTCCTCACCAAGTGGAACCACTGTTAGCCACATATAAAAAAATTTCATATCAAATGGTGGCTAAATCTTTTTAGGCCTTCAAGAAATAATTTCATGTCCAAATTGTGAGTTCTTGAAGTCTTATGATGATGATTACCCTTTGAGATAATCTTCACTACTGCTCACTATTTAATCCTAAAGAACCTTGTTGTTTACCAAAGAAAAATTACTCATAAGGCTCTATTTTCCATCATTTCACTTCTCCTTTCACTCCCAAACAATTCCATTTTCACCCTTATTCCCTTCATAAATTCGTCCTAAAAACCCTTCATTTAACCTCTAAATCATTCCAAAGACCCTTTTAAACCTTATGTTCCCCTTTCATTTGGTTTTAAAACTCTTATTTCATCTATCGGAACCCTATTCAGGACTTAAAAGTCTTTATTTTTGGGCCTAAAATCATTCTTCTGAAATATATAGGTCTTATGCCCCCGAGGGATTATTTCCTTTAGCACCTTTCCCCCATGTGGCAGAAGCCCCGTAATCGGGCGCTAAAGGACTTAAAAACTCTTCCCGAACCCTTATTTTCCTTTATTTTTCATTACCACAATGTTATGATTTAAAATGAACCTGGATCGTTGATCTAAACAGATCAATGGCCATCGGGCCTCCTTTCCTCTGCCTTTTCGCCTCTCGTCCCTTTTCTCCTTTCAAAAACCTACGCCCCCTTATTACATCTCAACTGCCCGATCATCAGATCTAATGGTCGAGACTTAACCCGATGAACCCAAATTTCCATTTAACCTGTCCACTATGCGACAAAGAAGAACATGTCACTGTAGAACCCACTGCTTCATCCTCCAGACATCTTTGGATCGATTGCACTCAACCCGCACCGTTAGATCTGCTGCCCATCATCCAACCACTCAAACTTAATCTCGCGTAATTTTCGGCCTCCCTTCCCAGTGTGCTACATTTGTGCGATATGGGCATTTTTCAAAATCCATGCGTCAATCGCGGAGTGGAATCGTGTTCCAAAAGTGAAAACTTCCTACCCCCCCCGAACGCTGCGTGAAAACAATTAATGGTTTTCCGAAACCACTTTTTCCAAAATTCGCGCCATAATTCAAATATTCGCCTGGTTACCTGTTTCTGTTGGGATTTCATCCTCCAGCACTGCATTTCCTCATCCTCAAGCACTCCATTACCTTCATCAAACCTCCGTGATGCAATTATACCATTCTCACAGGGTTTCTTAATGAGTTTTTTGTGTTCTGCAGGATTTTAATGGTGTTTGTTCCGTATGCTTCCATAGTCACAGACTGGTGACCGAATGATCACAAGGTGATGATTCTGTGCCTTAATCCAACATAGAAAAGGAACCAGCGGGTTTCCAAGTTCAAGTTATCAGTGGATCATGACCCCTGATCTTGAATGAAACTCTCCAACAGTATAAAGCCACCTGTATAAACAAAGAACAATGAAGTGTATCAGAGTGAAGAATCAATGATAAAGGGTGATTATCGCCTAAACCTGAAGATCAGGGTTTTCAATCAACAGATCAAAGGGTTAAAGATATTGTTAAAGTACAAAAAACCAAAAATAAAGATCAAGGTTTAATCAAGCCAAACACAGACCAAAAGCAGATTAAAGTGTTTTTAAGGTTAAATAGAGAAAAATATCAGTAAAGAGGCCTCCACTGCCACATCAAAGGCCAAAATATCCTCTTCAGCTACCAAAGTGCCACCTATAGCCTCAATAAATCAGAAAAAGGCATAGTTATTTCCTAGTCAATGATATTTTTTTTAAAGACAGCCAGAGTTATTGCCAGCCTGCCTAAAGAGTTTTAAAGTCAACAAAATCTGCCAAGTAGCTAAAAATTAAATGAAAACCAATTAATACATGGAAAATATCAGAAATCTTCTCTATTGAGCCCCTCAAAGACAAAGAAGCATTGAAACTTGTATTAATTGAAAAATTGTCCTTTTCTTTCATCCCACCTCCTATTTCTTCTATAAATACTTCTGAACAAGGTGAGATGTTGTTGGTTGTTGGACTTTGATGTAGTACTTTCTGCTCGAAACTTTCTGCATGTAAATAGTTCTCAGAGGCTGTTGAAGCTCTATTTGTAATCAAAGAAGTTAGGATGAGAAGAGAATTTGTTCTTGTACTGAAACGTTGGACTTGAAGTATGTAACTGGATTGACATCAATACACAAGCTGATTCATGGGATCCTGGTCTATACCATTGGTGATGTGCCTCTCATTGTACTTGTTTTCCTTTTTGTGTTTTCCACAAAATTGTTCATTTTTCTCTGATAAAGAACAACAAATATAGAGCTAGGATTTACTCTTAAAAGTACACTACTCTCACTGATAAGGTTTATCTTTATGTTTTCCTCCAATTATGTATTTAAGAATGATTTAATATAGTCCAAAAAGTCAAGGAATGTTGGTGAGCCCATGTCTTGCTGTCTAAACTTTAAAAAATTTTCTTGAATGATATTTTCATTACATGCTAAGTAGAGTTAAATTAGAAAAGTTTATGGTTTTCCCTATCTTCTAGTTCTTTCTCCAAAGGTTGTTTGAAAGTTTCCCTAAGAGTATGCTGAAAGAAAACCTAGATTTTAATGATATATTACTTGATATTAAGCTACACTTTGTTTTTCTTATCTATTTTCATCCTTTCTGAAAGCAGTCATGTGGATTATTGGATTGTTTGTCTGATAAGTTACCTTTAATACAAGCTTTTCCAAAGAAGTCTATGGTTAGCCCCGTCCTTTGGTTGGTTTCAAATAGTTGCTTAAAAATGCTTTTCTTGTATGGAAAGTTGATAAATCCTTTTTGAAATTATTGGCTTTTTCCACTTTCTCAACACTTTAATGTTCCATTCCATCATTTAATCTAAAATATCCTTTGTTATAGATGACTTGCCCCATGGACCACTCTTGAAAATTGTTGTAAAATTAAAACCTTTTATGACTCCATAGCCCAATGGATTAAGTGTTGTTTCATACCCATCCTATCAACCAAACCTTGTTTTTATTATTCATACCTTCACCCCTCTGAAACTCTTTCATTTTCAGGACTTTCCACTAAATTAAAGATCATACCCGACCAACCAAACAAACAAAAACCCTTGTTCTTAATAACTAACCTAATATCATATTAAAACCTTAAAAGATAAATCAATATTTGCACTTATAGAGAGATCCCTCTCTAGATTTAGGAGGGCTAGATCCTAGAATCCCAAAGTGGTTCATATGTAGGCTCTGCAGCGTTTATATTTGCTAGTCTTGCAAACTACAGAGACCTAACACACATGACACAAGACAAGATGTACACAATAGTAATATTTCACATTCAGATACTGTACCATATCTACTAGGAAACCTTGCCTCTAGTATCTTACCCATGCCTTACACTATGCATCCACAACCCAAATCTTGAGTTTGTGGCTCCTTCCACTATCCATTCTTTTCCTAGCATGTTGCATATTACAATGCTTTCGTTATGTTGATGTATCCTTAAAAACTCCCTATTCACATTAAAAACATAGGCATAATTATAATCACATAATATCAAAATCATAAATCAACCACGGCTACCTCTTTCCCAATTGATTCCTCCTACAATCAATAACATTTTCATGTCACCCATACCATCATTATCCCACCAGAATGTTCCTTAAAAATAACCTATCAATCAAAATGGCTTAATATAACTTCAGTAATCCATCATGTTCATGAATATAACACATATTCATATATAGATCAAATAATTTCAAGTTTTATAGACCCCCCTTTGTGCCATTTTTGTGGCTTCCATTTCACTGTCAAATATCTCCCATGGACCCAACCAGCCTTCTAATTGGTTTATCAGCCCCAAGGAACAACACTTAGAGGCATATATGTCCAATCCTTTAACAAGGATTTCAATTAGTATTAAGTATACCAGCTGACATCATAGTCATTATTTTATGTTAATAAACATAATATATACATGAGCACATGAATTCCATAATCACGTGATAATAGAAATAATTATCACCAATAATTCCCACTTGTTTATTAGATTCCTCAAAAAATAGAGAATTTCATTGGATAACCTTATTGTTTTATCCCAACCATGCCATTCATATATTCATTAATTTTTATATGCATAATAAATCATTATTCCACAAGGATGATTCATTACAACAACTTGTCAAAGACAATGGTATTGCATATACTCATTTAATCATCCACATGTTCATGAAAATAAAACATATTCACATAATTTCATACAAAATCAAGGTTAAGGTAACCTCCTATTTTTGGGCAAAGCACAGATTCATTTGGAACAACTATTTCCAAACATAACCAATGGAATAATCACCCAATTCCTTTTACAATTTTACCTTGGTGCATTGAGTCTTATTATGTGTTATCAGATTCATCTAGTTGTTAGTTATATGAAAATAACCAAATCAATTCTTACCTTGGCATGTTAATACCAAGAATTTTGATTTGAAATTGTTTCCACATGTTAGTCATATGTTCCAAGGATCAATACATTATTTTTATTAATTTTAAATTAACCAAGTTTTACCAAGATTAGTGGGATCAAATTAAAATCATGCTTTTACCATGACTAGAAACTATGACATAGTCTGCAACTAGCTCATAGTCATTATCTATAGTGCTAAAACTAGTACCCACTTCGACTCAAGTGCATATTAGTTGTCTCAGTACATATTTTGTTAGTAAAATTGTCTTAAAACAAGATCATTACTTCACTCAATCTCATAAGCACATACTGATATCATGCACTTAATCAAAAATTCAAACAATACTTTAAGGATGCATAAATTCAATAGTTATTAGAACACATATCTAGATAAAAATATTAACTCGTGGAAAATTTCTTGTAGGTGTCACTTTTGCCTTTCTCTCATCAGCACCTTATGTTCGATAACCATGGTTCCTCAAGGTTACATGCAATACTCTCATTGGTTTCCTAATTGTGTTTTAAACCTACTCCTTGTTACCTACTCATCATTAACCACTTTTAGTCATCTGAACATGTTATTGTTAGTATGAATCCTTTGTCAAAGTGTACAAAAAAGGACCACTTTAGCTACGCATAACTAATAGCCCTAACAACAAAAGTGGCTACCAATATCTTCAGATCTGCGATTAGTTAGACAAGAAAATAGCTACAAAACACCAGATCTATGTATGGAAAGACATTAAGTAGAAAAAATAAGGGTTTGCTCCATATACCAATGGACAAGACAAGAACAATTTTTGAAATAATTTTTGTATTAAATGGGGCACTTCTGAGGAAAACCAGAAGGAGTATCCAATTCCCCTCAATGGGATGGGTTCTTGGAAGTCCTCAGCACTTCAGATCTAATATTCTTCTCTCTAGTTGATGTACAAAACCCAATGCAAAGAGTAGAGCTCAAAGGGAGCAAAATGACAGAAAATGGTGACCAAGTGTATAGATCCAGAGTGATCTAATAGGCAACAAAAGGTGAAGAATGGTAGGGAAAACCCTCCTATTTATAACAAAATATTGGGTCATTCTAGATCTTGGTGCATGGGTGTACCAGATCTAGATCCACTTTTTATGGAATATTTTATTATATTTTTTGGAGGGAAAAGATATTTGACTTGGGTCAAATCCCTTAATTTGTTAAAAATAAATAAATAAATGATTTATTTATCTTTTTACGGAAGCGGTTAGAAGATAATCAAATAAATAATGATTTATTTAATTATTTAAGGAAGTGATTGAAAGATAATTAAATAAATAGTGATTTATTTAATTATTTATGGGTGATTTGGTCATATTTAACAAGGAATATCATCTAAATAAGGTTTAAATGATTATTCCTAGAAAATAAGAAGATAAATAAAGGTTTATCTAATTAATTTCTTTGATTTTGGGTTAAACATGACTGGGAATAATAATTAAATTATGGTTTAATTAATTATTCCATGAGGAAAATCAAACAAATATGGGTTTGTTTAATATTTCCTTTAGGGGTTTCCTGTTTTAACATAGTGAAAGCAGTTTTACTTAGGGTAAAACTGGTCTTACATGGTGTACTTGGGTCCATCTAATGATAATAAGTTAGATGACCAAAAAATGGTGTAACAGATTGCCCCCCAGCGTGCGAGTGTCAGGAGCAAATCGTATGACCGAAGTACGTTGTAAGAACACAATCACTAGACAAAAAAAGGGATGTCAGAGAGAGAAATGTGAGGTAGATAGTGTGTTGAAGGACTAGACCCTGAGGAGACGAGACTCGTAGGTGCAACAAGTCTCTTTTTATGAGAGGGTACCTGTGCTGAAGGCGGCGGGGGAGGCATACCTATGCCCGCCGAGACAAAGTACAAAAGAATAGTGTGTCCAGTAAACAAGGGACCGAACCATAAAATACAGCTGGCATAATCATGAGCTAGATAAAAATAAAATGAGGAATCCCACATACATGCTGAGCCTGGGATAACAGCTAGGACTTGTACAATAATATCTGAGTACATGAGATACAAATACAACCGAAATGCCCCCTGCAAATGGGGAAGGGCTCGCCAAATCTGACTGATACATGCAAATTGAAGAGGCGCTGCAAGTGGCTATGGCCAACATCATCAAATATCTGGAGCTGCATCGAAGGCTGCAAAGAAGAGGTCATCCGGGCATGTGGGGGGCTACCTGCAGGGCCACCCCCTCATGAGGGTTGAGACATCTCACACACACCCGGGAATCATCAAGAGCTGCTGCTGGATCATTGGACCATCAAGTATACGAATCTCGATCATGCTGAAGGAGCTGGAGAAACAATCAAGCTAAAGGGAAAGGAGATATCCCTTTGCCTGATCCGAGGCACCGAACAAGAATGGAAGCTCGAACCAAGGTACACCGCCCTCTAGACCTGGCTTCTGGAATAAATGAGTTGATGTCGACAGAAGGAGGTCCGCCATAGGTGAGGCAATGAGAGACCCTCAACTAAGGCACGAGAGAAAAGAGTAGAGCAACGGACAGACTGACACTAATGATGATAGTGAAGTGGAAAGTACTCAGTAGCTAATGGACGACTTCCCTTGCTAGAGCATAAAGGGAATGAATGACATGGCAGCGACTGACACAACATCATCAGGGATGGGGGACAGTGAAACTGAAGGTCATAATGTGCGACACAAGAGAGAGACCAATCAATGATGGATGGAGGGCTATAGTGGGGTACAAAGGGACTCGGCATAGACTCCATGGAGGGAATGATGAGTCAACTTGGATGCTCTAAACAAGGGTGAATTGATGGTGCTACCACACAGTAAAGGCCCTAATGGGGGAATCGTGGAAACATGAGTACAAGGTGGGAACTCACGACGAAAATCGACACGAACATGGACGAGTATGGAGGGAAGGTGACGCCCCAAATACAAGTGTTGTAAGTGAGGAAATTTGATTTAAAGTGTAGGTGAAGTGACCCTTCTTGGAAAAAATGGGTCCGGGTGAAGTAGCAAATCATAAAAATGAAAAGACAGATGCTGGCTATCTAAAAGAAAATAAAACATGCATTCCAGAAGGGGAATGCTAAGGGTAATATTTCTTAAGATAGAGTGCATTGCGAGAATTAGGAAGGGGGTGGCCTTCGAAATCCTCTAAGAGGTATGCCCCCTTACCGAGGTCCTTACTAATGATGTAAGGACCTAGCCATAATGAGTCAAACTTCCCATGACCAAGGACATCATGGGCCTGGTCATATACTAGAACAAGGTCGCCTTCGTGAAAAGTGTGAGGCTGGACTTTTCGGTCATACTGAGCTTTGGTGTGCTTTTTGGCCGCTTCCATGGTTTGTAAGGCAACACGACGGTCTTCGGAAGCGCGCTCAAGCATGATAAGCCGTTGTTCTAGAGGTTGGGTGTCAGGGAGAAGTTCAACGGCTAGATGTAGAGAAGGAATTTCACACTCGATCGGTAAGACTGCCTCCTCTCCAAAAACCAGGTGGAAAGGAGTAAACCCGGTGGCGGTTTTAACAGAAGTTCGATAGGCCCACAAGGCAGGGAAGAGCATGAGATACCAGTTGGTTTTGTGCTTATTCACCGTTCGTTGAAGCATATTTTTGAGGATTTTGTTGACTGCTTCAACTTGGCCATTACCTTGGGGGTAATAGGAGAAGGAATATTGGTGCTCAAAACCCAACAGCGAGGATAGCTCACGCCATATCTCATCTTCAAAATGTTTGCCATGGTCAGAGACCAGTTGTTTGGGAACCTTGAATCGAGCTATAACATGGTTAAAGAAAAAGAGGGCCGCGGTAGCTGCCGTGTTATTGAACGTTGGCATGGCCTCGGCCCATTTGGTGAAATAGTCGACCGCCATGATGATATATTTATGGTTACCAGCGGATGGCGGGCGACACTCCATAAAGTCGATGGCCCATTTACAGAAGGGGCCGGTTGAGATGACCGGATGGAGGGGAGCTGGTGGAGCTCGCGCCTTAGGGGCGAAATGTTGGCAATTGGGACAATGTTTGACTGCCTCAATGCAATCACTAAAGAGAGAAGGCCAAAAATACCTAGCGCGCATGATTTTCTGGGAAGTAGCGAGACCGGAGAGGTGGCCACCGCAAGCGCCGCTATGGCAGGCATTAAGGACTTGTTCAGCTTCAGCGTGTGTGAGGCAACGACGAAGGACGGTGTCAACCCCACGACGATAGAGGTCGTCACCGATAAGGAGGTATCGGGGGGCTTGGTGTTGGATGCGTCGGCGAGCCTCACGATCAAGGTGAAGGGCAAACTTTTGGGTTCGCAAGTAGGTAAGAATGTCGCCATACCATGGGTCGTCGGTAGTAATGGAAAATAAGTGTTCATCAGGAAAGTCATCATTAACTGGGGTATCTGGCGCTCTGGTAGGTAATTCAGAAATGAGCTCAGCGAGGGCTAAGCCTTTCTTACTCTTTGGTGTGACGAATTCGAGGTCGAATTCTTGGAGAATAACAACCCAACGGGCATATTTCCCACTGAGGATACGACGACTCAACAGGAAATCCAAGGGGTTGGAATTAGTCACAACCTTGGTGGAGCGCATGAGGATATAATGACGAAGTTTTTGGACTGAGAACACTACAGCTAGCGCTAATTTTTCTTCGAGTGAGTAGGAAACAGGGGGTCCTACAAGGTTCTTACTGACGTAATATATCACATGCTCGATACCATTGTCATCTTCCTGGATAAGGACTCCAGCGACCGAATAGGTGGAAGCGGAGATACAGGATGAAGTCCCGATCAAAGTCGGGAGGGCGGATCAGGGGAGCGGATGTGAGAGCCTGCCTGAGGGCATCGAAAGACTCGTGAGCATAGGAATCCCAAATGAAAGGGATAGAAGATTGGAGGAGTCTAAGGAATGCATGTGCAGTGGTGGCGTAGTCAGGGACGAACCGTCGAAGAAAGTTAGCTTTGCCTTGGAGACTTTGGAGCTGGCGGAGGGTACGTGGAATGGGAAGTTCAAGAATGGCTTGAACTTTCAAAGGGTCAAGAGTGATACAATCCTTAGACACAATGAAGCCTAAGAGACGGCCGGCAGGAATGCAAAATACGCATTTCAACGGGTTAAGGCGGATATTATACTTGCGACATCGGAGGAAAATGGTACGCAGATCGTGGAGGTGCTGCGCCCGATGCTTAGAACGCGCGGTGAGGTCGTCCAAATAAGCAAGGATAATGTGAGCTAAGTCATGGAAGCAATAAGACATGGCCCGTTGAAAAGTGGCGCCGGCGTTTTTGAGGCCGAAAGGCATGACTCGGTAAGCAAAAGTTCCCCACGGACTAATGAACGCGGTTTTGAGTTGATCGGCAGGACGGATAGCAATTTGGTTGTATCCAGAGAAACCATCCATAAAGGATAGAACCTCATGCCCCGCACACTCGTCAATGATTTGGTCAATGAACGGTGTGGGGAAGTTGTCTTTGGGACAAGCTTGGTTCAAGTCGCGAAAGTCCGTGCAGACACGGATGGTGCCTTGTTTCTTAAGAACAGGAACTGGGTTGGACACCCAAGTGGTGTATTCAATGGGGTAAATGAAACCAGCCTACTTAAGCTTGTCGATTTCGGCTTTGATAGCATCACGTCTGGAAGGATGAATGGGTCTCAACTTTTGACGGACTCGTTTGGCGTCCGGCCATGTATCGATGTGGTGTTCGACAATGGCGGGATCGAGTCCGGGCATTTTAGAATAGGACCAGGTGAAAATATCGCGTAATTCTTTGAAAAGCTTGGTGTAAGCTTCGATTTCTTCCGGGGTGCATTGAGCACCTAAGGTGATATATTCCTGGATACCTGGGGTGACTGAAATGTCAATTTTGATGATAGGAGAGATGTTGGCCATGTTTCCTTCTTCGAAAGCATCAAGGGCAGGGATGGGGTTTTTGAACCAATCGACAGCATTGGGGATGAAGTCTTTGGTTTCCACAGCATATTGGTCATGGGACTGCTGTGGGAGGAAGTATGCATGATGGTGCATATCATCCCAAGGAAAGTCCGGGTTGGTCATGGCTTCCATAATGTCTTCATCAGATTGGAAGATGGGAAGACTGGAGGAAGAGGGGTCACCCGAGGAAGTAGTGATGTGTGACGGATCAGCAGGAGGAGTAGGGCTCAGATGTGTGATATCAACAGATCCAAGGTCGGCTGAGGAGCTGAGAGGATCGGCAGGTTGAAGGGCAGGTGAACTATCTCGTAAGGATGATGACAGGTACAAAATGGTGGTGGACGGCTCCGTTGGCTCGATAGCGGGAGGAGGAATGTGAATGGGAGTAGGAAGGTCCTCTGGTCCTATCGAAGCGGCCTTGAATTGGCGGTACATGTCCAAGGAGGAACGATACTCGTCAAGGCGGGGACAGAGGTGGGTGTAATGGCTGTGAAAATCGCACAAGGCACAAGGGTGGTTTTTGCGCAAGTTTTTGAGTTTCGGGATAGAGTCAGGGATAGTGACGTAGACTTCTGGGATGTCAGAGTCGGGGAACGTCTCGTTGACCAGAAGCTTGAGGTGCGGCAGTTCAGGACACATGTGAGTGGTGTGACTGACGATATCACAGAAAGCGCATTGAATGGCGGGCTTTGGTGGTCGTGGAGGGGTAAGAGTTGTCGGGGCGGCCTGGTCCTGATGGGTTGCCCCCTTACGAGCTTTGCCTTTATTTCCAGGGGCTGGCACCACAGGGAGAGGGTCCTGTGGAGGTGCTAGGGGCCCGGGGGAGATGAGGGGGACCGGTTGAACCGGTGTCAAAGCAAGGTAAGGTTTGGGGTGACCGGGAGGGGTAGTGGCTGGAGGGTCAATGTACCCGACGGGTAGGCCGATGGACAGGTTAGGGAGAGAGAGGGTGGCCAGGACGGGGACAGAAAATACTCCGGGAGGGGGAGCCAGGAAAGGTATCTGCCTAGCAGGGTAATGACCAGGAGGGACGGCTCCGAGGTGGTTAAGGCCAGGGGGAACCGTTCCAGGAGGATAAAGGGGTTCGGGGATACCAGCTGTAGGGGGAGGGCCAGAAGGAGGAGGTCCGGTTGGCTGAGAGGAATGACTAGGAGCGGGGTGCGGAGGGCAAGGGGAAGGTTGCTGACTAGCCGAGGCAGGCCGCTTAAGAGCAGCCTAAGATGATTGCATCATGCAAATATTTGATAAGCTGGGATCAGTGATAGGAGCAGGAGGAGGGTTAGGGAAAGTTCCAAGCAGGGAGGAATCCTTGTAAACGCCAGGGCAGACACTGGTCAAGGAATCGACGGTTTGCTTGTTGGCTACAGAAGAGATGGTCGTCTTAGGTGAGGTCTGAGATTGTGGCTCATGGTATGTCAACTGGTCAATGGTGACTATCTTTCCATTATGGGGGAAATACATCTTGCGGAAAACCGCGGATGGGACAGCAGACATAGCATAGGTGTAGCTTCGCCCTAGTAGAATGTTGTAATCTAGCGGGGCATCGATGACTTCGACGTCAATGCAAACAGTCTTACCGGCAAGGGTGATAGGACAATTACGGAACAGGCCAATGGGCTGGGAGGCATGACCATCCCACGCTCGAAGGGTGATTGTGGAAGGGGCCAACTCAGAAGATCCGAGTTGCTTCCAAACCGAAGCGGACATCACACATGTGGATGCCCCCTCATCAATGATACACCGGGACACGTTGGCGTTCCGGATTTTGACGGGGATTTGGAAGGCGACGGAAGGAGGGAGAGGAGGATGGTCTGATTGAGTGGCGTCGAAAACAATCATTTGGTCATCAGCAGGATCTACAGCACCCACGGCAGATAGTAGAGCCTTCTTTTGGGAAGGGCACAACTGGAGGAGTTCCAGTGTGGAAATGGCGGCAGGAGATTGCGCCAAATCATCTACTATGTTGTACAGATGAGCAGCTCGACTGGGAGCAGCGTTTCGACGTAGGGGGCCCTTAGGTATCTTGGTATGAACCTCAACTTTTGGTTGAGGGATATGCAAGGGTCCACTGGGTGACGAAAGAGGCTCTGGAGAACCTGAAGAAGGAGGCTCGGGAGCAGACTGAGCAGGAGGCTTGGAGTACTGGCGAGACCGAGTTTGAAGGTGAAGATCGACGGACGGGTTAGGATCAGAGTGCATCATAAGGATCTGGTAATCAGAGGAACCAGAAAGGGAAGGGGGGGCGGATACCTAGCTGTCGGGCGGTTGGGTAGCCATGAATCCTTGCTGAGGGAAAGGATCAGTAAACACAGCTAGCTGGGTAGTGGCCACATTAGGAGGAGCATGAGGGGAGGCGTGCTGTCCGTGCAATGTGGCTTGAGACTCCCACATCTGCCGCATCTGGGGTAAGAGGGGACAATCGTGGGTGTAATGACCATAAACACTGCAACACGAACAAGGCTTACTTGTGCGAAGCGGCCTGTCCGGCTTGGGCTGAGTGCCCTGTTGCTGGTTGGCAGTGTTAGGGTCCACACCGGGATTGGGTCCACGGGTACCAGGGGCAGATTGGTTTGGATTGCCTCTCCGCCTTCTTTGAGAAGAAGGGGGATTAGTCGCGCCCTGCTGTGCAAATACTTGCCCTGGAGGGGGCTGTAGGTGCTGGTGCTGGGTTTGAGGAGGCAAGGGAGGAGGAAGCGCATATGTTGGAGGAGCTGGCGCACCAGGCTGCGGATAAGGGTAATGGGTAGGTTGGGCAACATTGAGGTAAGCAGGAGGTTGGGCAAAAGGAGGAGGCATGCTGTATCCTGGATACATGCTACCGGGAGGGGGGAGAGTGCTGGAGGAGCTGGCCCCTCCCTGAGGGAGACCATAGCCCATAGGAGGTTGAGTGTATGGATGGGAAAGGGCTCCAACGATACCGTCGGCGGAATGAGATGCCCCCGGGGCGTTAGCGCCACCGGGCCTGGGGAGGTCAGGAAGAACGGTATAAACATAACCAGATTGAGCGTAGATCAGGTCATATTTCAATGCTATTTGGAGGGCGGCTTCTTCAGTTTGAGGAAAGTGAGAGGCGACATATTTGCTGATGGGAGCGGGAAGGGTGTGAAGGAACCAGTCCATGTAAACCCGATCTTCAAAGGGAGGGGCTCGACATAAGCTTCGTCTTCTTCGCCATTCCTGAACATGGGCAAAAAGGCGCGTGGAAGAGGATTGCTTGAAGGAAGTCAAGAGCTCCGTGCCAGTATTGTATCGGAGAGGGAGCTGGAAGTACGACAAAAAGGCTTGGGCAAGAGTCTCAAAGGTGGTATGGGTAGAGGTGGCTTGTTCGACATACCATTTAGAAGCTTCGCCGGTAAGCGTGCGTTGGAACAAACGAAGACGGATGGAGTCATCGGTAATGGAATTGGAAGAACACCACATGTGGAAAGATCGGACATGATTGGTTGGATCTTCGCCATTAAGGCCCTCAAACTTAGGGATGTCGGAGGGGAGCTTGGTTGGCATAGCAGGCCAATTAGCATTGTGGTGAATGGGGTCATTGATCAACTGATGGAAATCGGGGAGGCTGAGGCCTGTAATGTATGGCAGCACGGGGGTGGCCGGGGTAGTTCCTGTGGTGGTTCCGCTAGTAGTAGGGCCGGCATTGGGGCCGGGAGAACCGCTAGCGTTAGGCCCTGGACCAGACATAGTGAAGGTGACAGGGGGAGAACCAGGAGGAGAAGGAGGACCCGATGAATCAGGAGAGGAGTCGGAGTGCGGACTCGAAGGTGGACTGGCTCGACGACGGTGGGGCGGAGCAGGTCGATCGACCGGAAACTGAGGATGAAGGCCAAGAAGTCTCCGGGAAAGGCGCCTTGGGGGCGCAATGATGACAGGAAGAAGGAAACCGACAGGGGCAGAAAGGGACAGAATCAATTACGGTCAAGGGCAGAAAAGGTGCAGTGACAATTGATTTTAGAGTCTTTGCCAGGCGGTGTTAACCAAGCGCTTCTTCGCTTAGGGTCAGTGTGTGGCCTGCGTTAATTTTAATTTTTAAACCCTTTCCATTTTGAGAGCAAGAAAAAAGTGTGTTGCGTAGCTGAAAATAAACCTACAGAGAACAGAATATAATGCTGAAATAACAGAAAAATAACAACTACTTGTGCATCTATCTAACCTAAGAAGGTGGGTCTCTCAAAACTACGCTGAAAAGAAAGGGAAAAACTATGTAAAACACACGGAAAAGGGGCCAATAGATCTAAGGTCAAAGGGGACAGGGATCTAGAGGACAAAGCTGCTGAAAAGAGGTGCAGATCACAGCCAAGAGACAGAGGCAAGGTGGCTGGAAAAAGGAAGGAAATCAACAAAAAACCGGAGGGGCAAGGTGGAGGCCTTCAAAGGAGGTCCAAACAAAACGACAGGAGGTGATTTGAAAGGAAGAAAGGCTGATTTCAAAGGATCTGAAAGGGAGGTAACAGATCTGGAAAAAGGAGGCTGAAGCTCTGAAAAACAGACGGCTGAAACAACTTAAAACTCTTCCACAAAAAGTGGAGGGTACTAAAGCCCTAAGGGGCTAGGTTCCCACTTAGATGAGTAAAAACAGATCAGAACTTGGTCAAAACAGGTTGAGACAGAGGCTGGAGGACCCTGACAGAAGCTGCAGAAAAACCCAGAAAAACTGCAGAAAAATTGCTGAAAAAATGGCAAGTCGCAGTTTCTGACCTGATTTCAGTGCAGGTCGCAGGAAACAGGCTGAAAAGTGTGACCTGGAGGTCTAGGTCGCAGGTTTAGGGCCAAAAAGTGCGACCTCCTGTTCCGGTTTTCTCAGCGGCAGATTTTCAGAAAAGTTGTCGTCTCAGTTGCGGCTGGTGTCGCTTACCTGCGCAATAGGGCCAGAAACACACAGAAGTTAGAAATTTTAATGTTTTAGGGTTTTATGTGAGAAAAACACCATAAAAATAGGAAAAATAAACAGCTGAAAATAAACCCTAGGGTCTGAAGTAGATGGATATGCAGGAATATGAAAAACGACAGCGGTCGTAATTTAAAACCCATGTGGAGTCGGCATTTGTTAGTATGAATCCTTTGTCGAAGTGTACGAAAAAGGACCACTTTAGCTACACATAACTAATAGCCCTAACAAAAAAAGTGGCTGCCAATATCTTCAGATTTGCGATTAGTTAGACAAGAAAATAGCTACAAAACACCAGATCTATGTATGGAAAGACATTAAGCAGAAAAAATAAGGGTTTGCTCCATATACCAATGGACAAGACAAGAACAATTTTTGAAAGAATTTTTGTATTAAATGGGGCACCTGTGAGGAAAACCAGAAGGAGTATCCAATTCCCCTCAATGGGATGGGTTCTTGGAAGTCCTCAGCACTTCAGATCTAAGATTCTTCTCTCTAGTTGATGTAGAAAACCCAATGCAAAGAGTAGAGCTCAAAGGGAGCAAAATGGCAGAAGATGGTGACCAAGTGTATAGATCCAGAGTGATCTAATAGGCAACAAAAGGTGAAGAATGGTAGGGAAAACCCTCCTATTTATAACAAAATATTGGGTCATTCTAGATCTTGGTGCATGGGTTAACCAGATCTAGATCCACTTTTTTTGGAATATTTTATTATATTTGTTGGAGGGAAAAGGTATTTGACTTGGGTCAAATCCCTTAATTTGTCAAAAATAAATAAATAAATGATTTATTTATCTTTTTAGGGAAGCGGTTAGAAGATAATCAAATAAATAATGATTTATTTAATTATTTAAGGAGGTGGTTGAAAGATAATTAAATAAATAGTGATTTATTTAATTATTTATGGGTGATTTGGTCATATTTAACAAGGAATATCATCTAAATAAGGTTTAAATGATTATTCCTAGAAAGTAATAAGATAAATAAAGGTTTATCTAATTAATTTCTTTGATTTTACGTTAAACATGACTGGGAATAATAATTAAATTATGGTTTAATTAATTATTCCATGAGGAGAAACAAACAAATATGGGTTTGTTTAATATTTCCTTTTGTGTTTTCCAGTTTTAACATAGTGAAAGAAATTTTACTTAGGGTAAAACTGGTCTTACATGGTGTACTTGGGTCCATCTAATGATGATAGGTTAGATGACCAAAAAATAGTGTAACAGTTATGACAACAGACTAAGAGTATTTATGCATGTGCATCCATTACTGTATGCACTTAACATACCTTCATGCATTTAGAATTTCATTATTCAATATATATTTGTTGGATATGCATCTCTAAACTAATTAATATATGGAATTTTACTATGCATATATTATTATTCATCATCTTATGACAACTTCTATAAAAATCAAATAAATTTATAAAATGGAAGGAGAAAAATTGAGAGATTTCCCGTCATAATTTTGACTGCATTAACTGGGCTGCTCTAGGGAATCTAGTCAACAATATGAATGTTTATAATGTTGCATCAATATTGGGGATACATTGAGTTGCATCCATAACTATTTGTGCCTCTTTAGAACTATAGATCTAATGCCTATCATCCTTTTACAATGGAAAATTCCTCTTGCGATGGTCTCCACCAAAAGTCCAACACTTTAATGGTTCTCTGCGACTATCGTTATTCTGTTGCTCCACAGGGTGAGACCCACATCATTTCTTAGATGTATTAGACTTCTTATGAGGAGCCATATTTTCCTTCTCACCTGCATCCTAAGATAATTCTCGCTTCTCGAGTCATTTTCCTTTAGTCATATTCCTACCATTCTAGTAAATATTGAGCTCATTCTTGTGCTTTTACTATTCATAGAAATGGTTCAACTCTCTAATGGATTCCTCCGATGACTAAGCTTCATCAGTATCAATATGTTTTTGAAGGATATTGACAATCCACTGATGAACCTATGGATCTTTGCTTTCTCATCCTTGAGATATGGAGCATATCTTAATAGCTCTAGAAATTTGGTTCTATATTATTAATTTGACATGGAACCCATCCTAAGCTCATAGAATTCCTTGGCCTTTCCATCATAATACCTCTCACATATGTACTTCTTTCTCAAGAGTCTTTCAAATTCTTCCTTGATGCCCCTAACATGCTCAACATATTCCCACCAGATATTTGCTTTTCCTTTGAGACTAAAAGTAGTTATCTTTGATTTCCTATTCCCTACGTAACCATGAAGTCTGAAGATTTTCCTCATTTCAAGAAATCATGATTCTACATCTTCTGATTTGGTAATATCACCATCAAAATTAGGAGGCTTTGCTTTCTTGAATTTGATGCAGGGGAATCTGTAAAATTCTGTTGACTGGAAGGTCAAAAACATTTACTAGAGGAGTTGGTTCCTTAATGAGAAATTTGTTAGGATGGTATTTGTTTATAATTTCCATGTAATTCTTTAAATTAGGTAATTTGTTTTAGTGTTTGTAATTTTTTTATTTTCCCTAAAATGGTATTTTGATCCTACATTTGTGGATATGGACCGTATTAGTTGCAATATTTATATTTCTTGGATTTTAATAAAAATGGGTCGAAATGTGGTGTGAAGAATCCTTGAAACCCAACCTTATGCAATCTCAATATTTTTTTTAGAATTCATATTGTAAGTTTGTATACAATTATATAAATATCCCTCGAACTATTAACTACATGACTTCGAGAAACATTTATAATATAAAGTTTAATATATATATATATATATATATATATATATATATATATATATATATATATATCTATATATATATAACTTATTTCATATACAAAGGAGAGTGAAGATCATGCCTGTGTGCAATATTGAAGTGATTGTAGGAGGAGTATTGTTGAAAATTGAAACAAGAAATTCTTAATTTGATTTTTCCTTGGTCAAATTGGGAAAATTAAAATTTCCACATCAGCATACAACTTGGATGCAATTAACTTGTGTGACATGGCTCTTGTCACTCAGTTAGCTCAGTAAATAAGAGTTAGGGCAGCTAGAGTTCTATTAAGCATGTGTGATCGCTATTTTTTAGCAATCAAAGTCAGTTATTTCAAGTTTCTTTCAACTAAAGTAGTTCTAACTATTGGAGGAACTAGTGGAAGGTCAGTTTTGCAGTGGAACTTAAGTAAAACTAAATTATCATCTAATTAATTGATCAATCAACCCAAAATATCTAGTCCATGTAGAGAATTCAAGTTCCCCAATTGTGGTGGAGATTCCAAGACAATGCAATATCAATTTTAAACTAGTCTTTAGTGTAAATGTGTTGCATGTAGTCAAATGTTCAACCGTGGGACTTGCCTAATAATTTTGGAGGAATTTACTAAATAATAGGGGTCTAATTTCTCAGTAATTGTGCAAGGAAATAGGAGCTCAACCAGAGGCCGAAATTGAGTAAGTTTGGGTTAGATATTCTTAGTGAGTAGAGAGATAGGTTTTTCACTTGCAGGTTGAGCTCAGATTGAGCTAGAAATTGCAATACATATTTTTTCATCAGAAAGTAAGAAAAGGGTTTTTTAGCATATTTCTTTCCCCTAGAAAAAAAATTGTGTGCATGTGTTTTATTTCTCATTACATGGTTGTGCTTAGTGTTCTATCTTGTGAATTGAATTCTGCAGAGAAGTAGAGTAGGTTTGTATCTTGTGATCTTGATTAAATTTCATGAGGAGTTGTAAATCTACATCATAATTATTTACATGGCATTGGATATCTAATCTACCAAGGATTAGTATGTGGGAGTTGAATAATCAAGGGGATTCAAATAAATGTTGGAATATGAATCCAAGGGTCACACCAATGGACTATAAATGTACATATATGGTTAATGGAAAAGAAATTCATTGTTTTATCATTCATGTCTCTTCACATTCCATGTGTGTCGAACATGGTATCAGAGACAACATTCTCCTGCCCTACTCTAATGTGAGCCTCTCTTTTTTTAGTCTTGTGTGAACCTATACTCTCCTCCTTATTGGTTTTATCCCTTTATGAGTATTTGTAAGAGTGGAGGTTGGTCATCTGAGCCTATTTTCCGTTAGAATGTTAGGCGTTTCAGTAACGGCTTTGCCATTTTATGTCCACAGTAATGGATCTGCAACTCTCCACCTATTTTTCTATGCCTTGCTTTCTTCTTACAATAGTAACGTTACAAATTTAGTTTTCATTATGTTATCACACCCTAAATTTTCTAAATTTGGTTAGTTTATACTTGCTCCTAAGTCATGGTATTAGATAGGGTTTGTGTCATTTTTATGTTTTATAGGGTCTAAGCCATAGGTTACAAGTCTCATTTCATCACCAAATAAAGTTCATAAACCTTGCTTTACTCTTTAGAAGTCTCATATCATGTTTTGAAAACCATGTTTTAAGTTTTTTTTTTTTTGAATAAGCCATGAAACCACGTTTTCGTAGCGCGCTCAGCGTAAAAAACTGCTTCTACGCTACAAAAACGCTGGTCTTTTCGTAGCGCAAAATCCAAAAAATCACATTACCAGTGCTATGAAATCGGGGATTCAAAATTTTTTGGTTTAGCTATCACATCCATCAATTTTGGTTAAATTTTCATGATTAGGTGTCAGTCCACGAATCATCCCTCATGCATGCAACCATCCAAAGAAATTATGAAGTCATTATGAGATTTGTTAGGGGTCATTTTTCATTGGTCCTTTTCAAATTTGAAAAAGGGTTGGTTATCATCAATTTTGTCTCATGCAAAGAAAACACTTCATGCATATCTATTGTTTGAAAGAGAAGCTCATGATAAGAAAATAGAGCTTTCCTTAAGTTTTCAAGCAAGGCAGAATTTCAATCAAGCGAGGCTGAACCCAATTGATGTTATTTCAGTAGTTTCCATACTTGCTAATCAAGTGAGTTTGAAAATAATTGTTGGCTGAAGTAGGATTTCTAATCAAGCGAGGCTGAACCAAATTTTCAAGCGAGCCAGTTCATCAAACGAGGTATATTATAGGTTTGTTGAAGACACATGGTTTTCAGGATGAAGATGACAGAAGAAAAGAGAAATCATAGGTCTGGCCACTGTCTAAGAACAGAACATGAAGGTTTAGAAGCTCTCACAAGAGATAAATTTGTTGAAGAAGCCTTCAAGAAGGTAGGGTGCTGGAGGTTCTGCGAAAAGCTTCAAGGAGGGCATAATCAAGTTACTAAAGAGTTTGCTATTAAATTCACAGGGTCAAACACAAAGGTTGGTTTTCTCATTTTACAAATTTCTCTTGAATTTATATCAGTAGTCACAGAAATCCAAAGGGGGGAAGATAGATGGTTCAAGAATTTTAGGTTTGAAATGCAACCCTGCAAAATATTTTTAAAACCAGAGTTTATGGATATTGATCTGAACAAAGTTGTGCCAAGAAGTTATGTCAAAGATGCATTTTCCAGTCTTCTCTCCAACATCCAAAGGTACTTCACCTGTGAAGCGAGATACCACAAGGTGTACACTTACCACTTTAAACTCTTATTGAATTTCACAAGAATAATCTCTCTAGAATTACCTTTATTTCTACTTAAAAGTCTGGCCAAGATGGTAGACAAAGTACAGATGAAAACGAAGGCATGTGAAACCTCATTATTTCATCATGGTCTAGTCAAGTTAATAGTTTTTCATGAGCTTCAGAAAGTGAATAGATAATGGTCTGCATTTCTCTTTTTGAGTGGAATAGGGGTTGAAGTAACAGGTACTAGCTCTCAAGTCAACGAAACATCTCCATCAAAGACTACTAAACCTGCAGAAAAAAAATCAAGGAGGTTTGTCAAGCTTAATCCCAGGAAACAAGTTAAGGAACCAATGACAAACACATCACTGAATATCCAAAGGACTCCTCAATCTGCACAAAAGAAGAGAATGCATGTCAAAGAGACAATTCAAAAACAGTAAACTAGTAAAACAGCTCAGAAGAAGTTGACTAGGAGTCAAAGGTCAAATGAGAAGGGTAAGGTTGTGGTCAAAAATGAAAACTTGGAATTAAAATGTGACTGGAATGATATATTACAAGCTATTGACATTGAAGAGTCTCCCCTGGTTCAAGAAGATTTCATCAAACTAGATACAAGTGGCAAATCAAAAAAATTGAAAACATCCAAAGAATTAGATTTTGAGGATGAAGTGTCATAGTTTGTCTTTAAGCCTAGAAAACCCTTGATTAGGAAGTCAAAGAAATTTTAGCAGCCAGACATGGAGATAGATGAAACAGGAGGTGAGGATGAAAATGTTTTTGAAGAACCCATAAATATATCATCTCCAATGCTTGAGGAAGACAGAAACAGAGTTTTTAATACTCAGATAGAAAAGAGTAGTTATGAGGAGGTTAAAGAAAAACTCATACTTTCAAACATTGAAATTGATAAATTGAAGAAAGTGAGAATGCCTGCTATAGAAAGGTCAAACTTTGAGAGGTTGAAAGGTCTGTGTGTGCTAGAAAAGGTTTCAAACATTGAGTCAATCAGCAGAGAGAATCAATTCTACATATGGACCGTCGCTGCAATCAAGGAAGAAAAGCTAATAAGGATGGTTAATACCAAAATAAGAGCTAATAATAGAAGGCTTAAAAGGCAGGTTGAAGATCTTGAAATACAACTAGTAATGCCTGAAGATCAACCACAACAAAAACAAGTGTAAATAGTAAGTGACATCTCCGAACACATTTTTGGGGTTATGTGGAAAGATTTCATTTTTGAAAGCAGTTCAAAGTTGATTTTTTTTTATTATGAGAGCTTATATATAACTGGAAGGATAGCAGTAAAGGTTTGAACCTTAAAATTTTGGAAAAATCTGTGAAAAGATAGACACAGCAGTTTTGTAGTGCGCTACGAAACTATTGTAGGATGTAGTTTGAACAATTTTGCAAGGTTTCAAAGGGAGAAAAGGCTTTTTTTTTAAATCTTGATGCTGCTGAAGAATGTATAAAGATCACAAGTGAATATCCAATGGAAAAACACAAAAAAAATGAATGTTCGAAGTGAAGTTTCCAAAGGTAAAGTCCCGCTCTATGAAAACAACAGACAGTTTCGTAGCGCAACAATGTTAACATTTTTGGCACTCCTTCAAAAGATTGGGTTGGGCACAATTGGAAGGGTGAAGTCACATGAGTTTAATAAGACATTTCCACATGTTTTTGAGCACAATTTGGTCAGCATATGGTTTGAAGAAACATAAATTAAACACTATAGCTATTTTGCAGAGAGCATGTTCCTATCTTTCGAGCAGATAAGAAGTAAATCAATATAATCTAACAACAAGAAGATGGACATCATCAAGGTCGAAGTTTAGGAGGAGCAACTGTCAGATAGAAGATTTAATGTTTAGATAAGGTTGTTAATTTATAATAAAGAGTATCAATCCTAGTTGTATTAGGACTCTAGAACAGACAATTTAACTGTCAGATGTAATTAAAAGTTTGTTTTAGTAATTGATAGGTGTCAAGCTAGAAAATTTGAATTTTTCTCAAGTATTTGGAGAGAATCCAAGAATTTAATGATGAATCTATAAGAAACAAGAAGTATAATTTCATGGGGTTGGAAATTTTCATTAACAAGCATACTGTTTTGTTGTAGCAGAAACTATGTTTTTATATTAATACAGAGATATTGATTTCATCACTCAGGATTCAGAAAGGGTTATTGATGTTTGATATTCTCATGGTATTCCTTTTTCAATTACTTACAGTGGCATGAATGTATGTTAATTATAATTCAATGAAGGGGCTCTAACATCCTTCATATGTTCATGAACTGTGTTTATTTTCTGTCCTACTGTTCTGTTGATGCATCTAAACCCTGAAATGCCCTGACTTCCATATCAAGCTGATACTCATGTTTTGTGAAAACACACTTGTCTCCATAAGCCCAATAGATGTTTTTTGATTAGCAGTACAACCAATTATCCATTTTTTATCCATTTTACTCATAGATTTAGCCATCTAATCCTGATTTGAAAATCATAAACCTATTGAGAGAGCCCTCTCAGGTTCAGGAGGCTAAGCCTCAACTAAAAGTCTGGTTTGAAATAGTTACTCAGCCTATTCTTGATCAGAAGCCTATCAGGGTCTGATTTTGAGATAACATTTTGTTGTTTCTACCGGGAGTCTAAAGATATACATCTCCCGAAAAATCATGAAGATGAACTCTTGAAGGTAGCAGGAGCTCAAAAATATTTTTGAGGTTGTAAAACTACCTTGACGACTCCAGTGTTGAAGAATTTGAAATTCATAGATTCATTGTGATTCCATTAGACTTATGAAGAACTCATATGCTACCATTCTTGTTTCAAGGTATCTGTGTATCAATTTTTCAGGAATTCATGGTTTCCCAAATCATTTTCCCAAGGATACATATTTTTTAAGGAATTGTGCAAAATTCAATGGTGAAGATTTGAGTTTGAATTTCAAGCAAATATCAGAATTCTATGATTTTACTAAGCTTCTTAGAGTCAAACATGAAGATGTTTGCCTTATGTTGTTCTATGACTCATTTCAAGGGAAATGTAAACAGTGGATTGAAAGTTTTCCTGTCAGATCTATTAAGTAATTTGCAGACTTTTGGCTTTTGTTTTTGGAGGAATGGATAGACAGAACCGAGTTGGTGGAAAACTCTCCTTCAATTCAAGTTTTCAAACAATGGAATGATGATCATATTAATGAAGAAATAGCAGAAATTTTTCTTTGTTCTTGTCTTCTTATCTAAAATCATTTGACTTCAAAACAGAAGATAAGATGAAATTTTTCGATGAAGTTGCTAAGAACATAGAGAAAGACATTGATGGTTTACAAGGTCAAATTCAATCATATAGCCTTCATGATCATGATCATTCTTTTCAAAATATTTTTATGGAAGAAGACAAAGAGAGGGTGTTGCTTCCTTTCTCTTTTGAGATTGAGGAAGAATATACTGTTTTTGAAGATTAGTTTTAACAACCAGAATGTTATGAGAATTATCAAATTAATCATGTCTTTTTTGACCCTATAGCTTACTACATGGAAAAGATTTACTGTTCAGAATTCCAGTTATATTTTCATCTTGAAGATCAGTTACATTTCATGTTGCCTCAGTTATTTCAGTATCATGTTTATTTTTTCTTCAAGAATAGTCAAGAGATTCAAGTGTTAGATCAGATCAATGACTAGCTTCATTGGATGTTTCATATTGCTTGAGCTACAAATGGAGATTGTAGCTGATAGGGTATGTAGGAATGTGTGAATAAGCTCAAAGTTGACTGAGCAAATTTTCAATAGGTACATATTTGTTTCTTATGCAGTGATTATCAAGCTTGAGCTCGAGGTGAAGGCCATTAAAGCTTGAGGAGAAGCTTGGCAAAATTTCAGAGTTTTATTCTAAAGGATGGACAGCAGCACTAGAGCTACCAGTTCTTAGTATACCATAGGAGCACACTATCCCAAGTGGAGCCACTGTTATCACATCCTAAATTTTCTAAACTTGGTCATTTTATACTTGCTCCTAATTCATGGTATTAGATAGGGTTTGAGTCATTTTTATGTTTTATAGGGTCTAAGCCATAGGTTACAAGTCTCATTTCATCACCAAATAAAGTTCATAATCCTTGATTTACTCTTTAGAAGTCTCATACCACGTTTCGAAAACCATATTTTAAGGTTTTTTTTTTTTTTTTTTTGAATAAGCCACGAAACCATGTTTTCGTAGTGCGCTTAGTGGGTGGTTTGATGGATCCCAAAAGCCATGCCAGTTAGCTTGGTCAATCTGAAACACTTTATCAGATGCAATTTGAGATATATAAAACCTGTGTTTTGAGGAATTCTGAGGTTGCGCACCTCCACTGGGGTTTCAAACTGTTTCTGTGCTACGAAAATGATGGTTTTTTCGTGGCACAAAATCTTGAAATCACATTACCAGCGATACAAAATCAGGGGTTCAAAATTTTTTGGTTTAGCTGTCACATCCATCAATTTTTGTTAAATTTTCATGATTAGGTGTCAGTCCACGAATCCTCCCTCACGCATGCAACCATCCAAAGAAATTATGAAATCATTATGAGATTCGTTAGGGGTCATTTGTCATTGGTCCTTTTCAAATTTGAAAAATGTTTGGTTATCATCGATTTTGTCTCATGCAAAGAAAAAAATGCATGCATATATATTGTTTGAAAGAGAATCCCATCATAAGCAACTAGAGCTTTCCTTAAGTTTTCAAGTGAGGCATAATTTCAATCAAGTGAGGCTGAACCCAATTGATGTTATGTCAGCAGTTTCGATAATTTCTAATAAAAAGAGTTTGAAAATAATTGTTGGCTGAAGCAGGGTTTCTAATCAAGCGAGGCTAAAACAAAATTTCAAGCGAGCCAATTCATCCAAAAAGGAGGTCTATTACAATTTTGCTGAAGACACAAGGTTTTCAAGAGGAAGATGAAAGAAGAAAAGAGAAATCACAGGTCTGGTCACTGTCTGAGAACATAACCTGAAGTTTTAGAAGCTCTCACAAGAGATAAATTTGTTGAAGAATCCTTCAAGAAGGTAGGGTGCTGGAGGTCCTGCGAAAAGCTTCAAGGAGGGCATAATCAGGTTTCCAAAGAGTTTGTTATTAACTTCACAGGGTCAAACAAAAAGGTTGGTTTTCTCAATTTACCAATTTCTCCTGAAGTTATATCAGCAGTCATAGAAATCCCAAGGGGGGAAGATAGATGGTTCAATAATTTTAGGTTTGAAATGAAACCCTGCAAAATATTTTTGAAACTAGAGTTTATGGATACTGATTTGAACAAAGTTGTGCCAATAAGTTATGTCAAGCATGCATTTTCCAATCTTCTCTACAACATCCAAAGGTATTTCACCTACAAAGGGAGGTACCACAAGGTGTACACTTACTACTTTAAAATCTTATTTCATTTCACAAGAATAATCTCTCTAGACTTACCTTTCTTTCTATTTCGAAGTCTGGCCAAGATGGTAGACAAAGTATAGATGAAAAATTAGGCATGTGAAACCCCATTATTTCATCATGATCTATTCAAGTTAATAGTTTTGCATGAGCTTCAGAAAGTGAATAGAGAATGATCTGCATTTCTCTTTTTTAGTGGAATAGGGATTGAAGGAATAGGTGCTAGCCCTCAAGTCAAAGAAACATCTCCATAAAAGACTATTGAACCTGTAGAAACAAATAAAGGAGGTTTTTCAAGCTTAAGCCCAGGAAATAGGTTAAGGAACCAATGATAAACACATCACTAAATATCCAAAGGACTCCTCAATATGCATAGAAGAAGAGAACTCATGTCAAAGAGACAATTCAGGAATAGTCAACTAGTAAAACAGCTCAAAATAAGTTGACTAGGAGTCAAAGGTCAAATGATAAGGGTAAGGTTGTGGTCACAAATGAAAACTTGGAATTAAGAGGTGACTGTAATGATATATTACAAGCTATTGACATTGAATAGTCTCCCCTGGTTCAAGAAGATTTCATCAAACTAGATATAGGTGGCAAATCAAAGAAATTGAAAAAATCCAAAAAATTAGATTTTGAGGATGAAGTGTTAGAGTTTGTCTTTAAACCTAGAAAACCCTTGACTAGGCAGTCTAATAAATTGCAGTAGCCAGACATGGAGATAGACAAAACAGGAGGTGAGGATGGAAATGTTTTTGAAGAACCCATAAATATATCATCTCCGATGCTTGAAGAAGACAAAAACAGAGTTTTTAATACTTAGAGAGAAAAGAGTATTTATGAGGAGGTTAAATACAAACTCAGAATTGCAAACATTGAAATTGATAAATTGAAGAAGAAAGAGAGAATGCATGCTATAGAAAGGTCAAACTTTGAGAGGTTGAAAGGTCTGTGGGAGCTAGAAATTGTTTCAAACATTGAGTCAATCAGCAGTGAGGATCAATTCTACATATGGACCATCCCTACAATCAAGGAAGAAAAGTTCATAAGGATGGTTAATACCAAAATAAGAGCTAATAATAGAAGGCTTAAAAGGAAGGTTGAAGATCTTGAAATTCAGCTAGCAAAACCTGAAGATCAACCACAACAGAAAACGAGTGTAAACAGTAAGTGACATCTCCTAACACATTTTTGGGGTTATGTGGAAAGATTTCATTTTTGAAAGCAGTTCAGAGTTGATTTTTGTTGATTATGAGAGCTTATATATAACTGGAAGGATGGCAGTAAAGGTTTGAAACTTAAAATTTTGGAAAAAGCTGTGAAAAGATAGACACAGCAGTTTCGTAGTGCGCTACGAAACTACTGGAGGATGCAGTTTGAACAATTTTGCAAGGTTTCAAAGGGAGAAAAGGATTGTTTTTTAAACCTTGATGCTGCTAAAGAATGTATAAATATCACAAGTGAAGATCCAATGGAAAAGCACAGAAAAATGAAGGTTCCAAGTGAATTTTTCAAAGGTAAAGTTCTGTGCTACGAAAACAGTAGACAATTTCGTAGCGCAACAATGTTAACAGTTTTGGCACTCCAAAAGTTTGGTTTGGGCACAACTGGAAGGGTGAAGTCACATGAGTTTAATAAGACATTTCCACATGTTTTTTAGCACAATTTGGTTAGCAGATGGTTTAAAGAAACATAAATGAAACACTATAGCTATTTTGCAGGGAGCATGTTCCTATCTTTTAGGGCAGATAAGAAGCAAATCAATACAGTCTAACAGCAAGGAGATGGACATCATCAAGATCGAATTTTAGGAGGAGCGGCTGTTAGATAGAAGATTTAATGTTTAGATAAGTTTTTTAAGTTATAATAAAGAGTTTTAATCCTAGTTGTATTAGGACTCTAGAACAGACAGTTTAACTGTCATATGTAATTAAAAGTTTGTTTTAGCAGTTGATAGGTGTCAAGATAGAAAATTCGAATTTTTCTCAAGTGTTTGGAGAGAATCCAAGAATGTAATTATGACTCTATAAGAAACAAGAAGTAGAATTGCATTGGGTTGGAAATTTTCATTAACAAGCATACCGTTTTGTTGTAGCAGAAACTTTGTTTTTATATTAATATAGAGATATTGATTTCATCACTCAGGATTTAGAAAGGGTTATTAATGTTTGATATTCTCATGGTTTTCCTTTTTCAATTACTTGCAGTGGCATGAATGTATGTTATTTAGAATTCACTGATGGGGCTCTAACTTCCTTCATATGTTCATGAACTGTGTTTATTTTCTGTCCTACTATTCTGTTGATGCATCTAAACCCTGAAATTCCCTAACTTCCATATGAGGCTGATACTCATGTTTTGTGAAAACACACTTGACTCCATAAGCCCAATAGATGTTTTTTGATTAGCAGTACAACCAATTATCCATTTTTATCCATTTTACTCATATAGTTAGCCATCTAATCCTTATTTGAAAATCATAAACCTATTGAGAGATCCCTCTCAGGTTGAGGAGGCTAAGCCTCAACTAAAAGTCTGGCTTGAAATAGTTGCTCAAATTCTTCTTGATTAGAAGCCTATCAGGGTTTGATTTTGAGATAACACATTACACTCCTCTTCCTGAAATATCCCACATCAATTTTGAGTTGGTTTTTCCGCGTACAGTTCCAAATAACATAAATGAACAACCACACCACTTAGTCTATTCTCCTATACATAAACATTTTTGTGTGGCTCATTCTCATATTGACTCAACCACTTGCCCCCGTCTCTACATACATGAACCAAAATTTCCATGGTCTAGCTTGACAATAGTATATCCTCTTACATTCCAAACTATACAAATTATTTTTCTCGTCTCTGCGGTGCCTCAAACACGATACAATCCAAAAACTATCTAATGGCATCCTAATGGAATAATTAAACTTATAGCACATTTGAGTAAAGTTGCACAATATCTCTCTTGATGCAAAAGAGTTATAAGTAGAGTCATTTTAGCTTGTATTCATTCATCACTTAGGATATACCATTATGGGTAATCATTAAATCATGTGCATTGAGCAAGGTTTTTCGGTCTCTGAAAAGAATGTGAGTCTATATTTTGATTCGCGTAGATGTTGTAGAGTTGAGCTAGTTGAAAACCTACCTTATGTGAAGTGTTATTTTTTGCTTTTAACACTGGTTAATATGTTGTTCCATTGGTTGGAAGCTTGAATTCTATTCATACACTGGCTAAAAGGAATACGAACAATGTGAGGGTATCAACTTTTGTATGTGCTGCAATTTGAAGCATCGAATAATTTGAATGCATAGGTGTTTATGAGCTGGTTCGTGGACACTCATGTTGCGTTGAAAATTTAAAAAAAATCATTGAATGTTTCCACAAAGGTTGTGACCTGTGTGTTGTATTGTAAGGAGTACAAAATATTGGTTGCATCTGTGGTGAATTTGTTACATTGGAACAACAGTGAATAAAGATTCAATCTTTGTGCATAATGGTATGTATTGATATCATCATGGAATGCAACCTTGAGAGAATTTTAAATGCATTTATGTTTAACTAAACCTATGTTGAATAATTAATTCAAAGGTCAAACGAACAAAAGGAAACATTTTTGGAGCTGTAAAGTGGAAGGTGGACAGGTGTCATTGGCCGCACATAAAATATAGCCACAAAGCTAGTCAAGAGAGATAACACTATAAGCTATGTGGAGCTTCATGGTTTATTTTCTTTCAAAGGTATAGATGCATTGGAATTGTATGCATTTATTCGTATTCCAATCTATACTCTCTATGTGTTGAACCTTATCTGTGCATTGAGTAAATTATGGTCAGTTCCTCTATGCGATTTCTTGAATATTTACATGTGTGCTGGTTTATATATCTTTCTGCATGCTTAACACACAACGTTGAGTTGTTTTTTAAATATGTCTTGTTATGTGATTGTTGTATTCTGTGCGTTGAATGTAATGCCCACTTCTTCTAAAGAACAATAACTGGATGGTCCATTATTCTTCCAATAATATGGGTTCGAGCCTTTTTAATTATCTTGTTCTTTGGGGGTGAAGCACAAGTGATTGGATCGAGCCTTTTTAATTCTCTTGTTATTTGGGGGTGAAGCACAAGTGATTGGATTTTATCGACCATGAGGATAAATAAAATAAATATCATTCATATAGCTCGACCCAAATGTTTGATTCTCTCGATATTTGAATACTAGTGGTCAGGTCGTCCAAATGAATATTTTGTGCTTCTTCTGATTCGATTTCCTTTAGAATAACAAATAACTCTTCCAATATTCATTGCATTGATCAATATCCATCAAGTGAAATGAGTTGAAGCTATAATACATCTAGTTCAAGCTCAAATTTTCATAGAATATTTTACACTTTGGAGTTCTCTCATATTGGCTTTAAATCTCTAAATTGTGCCACTCAGTGTAATTATAAATATTCAACTCCTCTGCAAATTTTTTTTCAAGCACATGATTAGAAAATCCAAAATGAGAATCATATTTCTTCATTAGCCACATATTATGAAAAAATTGTTGAGATAGTTTATTCTCGTTAATAGCCGAGATTTGTCTAACCTTTTATAGCTTCCACTAGGACTATTGAGTCTTTATTTTTGCTGAGACAATGACTGGACTTAATTATTTGTTATAGTTATTAACCACTCTAATAATTTCCAATGTTGAAGACACATTGAAAATCAACAAGGGCACTCTCTTTAACATTCTAACTTGTTTTCAAGATGAAAATGAAAAGATCGAGTTTCTATAGCTTGAATCTCACCTTCAACAAGAAGAATAACAACAGTGGATTCATCATTCTGAGTTTTTTTTTGTTTAGAGAATTGAGATAGAGTCCCATCAACAACAAGAATATAAATTTGATATTCATTCACATTCAATGCCTAGTTCAAGAGCAGATTTGCATGCAGATGCAGAAGTTCATTCTACACTTCCAAAGCCCATCATCAAACCTTGGGAAGATATTTTCCATAAAAATCACATAACTGGTCTTGGATATGAAAAGGATGTGCCCTTTCATATTCCATATTACTCAAATCCAATCCAGTTTTAGAGCGTTTGATTCCTTCATGGCAATTCACTTTCAGTTTTTCCATATTTTTCTCCTCTTCTACAAAAACAAGAACATAATGTTAAATTCTAACATTGTGACCAAGTTGGCCATATGAAATATCATCGTTTTGATCTTCATCCATGTGATCAACATCATAAAACCACTCATTCCTCAAACAGATGCTTCAAAAAAAAACCTCCTGCAAGTACAAAGGTTCATCTTGGATGGATCGCTTATTGGAAATGGGCTTCAACAACCATGAAGATATTTCAGGCATATGTCATAACTTGTCCTAGAGTATTGAAAAATATTGTAGTTCATTTTTCTACATCATTTCACCTTGCATCTCACATGGGGGGAAATGATGGTCATCTACAAGTTTCAAAGCCTCATCAAGCGAGCATGAGCCACAACCTTCCATACAACATTCATAGTTGTATCCAAATAAAGAGATACCCCAAAGCATTCCTTTGGGTGGTGGTTAGCCTTCAACCATCTATGTGGCGTTGATACCTCCCTCTTCAGGTTGAGATTCTCCCTCTTCAAAGAATTTGGAACAATTCATATATTAGAAGACTTTAGCTTCTTATCAGTTTTGGAAGAGTTCCAGGAATTGAATTAACCATTCCATAGCTAGTGGTCATCCTTAAACCACCGCAAGCTGAGACCTCCCTTTTTAGGTTGATGTTCTCCCTTTTTACGCAGGTTTAAGACCTCCCTTTTCCAGGTTGAAGGTCTCCCTCCTCAAAGTATTAGGAGCACTTCCTCTAGCAGAAGACTTAAGCTTCCTTCTAGATTTAGAAGAGTTATGGGAACTGTACTAAGCATTCCAGTGTTGGTGGTAATCCTTAAAACATCGATATTTGAGACGTCGAGTTCTCCCACCTTATACCAACATTTCAAAGACATTAGAGAACTTTTGAGGTCTAAAATGGGCCTCCTAAGAAAAATGTACAACCAAAATAAACTTTATAAGAACCAATAGGAGTCAAGATGATGATGTCAACCATGGGGGATGATTCACCATTTTTGGGGTAAAAAAGTAAAAATATTAAAAACTAATAAAATAATAAAATAATTTTTTTAGTTTGTATTTTCAACTTATCTCTCTAATATTTTACTAAAATTTCTAGTGGGAGTACTCGTTGGATGCAAAATTTGATTCTTCATCCAAGAAGTACCGATGTTGCATACTTTTGATGGACTCTACTACACGAAAAATTAGAAATACATCAAAAAATGTGGTTGCAATCATTTTTTTCATGTATTTCTCATTTTTCATGTATCAGGGTCCATTGAAAGTATGCAACATGGTTACTCCTTGGATGTGGAATCAAATTATGCATCCAACGAGTGCTCCCGCTTGAAATTTGAGTAAACACAAATGGAGATAAATTGAAAATATGAGTTGAAAAGGTGGTTTTTTTCTTTTTTCCCTCTAAAATTTAATGATATAATCTAATCTTATTTTATTATTTCAACTATTATTTTATAATTTCCTTAGGAGGCCCATTTTAGACCTCAAAATTCCCCTAATGGCACATTCAGCCTAGTGCTTCCATGCATATTTTGCACATTTTGTATTAAAACTCTCTTATTGGACTCATACATACCCCTTTAGATTATGGGGGGGAATGTTGGACACCTAATCTACCAACGGTTAAGGTGTGGGAATTGAAAAGTGAAAGGGAGTTCAAAATACATTGGAATATTAATTCTGGGCCCAAAGAAAAATCTCATCTCTATTGCAATTATGGAAGACCATGGTTATGATGTGATATTAAAAAAGTGGAAAGCATTCCAAAGACACATAGGCATGGTACATGTGAAGCAAATCGAGGTTCGAGTGAAGAATTTGTATAAGCTAGATGTGCAAGATTTGTTTCATTAAGCACTAAGGCAGAAAAAGTGCAGGGTCGCGATGTCGGTGAAATGTTTCATAGAATACTTGGCCATTTGCATCATGGTGCCTTGAAGATTATATAGCAAATAACCACGAGACTTCCTAAAGGAGAACTTGAGTAGCATGACATATGAAAAGGATGTACCTTGGGGAAGTACACAAAATCCACAGTCAATGATCGGGACAACAAAGCACATGTAGCCTTAGAAAGGATCCACTGTGATGTATGTGGACCTTTCTCAATAGCCTCCACTACCAAACATAAATATTTTTTCATTTTTATTGATGACTTCTCAAGGAAGTGTTGGATCTTCTTCACGTGGAATAAAGATGAGACAATCTCCAAGTTCGTAGAATTGAGGGCACTAGTTGAGAAAGAGACCTGCAAGAATTTGAAGGCTCTTAGGAGCGATAATGGAGGTGAGTATGTTTCAAATGAATTAAAAAATTTATGTATGATAGAAAGCATTCGAGGAGAGATAAAAACAACCCACAACCCATAGCAGAATGGGGTAGCTAAGATAAATAATTGTAACATTGTGGGAGCAATGAGGGATATGTTGCATGAGCAGAGCCTTCCATTACATTTGTGGGCAGAGACATGCAACATAACAGTTCATTTGTAGAACCAGAGCCCTCATCGAATTCTAGGCATGATTACACCAGAGGAGGATTTATCTAGGAGAAACTTGGGTATGTCGCACTTCAGGATTTTGGTGCCTCTTTCTACTTCCATGTATCCAAATAATTTAGGAATAAGCTTGAGATGATATAATAATTAGGGTTATTTGTGGGTTACACATAAACTCCTCAAAAATACCGTGTGTAATTTCCATCCCTCAGATTGACAGTTGTGCAAAGGGATGTAATTTTTGATGGGGAGGAAGCAATGCAATGCTCTGTTGAGAGGGAGCTTCAGATCCCACTAGAAGAGGAGCTTTTAGCTCCAAAGGAAGAGCCTCAGGAAGTTTTTGAGAAGCCACAAATTGAGGAGAAGAGATTGGATACATACACTCAAGCAGAACCATACAAAGAAGGTAGAAAAAGAACCAGGAAAGTTGATATACGTGTGTAGGACATGAGGGAGAATTTGGGAGGTATTTTGAATTTGTGCATGAAGAGAAGGTGACATGATTGGTACACTGTATACATGGATCTAATGATTAGGATTATAGAGACTAGGTCATCATTTTTTGAGGAAGAAGTAGAGAAACCTTTATGGGTTGATGCGATGGTGGAAAAGTATGAATCCATTGTAAAGTATAGTGTTTGGGAAGTACTCCCAAGACCAACAGATAAATCAGTTATGGGTTGAAGATGTATCTTCAAGGTTAAGCATGAAATAAAACAAAGAATAGAGAATTATAAGGCTAGATTTATGGTCATGGGATACTCTCAAGTTGATGGAATTAACTATGAGTAGATATTTGCTCCTATAGCAAGGTACTAATCCATTAGAACTATTCTTGCAATGGTTGCGTAGATGGTGTGGAATTTTTGTCAGATGGATGTAAAAACAACATTTCTCAATGGGGTTATTGAGAAGGATGTGTACATCAAGCAACAAAAATGTTTTGAGACATTTGATCAGGAGTCTCATGTGTGTAGACTCAAGCCAGCATTATACGGTCTCAAAAAATCACCTCGTGCTTGGTACACCAGAATCAATAGCTATCTCACTAGTTTGGGCTTTACCAAAAGTGATGCAGATGCAAACCTCTATCAAATACTGGTAGAAGGTAAATTGTGTATTATTTTATTATATGTTTATGATTTTATTTTAACTAGTGATCAACAACTAATCAAATCTTGTAAGGAGGACCTTGCAAGGGAATTTAAAATGAAGGACATGGGTCAGATGCACTACTTCCTTGAGTTGGAGGTATGGAAATATGATGGGGAACTATTTGTGTCTCAAGGAAAGTATCTAAATGAGATACTACAGAGATTCCACATGGAGAGTTGAAGCCCATGGAGACACCTCTAGCAATGAGTTGGAGGAAGGAGGATTCCACTTCAGGTGAAGAAGTGGATGCTACAATTTATCAACAACTAGTGGGTTCATTGATTTATCTTGTGACCACATGACTAGATATGTGATATGCAGTAAACCATCTTATCCAAGTTATTTTTAGGCCCACCAAATTGTTTTGGAAGGAATCTAAGCGTGTTTTACGATACCTGAAAGGAACTACCCAGTTTGGATTATGGTACATACAGACAGATGGAGTGAATTTGTGTGTCTTCACAGATGCATATTGCAAGGGGAGTCCATCAGAATGAAAGAGTACATAAGGTGCAAATTTCAGTGTTGGGTCCTGTTGTCCTATACAACACCCCCCATTTATTTTAATAATAAATGGGGGACCTTTAAAAAAAAAATATTTCGTTTAATGCAAATTTTTAAATTTTAGTAATAAAAGGCATGTTCCTTTCGCTTTGATCTCATTGCACTTACCGCAAATCGCAAAGCTCACAAGTTGACAAAAGTTAAAACACATAAAAAATTGCAAATTGCGACAAGCGCTCCAACCTTTTTGAAATTATATGAAATTCATCGTTGAAAAACTTAGAAAAACCTTAAAGTTATAAATCACGTCATACTTCCTTAAAAGGCAGACTTACATCATTTCGAAAGGAATTGCAATGAGTTGGACCCAATAATATATTAAATGAACAACGAAACGTATCTGCAAAATCTGATAAAGCGCAATAATTTCAGTTTTTAGCGCATATCGCATTATGAAACACCAAACCAAATGAAAGTTTATATCTGTCATGATAAAGTGTGATGTGCGATTTGTACATATCACATTTCGCATACATCTGTGGTGAAAACATATATTATTGATATCTGTAAAAGTTGTCATTTGCGCTATAACATTTATTACGAAAGCGCTTGAAGTGGTTCATAATAAATTGATCCATTAATAATATCTAATGATCTAGATCGTTGGATTGGACATATTGTGCAAGGCATGTAAAAGGTTTGATGAATTATTAAAGGGTTATTAATGGCATTCAATGGATACAGGGTTCAAAAATATCGATATCTTTCTTAAAGTGTGTTTTAAATTAAAGAGCTGGATTTTTTATTTATGTTGATTTAACTCTATGCTATGTCCTTTTCTCTCCTGGTCTCAAATCTGAATTTACTTGTCTTGCTTGAATTCAGGAAACTACCTGAGAAAGCGATATTAACAGAAATGGTAAAAAAAGGCAAATCAGTTTCCCAAGCGTTCACTTCTGAAGTTACATACATGCCTCCACTATTTTTAGACACTACGTGCAATAAGGCCAGTGGAATTTCTTCATGGTAAGCCATGTATAATTTGTTTGAAGGAGAACATCCAAGAGAAATAAAGAAAATAGAAACGGTGGATAAGGTTGTTTCATCATAACCTTCTTAATTCGAAGTTTCATGTTCATTTCTACATAGGATAGCTACAAGGCCAAAGATCTTACCATACACTGATATGGTAAAATGGGTCATCAACAATATCAATATTACAGACAGGACATTCAAGAATTCCAAACTAAAGAACATGGGTTCGTTCACCGCCAAGGATTTGCGAATAATGGATCATTTTCCTATGCCACAATAAACTTATGATAAAGCTTCCTAGAAAGCTTTAAAAAAAGGTATCAAGACCTAATGAAAGTGGTGAAAGGATGGAAGGAAGATCAAGGCAACTTAAAGCGGGATAAACTCAGTATGTACCCAATAGTGCAATTGCCATCACCTTAATGTTTTTTAGTAGGAATGTTGTGTAGATTATTTTCTAGACCTGATACCACTAAATTTTCCTTTCAATGGGTTCCTTTAATTGATGTCTTCGTCAATTCTATTATCATGAATTGGGAAAAACATTTATTCGATAATTTGGCCAAAACAATTATGGATTACAGAACAAATAGTCTTTTCGACTAGTACAATTCCTCCTTTTTACATGAGCACATATATCATGGATGTTATATGATTTTGCTCAAAATTTCCTATAATGGGTTGGAAATGGACTAGCCAAGACACTAACCCTATTCATATTTATCATAAAGCCCTGTGGGAGTCTGAATTTCACTTCCATTTCTACAAGATTTGTTATGGATTTATATTTCCCATCCATCAAACCATTTTTAATGAGAGAGCTCTTATAATTTATAAAGAAGCCAATGCAGATATTTTACCTGTGGCCAGATGGTTTGGAGAAGAAAATTTTACTTATGTCAAAGTTTTTTGGAGTCTTTCTTCCCCTCATGTTCTAACCTACTATGTTCTAGATAAACTCTTGGCTAGAGAAATTTCATATCAAGCTCTTGTAAATAGTATCACCAAGCAGCTCAAAGATTGCAATAAATCCATATGGCCTACATTCCCATTACAATGTGGTACCTTCGCCCTTTTTTACATAGGCCATGCAGCGAAAGAAATTCCAAACATTACTTCATTGAACTTGGCTTTAATGGCAGGGAGATAGTATGATCGTAATGATGCGGTCCAAAATTTTACCACTAATCTTAAAATCAGACCTTTAATGAATGAAAAGGATATGTTTGATGATTTATTTGAAAGAGTAGAGAAATTTACAGATGTTTTAAAAATGGCATCTAAAAATCTCAGTGTAGCAGAATTTAAAGCTTTTCATGAATATAGAAACAAGAGATTAGAAACAGTCCCATTGGACTTGTTACTAATGGAATATGTTAGAAGGCCAACTACTACCATAAGTTTAGAGGATGAAGAAAAAGAGATGTTGGAAGATGAGTCACAAGAAAAATAAATTTGAGATTCAGAGTTCAAATCATTCTGATAATGAATCTGAAAGTAAAATGAAAGCCTTGAGAAGATAGTTGAAGACATAGTTAATGGAATTGATATGAAAAATGAGGAAGAAACTAGTGAAGTTGAACTATTAAAATCATCTTCAAATAATTTCAACATATTCAAACTACACCTGAATAGACAATGAAGTCTCAAGTACATAATTTAAGCAAATAATGGAAAACGTTTACTAAAGCACTGCAGACACCACCAAATCCTAATCCAAAACGATCAATAAGTTTTCAAACTCCTAAGAAAACTTAGAATCTAGTAGAAACTATAGTAGCACTTTAGCAAATCCCAGAGTCTCAAGAATAGCAGATCATCCTAGCCCACCCGACTAAAGAAATAATTTTAAATATTGAGGAAATACCTCCACTAGATTTTTTCTATAGCCCAAATCGCAAAGTTGTAGTAAACAGGAGAAAAAGAAGAAGAGTTGATGAAAGAGTGATAACTCTCAATAATGAATCAACAAATGTTGTCTGGAAAGACTCTTTTTCCAATCCTACAGAACATCTTACCAAACTGTCATAGTTTGCAGGTGCATATGAAATTGCCACAATTGTTAAAGCAATAGAAGTGTAACGTCTGCTCAAACAAAAAGAAGATAAAGTTCAAGAATTGGAAAGACAACTGGAATAAGAAAATATTAATGCTAATAAGCAAGTTGAGATGAAAATGACACAGTTCTAGAAAGACTTTGAAATACCATAGTTGCAGCACCAAGTGAAAATTACTGAGAAGGATACACTTATATAGGCAGTTATGGATAAGCTTAAAATCCAACCTCAAACAGGACATTCTATAAAAGAGACACTTGAATGGAATGCAAAATTGTAGCAGAAAGAGACTTTTTGTCAACAAATCTTAGCTACTAATTCATATTGTGAAACAAGTAAAATTTTGATTCAAGAAGTGGTGAACAGAAGACTGGAATGTGAAAAGATTCGAAAGACAATTTTGAAATTCATCCTATGGAAAGAATCTAATATAGGTAAGAAATCTCATCTCCCAAAAATTGATAATTTTCATAAATATATTTTATTTAAAGAGGAGGAAATGCAGTTGAGACAAGAAGAGAAGGCAACATCAAAGGGAGCAAACTTAGCAAGTGAGATTGTCGAGTCTGTTAATGGACAACTTCTAAACGCTGAACTTATCAAAGAATATATAGCCGAAGTGATCCTAGAGCTAAAACTATTGGAAACACAGTGGGAGGAAAGCATAGAGACACGAGCATAATTTATTAAGAAGATAACCAAGTTAGATCAAAAAAATTACTGGAAATTTCTAATCAAACGACATCACTAGTTCATGACTCTACAATCCTTAACTGATTATACTAGAAAATGTTGCCAACACTCTCAAATGTTGTGCTTAAAGGCCAAGTTAGATGCGGGATCACACAGCCAACTCAATTGAAGTCGATGGTGGATATTTTTCCACCTCATAGATCAAATGAAAAAATAAGATCAACCCACTTAAGAAATATTGTTATCTTTGTTTCTAGATTTTAGTTTAGTTTACTTATTACGAGGAAATTTTTTTGAAACCTTCTCAATTTTTTATGTAATAATCTATTTTTGACTTATTTAGTTTATTATTTAAACCCTTCTCATGCATTTAGAGAAGGGTCTAGATAGTTCTCAAATAACATTTGCAAAGGAATGCACTTTTGTATGTTTGTGAATGCCTTGATGAATTAATGGAATAGAGTCTGTTTTCTTTTCATATTGAAGTTTTTTAAATGAAGTTGCACTTTTGTACTCATTGAATTGCTTTGACGTGAATATGAGAAGATATTACTGTCTATTTGAATGAGTATAACCTTGTATATATGGTATTTATACACATTATGTTAAGTTTTACTTCTTGAATTAACAACCATATTTTATCTGTATTATATTGAAAGCTGTTATTATAGATCAATGCTAAATGCACTTTTGTACTAATATTTATCCATGGTTACTTGTGTCATATATGATCAAAATTATGAATGCGATATATATCTCACAATTGTTTTGATTAAAATATTTTGTCAAAATATTTATTTTTACATAATTTTCATCTCTTTCAAGTATTGAATAATCTTCATTACCAATTGTTGAAAGATATCCTTATAGATAGCATTAAATAATTAATACTCCTAGTTATATATTAGAATAGATATTTAGTCACTTCATATGATATATTAAATCATTCTTCCATTTGCATGTTATAAACAAACACACCCTCATTATCCTTATTGGGAAACTAGTCCCTTTATCCCCAGTCGGAGCCACTCATTAGGGGAATTTTGAGGTCTAAAATGGGCCTCTTAAGAAACATGTACAACCAAAATATAATTTATATGAGTCAATAGAATTGAACATGATGATGTCAACCACGGGGTATGATTCACCATTTTCAAAAGTGTAAAAAGATTAAAAAATAATAAATAATAAAACTACTTTTTCAACTCGTATTTTTAACTTATCTCCCAGATTCTTTACTCGAATTTCGAGTGGGGGTACTCGTTGAATGAAAAAACTTATTCCTCATCTAAGGAGTACCCATATTTCATAATTTCGATGGACCCCACTACACGAGAAATGAGAAATGCATGAAAAAACATGATTGCAATCACATTTTTCATGTATTTATTATTTTTTGAGTAGGAGGGTCCATCATAAGTATGCAACATGGGTACTCCTTGGATGAGGAATTAAATTTTTCATCCAATGAGTACTCTCGCTCGAAATGTGAGTAAAAAATTTGGGAGATAAGTTGAAAATACGAGTTGAAAAAGTAGTTTCTTCTTTTTTGCCTCTAAAATTTGATGATGGAATAAAATATTATTTTATTATTTCCACTACTATTTTATAATTTCCTTAGGAGGTTCATTTTAGACCTCAAAATTTCCTTAATGACCCCAAACGGAAAAGTACTTGCTCTAAGGTCCGGTTCAGGTGGTTTTCCCCCATGTTGTTGCAATGGAATTCTGAGGCCTCAACAGGTCCGCATTTGTTTCCTGGTACAATAGGAAGCAAACATTTGTGAGGCTCAACTGGGCAGAAGAAAAATACATGGTCTCAAGTCACATCGCATGTGAGGAAATCTGGATTAGAAATATAATTATGGGATTGTTTGGTCAGAAGATGGATCCAATTATGATGTACTATGATAATCAGGGTTGCATCAAGCCCTCTTAGAATCCTGTATTTCACAATCAATCAACCATATAGATAACTAGTATCAACATTTACAGGATTTTGCGTAAAGGAAGATAATGTTACTACAATAAATTCTGACAGAGGAACAAGATGTTTAAATTTTTACCAAGGTATTGTCAAGAAGGAAGTTTTAGTTCCACAGGTGCAAGATAGGGGTGGTTATCATCCCTTTCTTGATGAGAAGGAGTGTTGAAAAAGGAACCAAGAAATTCTCAATTTGATTTTTCCTTGGTCAAATTGGGGAAATTCAAATTTCCACATCACCAAACAACTTGGATGTAGTTAAACTGTGTGACATGGATCTGATCACTTAGCTAGCTCAATAATTTTTTTTAGAAGAGTTAGATTTTAGTTAACCATGTGTGTTTGCTAATTTGTAGCAATCAAAGTGAGTTATTTCATTTTTTTTTAGTTAAACTAGTTGTAACTGTTGGAGGAACTAGTGGAAGGTCAGTTCTGTAGTGGGACTTTAGTCAAGCTAAGTGCTCATCTAGTTAACTGATCAATCATCCAAAAATATATAGTGCATGTAGAGAATTCGAGTTCCTCAGTTTTGGTGGAGATTCCAAGGCAATGTAACATCAGTTGTAGACTAGTATTTAACATACAGGTGTTACATGCAGTCAAATGATCAACATTAGGAATTCTGCAATCATTTTGGAGGAATTTCCTAAATAGTAGGGGGCTAATTTACTAGGTATTGCACAAGGAAATAGGGGCTCAAGGAGAGGCATAAATTTCCTAAGTTTGGGTCGAAGCTTCTTAGTGAGTAGAGAGATAGGTTATTCACTTGTAGGTTGAGCTCAGATTGAGCGAGAAATTGTAATGTGTATTTATTCATCATATTAATGGAATCATGCAAAGGGGTTTATAACAGATCACTTTCCCCTAGAAAAATGTTGTGTGCATGTTTTTTTGTCTCTCATTGCATATTTGTGATTTATGTTCCAAATTGTGAACTGAATTCTACAGAGCAGAAGATGATGGCGAGCATAACCCGCCAAACCCAGAATATTTCACTCAACCATGCATATAAAATGAATCTCAAATAACTGTCCAATAAAACTTCAATGTCTGGCAATTTCATAACTTTTCTACATGCGGAAGCTTCTTTTTAAATCCCTCATTATGGTTATAAAACCCTTTCACAGCAAAATCATATATCAAACTTTTAATCAATCAACATTCGAATGCTTCCATAAACCATACCTGATACCTCAAATTCCTCATTTCCATTTAAACACTAACATTCACATAGGGCTTTTAATATCGGATTTCATTTTACAATCAAAAGTCAACAAAAAAAAATGCACCCATGCTTTAAAGTTCAAACTTGACATTGTTTTAATCAATCCAACCTCTATGCAAATCATCATCATTCAAAATAACATTTGGGCCTTCACAAAATTACATGTCTTCAATCCTTCGTTTTAATCGAATCAAGGTACAAAAAATATATATGTGCCTTGTCTTTTATACCTGCCAAACCATGTGAAGACTCACCCGTTCCATGATGACATCGGTTCGCAGCAGTAGCAATGGATTGAATGGACCTTTTAAACTTTTTGCTCAGCCCTTGTTTCTATTGGAACCAAAACCCTTTTATAAACTGAAATCAGAATATCTATTCTTCCGATTCCGATATACACTTTTTATAATATTCAAAATAGCGTTGAATGTTTTTTCAAATAAAAAAACCTGTGTATAATTCTATCCCACAGATCTAGCCTATCTGATGGCTTCAGAACATTTCGCAATGTCGGCAATTAGTAGTGCGACTTTCAACTACTGATTTCTCTATAGCTCCGGTGCGATACAATCGGATATCGGAGATTGCTGTGATTCGGTGTCACCTCTTTAACCATCAACATAACCCACAATTCCGATGCGATATTAATTGGAAATTGGAAATTCGCTGCGATTCAAAGTCGCCTTCCCGTCAGTGATGCGATACTACCTTAGATCCGATCTCAATTCAAACAAATTTTAATACACATCGCGTCCAGCTCCCATTATAATGAGTTGTGATATGGAATGATCCCTGATCCGATGCAATGGATTACACGGATCCGATAAATCCCACAATCAACAAATATATATTTTAAATCCTCTCCAGATTCCAATAAGTGTTATATTTCACAGATTTGCTGTTTTAATGAATTTTCCACTAACAGACTTCAACTATGCCAGATTTGCCTTTAAACGAAAATTCTTGTAGTTGAAATAAAACACAGGTCTCCACCATTTCATAAATTACATAGTCATACAATACTCATATTCCCACCATTTGTCATTTGATGTGGTACAGAACATAATTGAAACACAGGCCACACACCATTTAATCAATTACACAAAGAAAATAAAAGCATCATCTTCACACACTCATCTTACATTGTGGTATAAAAATTAGATTTATCCATAATATAGAACAAGACAGAGTTCGGCATTTTCCAATTACACAGAAAACCAACTATTGTTGCACACACACCAAAATACAGTCTATCAACACTCTGAGCTTTTCGCTCCACACAAAACCTATTCTAATTCCCCGCTCATTAACATTTTTCCGCCTTTTATTATTAACTAGCTCCTAAAACAATGCTAATGCAATCTCCTATTTTTAAAGAATAACATAAATCTTCTATTTTGTTGCTTTTCAAGCACACCTAGACTAACAACTCTTATCTCTACATTTAAAGAAGATAATCTCTTATTTATTACATTAACAAAATTTTTGAGAAGTCCAACCTTCTCAGTAAAACTGATTTTAACCAACAGTCACTGGATTTCACCCTGGTTTAGCCACAACATGTGAACAAGTCTTCACATTGTTGGCTAATCCTGATGCTCCTGCATAAGATTCCCCACGTAAGAAATTTTATGACCACCTGGTCATAAGTCTAGATAATTGTTTCTTCCTGGATCCCAAACTTTATTTTGTAATCTTTCCTTGCTTGTTAATTGCTCTATTGCTGTTGTTATCTGTTGTTGTTCTCCAGGTTTCCATATTTTATGCTGTAATGCTCCACTTGCCCTGCTCTCAAGGTCTACTACTGTCTTTCTCTTGTTGTCACTCCTTTTCTTTCTTGCTACTGTCTTTCTCTGAGACATTTTCATCATTAACCTCCTTATCAACTCAATTTCTCTATCCAGTATATCCTCTGTCTGCTGATTGTTTCCATCTCTTGATTTTTGAACTCTCATTCTTGCTTGTTCTTCACTTGTTTTGATCGCTTCCTTTCCACCCTTACTATTGTTTTGCATATTTTCTGCTGCTGCTAAATTGTCTTTTAGAACAATTTCTTGCCTCTTTTTTCTGCATCTGTCAACTTCTTCTTGATTATTATTTATGACAACTAATTTGTCATCCTTCTTCAGCAATCTATCCTGTACATTCATCCTCTTCTCTTCTAACTTCCTCCTTTGAAAGTCTGATTCTCTATATAACTCAATGATTTTACTTGGAGTGAACTTTGGAAATTTTACATAATCTTCCATTTCCTCATTTGTTATTGTCTCATTATCACATGGTCCTTCTTCCTCTGCTAAATCTTCCTTAACATCCTTCAGTAGATGTTCTTTCTCTTCTTCTTCCATTTGGATATCCACCTGTGCCAAATATGTTCCAGCGTCTGCCACAACATCTTCAATTATAAAACAATCATTACAATAAAAAATATAAGGCCTCTGTACCTCTTTTCCTTTAGCAACACTTCAGTATGTTGCGTTGATTTCTCTTCTTCTATCAGCATATCAGTATGCTGATCCAAACTCAAAGAACTCTTGAGACTGTCAACTAGTCTCCCCTTCTCATCATCTATTTCAATGATGTCTTCCAACATTTGTCCATTGTAGTGAACCGATTCTTTCCCAGCCTCTTTATCATATTCTGCTTCAAAACGTTCATCTTCTGGAAGGTAATCTTTCACATCTTTGACAGTTTTAAAAGACTGTCTATCTTCTTCCAAACCTGCAATCATACACAAATCGTTAGTTTTAAAATAACAAGACCTTATGGTCTTATTTGATGCTTCAGTCATTAATTCTTCCAGCTTCTTTGAATCATTCATATGATTCAACTCCTCTAGCTCTTCATCACTTTCAAAAAGTAACGATCAACTTTCTGGTTCACATATCGAAACTTCAACATCTTCTTCAGCATCTTCCTTTTGTTGTAGCTCAACTCTTTCGAGATTCTCTATCCTCTGTTTGGCATCTATAACCTGTTCAAGTCCCCTTAGTTCCTTCATCAACTCCATATTCACCTGATGATTCGTCTTCTCTTGTAGCCTCTGCCACTTCACCTTCTTCCTCATGACATAAACATGTTTCTGGTCTACTTCATTTCTTTGTAACATCTACATTAACAAATCAAGCTGAACTACTATCTCAGCCTTCTTCCGCTCATATTTCTGTTTGCTTAACTGTCTGTGTATGCCATTTTCCTGGGCATCCTTCTCCTTTGGTCCTCTGCTGTGGTCTCTTTCAGAACCTCTGTTACGACTGTCACTAGTCATCATCCTCTCCATTTCTATGAGTTCCTCACTCACTTTACTATGAGTTGCACTAAAGCCTTTTCAACAGCAAGTCCTGTCCTGCCGCCACTTACCTCACCAAGCTCTCCTCACTCAGTATTTTGGCAAGAAATTGGTTCTCTATCTCTGGAACCTCCTTTGAGCACTTCTCTTTTCTCTTTCTAGGCTTCAACTCATCTGCATCTTCTAAGAACACAACTGTCCTCCTTAACCAATCTCTATTGGAATTCCTCAAGGTTCTGCCACATCTACGTTTTCACTTAGAAACTTTCACCAGCTTCCTTTATCTGTTAGCAATTCTAACCACATCTTCTATGGAATTTCCTTTTGGGAGTTGCAATAATACTTCTTCTTCAATGCAAATACTACAATATTCTATTCTTCAAATCCAAATAAAACCATATCATCTTACCTTCAAGATCTCGGTCTGATCTTGTCCTTCCATTCACCTGTACTTTTGAATGGATTGTCCTTCCCACTAGCTTTCAGCTGTGTTTTCAAACTCTGTTACTTCCAAAAATTACAACCATCCCTCTTACAGTTTAACTACTGTAATCTCACTATAAAATTTCATTCATTTCATATCTGCTAATCATTAGAAAAAACTGCATACCTTCAATTACCTTCAGAATCTCACCATTCCTGCAAATTTGTTTTAGCAAATCTTTATGCTTCCACTGTAAAATTTATCAATATTCACTACTGTCAATCAGATTTTAGAATCTGATCCTTTCTTCCAATCTTCTGGATTTATCTGGGAAAAGCTTTAGCTATCAGCAACAATTCCTTCTTTGTTGAGTTTCTTCCACTCAGAAATCATTAACATCTTATTTCATTACTATCCCTTACGGTTTGATCTCCTTTGCTGAGATACTTCATTGCTACAACCATCAATCCTCAATCTATTTCTTGTCAGTGAAACTCAAATCAAAATTAAACAAACACAATACCTGCACGATTCTCCATTCATTCTTCACATCAAAGTGAATCTCCATTCTCCAAACATTGCTGTGGATTTTTTTTCTATCTCTGCAATCTCTGCATAATTCTGCTTTACCTGCCTCTAAGAACTTAATTGTTCTTCTCCATTCTCCCAGCTGTACTCTGGTTGCTTGACTGTCAGATTAGAATCTGATCTCCCTTGCCTGCATACACATCTCTCGGTTCTGAATTCTTTCAAGAAAATTTCATACGAAATTTCCTTATACCAAATGGTTCATTTATAATTCATCTCTGATACCAAAATGATGGCGAGCATAACCCGCAAAACCCATAATCTTTCACTCAACCATGCATATAAAATGCATCTCAAATAACGGTCCAATAAAACTTCAATGTCTAGCAATTTCATAACTTTTCTACATGCGGAAGCTTCTTTTTAAATCCCTCATTATGGTTATAAAACCCTTTCACAGCAAAATCATATATCAAACTCTCAATCAATCAACATTCGAATGCTTCCATAAACCATACTCGATACCTCAAATTCCTCATTTCCATTTAAACACTAACATTCACATAGGGCTTTTAATATCGGATTTCATTTTACAGTCAAAAGTCAACAAAAACAAATGCACCCATGCTTTAAATTTCAAACTTGACATTGTTTTAATCAATCCAACCTCTATGCAAATCATCATCATTCAAAATAACATTTGGGCTTGCACAAAATTACATGTCTTCGATCCTTCGTTTTAATCGAATCAAAGTACCAAATATATATATAAGCCTTGCCTTTTATACCTGCCAAACCGTGTGAAGACTCACCCATTCCATGATGACATCGGTTCGCAGCAGTAGCAATGGATTGAATGGACCTTTTAAACTTTTCGCTTAGCCCTTGTTTCTATCGGAACCGAAACCCTTTTATAAACTCAAATCAGAATATCTATTCTTCCGATTCCGATATACACTTTTTATAATATTCAAAACAGTGTTGAATGTCTGTTCAAATAAAAAAACCTATATATAATTCCGTCCCACAGATCTGGCTAATCTGATGGTTTAGAACATTTCGCAATCTCGGCAATTGGTAGTGCGACTTTCAACTACTGATGTCTCTATAGCTCCGATGCGATACAATCGCCGATCAGAGATTGCTATGATTTGGTGTCACCTCTTTAACCATCAATAGAACCCACAATTTCGATGTGATATTAATCGGAAATCAGAAATTCGCTGCAATTCAAAGTCGCCTTCCCGTCAGTGATGCAATACTACCTCGGATTCGATCTCAATTCAAACAGATTTTAATACACATCGCGTCCAGCTCCCATTATAATGAGTTGAAATATGGAACGATCCCTGATCCGATGCAATGGATTACACGGATCCGATAAATCCCACAATCAACAAATATATATTTTAAATCCGCTCCAGATTCCAATAAGTGTTCTATTTCACAGATTTGCTGTGTTAATGACTTTTCCACTAACATACTTCAACTATGCCAGATTTTCCTTTAAACGAAATTTCTTACAGTTGAAATAAAAACATAGGTCTCCACCATTTCATCAATTACACAGTCATACAATAATCATATTCCCACCATTTTTCATTCGATGTGGTACAGAACATAATTGAAACACAGGCCGCACACCATTTAATCAATTACAAAAAGAAAAGCAACACATCATCTTCACACAATCATCTTACATTGTTGTATAAACATTAGATTTATCCATAATATAGAATAGGACAGAGTTCGGCATTTTCCAATTACACAGAAAACCAACTACTGTTGCACACACACCAAAATACAGTCCATCAACACTCTGAGCTTTTCGCTCCACACAAAACCTATTCTAATTCCCCGCTCATTAACATTTTTCCTCCTTTTATTATTAACTAGCTCCTAAAACAATGCTAACGCAATCTCCTATTTTTAAAGAATAACAGAAGTCTTCTATTTCATTGCTTTTCAAGCACACCTAGACTAACAACTCTTATCTCTACATTTAAAGAAGATAATCTCTTATTTATTACAATAACAAACTTTTTGAGAAGTCCAACCTTCTCAGTAGAACTTATTTTAACCAAAAGTCACTGGATTTCACCCTGGTTTAGCCACAACATGTGAACAAGTCTTCACATTGCTGGCTAATCCTGATGCTCCTGCATCAGAAGAGTAGGTTTGTGTCTTGTGATTTTTTATTACAATTCCTTGAGAAGTTGAAAATCCATATGATAATTATTCAACTATAAGGGATTAGGAGAGAAGGAGTAGAGAAGAGATGTTTAGAAGAGTGGACCAAATCCAGAAGAGAGACAGGAGGCACATAAAATTAAGCTACAAAGATATAAAGTATAGCCGAAGTCACCAACAATTAATCATTTTTTCATTTGGAAAACTTAGTCAATTAACGAGACTTGGAACTATTGATTAAAAAAACCCGTAACAAAGATAGCCCAGAAGATTGTAAGGTTTTTGAATTTTCATTTTTTAAATTCTTCAAGTACCATGGATCTGTCTATCAAGAGAAACTACAACATAAAATAACTTTTCTTTGTCCTATATTGTCAAGCCTAGAAGAAAATTTTAATTGAGAATCTAGAATCTCTAATGGGACTAACAGACAGAGATTTTCATTACAAGTGGGCCAACCCAAAGGATAATAGTGAGGATTTCATTGTAAGTGGTCATCAGAGGAAGGTGGGCTAGCCCGAAGTTATTAAGCCCAGATACTTTCCAAAGAAGGAAATTATAGAATCGACGGGCCCCATACCATGAAGGGTATACCTGGAAGAAAGTGCCTTGAATGTGTAAATAATTCAATGTTAATAAAGCATCAGGCTTCAAGGTCGTAGGAATATTTATATCAGAACAGATTTTGGGTGAGGATTTTTATATGTAAATTTGACCATACTTGCATAGAGTTGGCCACCCTTTTGACTCCTCCCACTTTCCAATATACCTACCACTATAAATTTTAATGGGATTTATATCCTGAAAGGGTTGAACTAAGTGTTCATTTGGGGAGGAATAAACTTAAGGGGATGATTTAGAGAAAATTGAAGTTATAATTGCATAATTTGGTATCATAGCAGACCTGATGCCAGGGTACTGGGTTAAAAAAATCCTAGCATATAAAATTTTGAATGCTTCCTTTACGCATTAAACTCTCAATGCAATTCTTCATTAAATAATCAATTTGTAGCAGCTTGAAATATACATAATGGAAAGAGAGCTATACAACAAAAATTTTGATATGTAATAAATATAATAAAATTTAAAAACTCCAACATCTGGCCGAATATTTCAATAATTGGCCTTTTGGCTCTTGGCCCTTTACAAAAAGCTCTCAATCCATTCCTTACTTATCCTTACTTCCTATCTTCTCTCAGCTATCTTTCATCCTCACAAAACCCTCCTATTTATACATAAATAATGAATTTATTTCACTCCATAAATTCCTCCACATAAATCTCAACTTAAAATATAATTTAGATTTATCTTTTTTTGGACCCAACTAAGTCCCATTTATGGAATTCCTCATCCCTAGATTATCTACCTAATTCAAATCCACTCATATCCTTAATTATTTAAGGAATATTTACAATAATCCTCACATTTATTATTTCTCTCCTAATTTATTAAAAATGAGAAAATTAATTAATAAAATAATTAAAATATCTCACCCCCTTAATTACACATTTGGATAATGAAAATTTAGCTTTCATGATCCTGCATCAGACTTCTCATGTAGAGAAGTTTTAGTAGACTCCTGTCTATGAGGTCTGTCACTTTTCTGTAATACTTTCTCCCTACAGGATTCCAAACTCTGTTCTATCGTTGGTCCTTCGAAGTATCAACTCGATTTGGTAACTCATCACCCACTCTGTCGATCGGATTCCATCGGCTTTTCCAACACTTTCTTTTGCCAATTATTTGGAGTATTACCTCTTTGTCAAATTCTTTCACCTCCAACTGAGCTGAATACTCAACTTTCTGCAATGGAAAATAATCAATAACTCCTTCTTGATTACTACTATTGTCTTTTATTTCTTTTATAGCAACAAATTTCTCGTCCAGTGTTGTACCTGCATTCACCAACAAACTGTTAGTTTTAAAAAGATAAGACCTTTCAGTCTCTTTTGATGCTTCAGGCATCAATATCCCATCATCGACTTTCTGGACTTCAATAGATTCTGTTTTGAACTGCTGGCTGCTTCCATCTTCATCCTGCTCGATTAATATTTCTGTCTCCTTTTTGTCTCTATGGACATAACTCCCTTGCTATACCTAATGCTCAACTTCTCTGACTTCGCATCATTATCTAAAAAGTTATAAAATTCATTCAACTCTATATATATTTCATCTCTATCATGTATATTTGTTGTGGAGGTAAATCCCCTCTCCGGACAGAGGCGATCCCTACTAGCCCAGACCAGGTCTAGCAACAATCGTTAGTGCAGGTTCCTAATTGCAAATAAACCAAATAGCAATGAAGGCTTACCTGGAATCCAACACTGTCGCTTGTATAGAAAGTAGTGCTCCCATTCCTTAGCTCTGGCAGATCACAATCCTTACGATCTCCGTGATCAGACACCTGCACACGCAAGAAAAAAAATGAACGCAAGCGTAAAATTCAGTATATGCAACTATATGTCAGTCAGAGAAGACATAACCCAACATCATAATCAACAACAAGAGTGGAACCATAACCAATATTCACTTATCATTAATCAATCAAAGAAGAATACAACCATAGCTCTGACGCTGAATTATCCCTCGGAGGGTCGCCAGCGGAACACATCTCGAAGAAGCCTGTCGGGGATGGGACAAACCTCTCTCTTTAGATGTCTCAACAATGATCTCCTTGCTTGAATTTGGCCTTAAGGGAATGAATCAAGGCTCTTGTAGCATAAGGCTCTGATGGCTCTTGGGAACTTGGAGACTAGCTTGCAAATGAGATGAGCAATCTTTTATAGATGGAGGAAGGGGAGTTGGGATCCCTATAATCATGGGATTGGCCCTATCCTCAAGGAAGCTTCCATGAGAGGTGGAAAACCACTTCCTATACATGGAGATCTGGAGCCAAACCTCCCAACTCGAATTAGATACCAGTTTCTGGATCAGTTAGGACGAAACTTCCGCCATTTATTTTTAAAAAACACTCCTTAAAATGGCTGGTGCGAGTGGGACTCTGGGACAGAGCGTCAATTGGCATGCCCCAATTGAAGGATTTCCCCCATTGGCGCGGGTACTGAACTGGCTACCCACGCCAATGAAAAAAGGGGTGTTTTTAGGGTTTTTCACAAGGAGTTGTCTTCAAGGCAATGAAAGTACATGTTTAGGGGAATGCCATGAAAGTGTTTTCAAGTTATGTCACTGCTCACAGGTCACAAAATGAGCCCTCCAATTGTGCGAGATGGGGAATTGCAGGGATGGTGGAAAATTGCTGTGTAATAGATTCCCCCTAAAGCATGAGGCCCGAGAGAGAGAGAGGGGTGAAATGCTTTACGAGAACGTGTCCAACTGAAAACACCACCGTCAAAAAGCCTGCGTAGAGAAGTACAATTGATGTCTCAAATAAATGATATATACGTGGTATGGGTGCAGCCATCCATAACAGAGTATGTAAAAATCCATATCTGAGGCATGGACGCATCCATCTAGTGAGGATCGGTAAATAGACTCAGGTATGGTCGCAGTCATCCAATCAGCGAGTCATGTACCTAATCATAATAATCCACAAAATCACAGCCTGGATTATAACAGACAAGAATCCAGGGTCTTGCGCTCCATCTCGACCCGAACAAAGTACAAGTTCAAGCATGCGAATATGTGAGCTGAAGTCGAACATGCAATAAAATCATCTGATTACCAGCCAATGATGAAAGTTGTTAACAGACGCGAGAGGTACCACCATTAATGCCAATGGTCCTCAAGGTACTACAGGTACAATCTACGGCATGCGAACAATGAGATGATGTCGAACACCCGCAGAATCACTCGATCAGAGGCCAATGATGAAAACCTCACGTTGAATGCGAAGAACCTGCCATTGAGGCATGTAGGCTCTAAGGTACCAGAAGGGAGTCTCTAGATCATATTCCTGGATAATGAGCTGAAGTCGACAGGAAGTGACCTTGATCGAAGGTGGGCCATAGTATTTCCCACATCATTGACACGAGATAGAGGAACATAATGTTTTTGTCAATCAAGATCAGATGAGAATCAGAGGAAGGTTGATACTTGCAGAGGTCAACTTCTCTTGAACATATAAATGACACGACAGTGAGCTTGGTAGTAATTGACATCAACGGATCAGAGGTCATGGTGACGAGGCAAAGAGCAGATGAGAGGTCAAAAGGGATTACCCAAACCCACGGAGGCAAGTGAACAAACGAGATGAGATGTCCCCAACCCGACACGAATGCAGACAAGTGCCATGTTCAAGAGCGACATACTGCCGACACGATAATGATTGTGGTTCCATTTTCCCCCACCATTTCTAGCGAGTACCCCAATTATTTTGATAACAATCTTGAAGGGGATAACATATTATTGTAATATAATTTCATCCTTCGGACGAATCCATCCTAGTAAATTTAACGATCCCTAGGAAGGAGGAACTCGGATACCGTCATTACGACTGAATCCAATGTCATCAGGGTTTAATGAGTCTGACAAAGGAAGAACTCGGCGTCTTTTCATGTTTAGAGAGTTTGAAAAGATAGAAGAAAAGTAAACTCTAATGGTCCCTTTTCGTAAATAGTTCCTCAGATCCGAAAAGGTAGAAAACTATGCCTGAGAAAACCTCCTAGTCACGATAGTCTAGGGTATTCCTTTTTCGTAAATAATCTATCCCAGCCCGAAAAAGGGGTAAACGTATACTGGGTACATGTCGTTTCGTGTCCACTTTAACGAGATCGAAATGACAAGGAACTCGGAAATCTTTTCATGTTTAGAGAGTCAGAAAAGAGCTGAAAGATGACTCCAAAATGACTTTTTCGTGTATTTACCGAGTCCGAAAAAGTATAAAATACAACTCGTGTCACCATTTAAGTTGCGTAGAAACCTGTTGCTGCACATAAGGCAAGTGTAAAATCCATTTTTGAAAAAATATATCAAAATATTAATAAAAAATGACTTTTAAAACCTAATTAGATTTCAAAACGTTATAAATAAGTCTCAAATGGTAAAAACAAAATTACTTTTACTATTTACCTCATTGGAGAGCAACAGTGGTCCATTTTGTGTGCAAACTTCGGACGGCGAATACGACTGATCCGAGCTACCATTCAGTTCCCTGTTTGTTCCAGGTAATAGGCGTTTCGCTAAGCTCCATTTCAATCCATTTTTTATATTATTTTATTATGTATAAGACTTCTGGGTGACCCATTTTGAAATTTTAGGGCTCTCTCCATTGGCACGGGTATCAGGCACGGACCTGCGCCAATGGAAATTTCTTCACAAAGAGGTCGTGCCAATGGCGCAACGCATTTTCCCGCTCAAAATTTTGAAAATGTGAGCTATCTATGTGGATTTTCAAATGTTCCAGAGACCTAACAATGTATTTTTGATTGTGTTGATGCAGATATAAAGGCAAAAATGGTTATTGAATGGAAGGAAAGGGAATGTGGAGAGGAAGATGAAATGGCCATGGAGAATGAGGCCTGCATGACTGCACTTAAGAACTGTGGACTTAATAAATTCTTACTCACACCCTGTTTACGAGCTCAGCCAGAGCTACTACAATACTTGGTCAGTATATGGGACGAAAATGAGGAAGTTTTCAAACTTCGGGACCAAGTACTGGAACTGGAGGTTTCTGACATATATTTCATAACCGGACTGTCGCGCATAGGTCCTATGCCCATTCTGACAGGCATCAGACCATCTGGGGAAAATATGGAGCAGGTAATGGCGAGGGTGTGCCCAGGGGCATGAACCGAATCAGGAAGCGGGAAAGTGGACGTCCACACTGTCCGGGATCTAGCACTGAGAGTAGTGCTACACACCATCACATGAGCTGCGGGATCGAAAGCTCCACACGAGGCAACCAAGGCCCAAATCCTGCTAGCCGCTGAGTGTATGAGTCCAACACTGTTTGATTGGGCTACTACAGTGACCACAAATATCAAGAGGCAGCTCACAAAGTGCAAGAAAGTCAAACTGAAGCAGTTTGGCTATGGTTCCATTTTGGTATCATTCATCCTGGAACGACTACCTATCTTTCAAGGCTAAGGGGCCATAGTTGCTGAGCCGATACCAAGAGAGCCGAGGATGGCTCGCTGGGCAGCACTTACGCCCAGATCAGGAGGAGGCCAACAGATGTCCTGGAGGCTAGATTTTTTTGGATTGTTACAACGTCAGCTGATTATGGTCGAGGATTGGCCCTATGCCGGGACCGATTTCACTAGAGACCCAGATCTCCCACTTCCAGAGGGGGATGACTGGGACGAGGAGTTGGGTATGACCTCTCTTTTTTATTTTTATGTTTTATGATTTTTTTTGGTAATACATGTTTGTTCTAACACTAGTTTTATGTGTATGCGGATGTCGACCCAGAAAGACCTGCCAGTATGTCTCCCATTGCACAGAGAACTCAACTCGCAGCTGACCCTCAAGCGGAGGGTGTTGAACCCTTAGTTAAACTGAGAGGGGGGGGGGTGAATCAGTTTAACACATACATGGACTTTTAAAACTTTTCTTTTAAATCTTATTTACACCTTCATTTCATGGTCAAATTAGTATGTGAGAAACAAGTATTACTATCAAACAGATTTGTTAATGTAATAGAAAATTGAATATGAGAGCAGCAAGTATTAAGCAGATGAGATAAATCACATCAACACATAAACATCATGGACAGAGACACCAGATATAAGTGGAAACCCATAAAGGGAGAAAACCACATCTTATTATTGTTGTGATGCAAAGGCAAGCTCCAACTCCCTCTCACCACTATTTCAGCCGGCACCAACCTACAGGAGGCTCTATCCTCAATTCTGCAAGCTACAACTTGCAAGGAAGCACCAACTCCCTTCAGTTTTCTGCAGGCACCAACCTACAGGAGGCTCCTACCTCAGTCAGCTACAACTGACATCTATCAAGCTACAACTTGATAGGGAAGCTCCAACTTCCTTATTCTTTCAAAAGAAAAACACTTGCTGATTTACCTTGGATATCAGCTCTGTTATGTAGTTTCTCTTCTGTTGTTCATCAACTCTTATATCAGACCTGCATCATATCTGCTCAGCCCTTCCTTCTTCTCTTCTTTTCTCCTCAATTCTTCATACTCAGCATTCTCTATATTCACACTCTCTGACCTCTTGCAGCTTTCTTATTTTCTTCAACTATCTTCAATTTGGCTGCACACTCTCTCCTCTTCTCATTCTGTTTTCATCAATCTCTCCTCTTGGATATTACCCCCTTTTATACAAGATAGCTTCATGACTATTTGTATTCTACTGGGAATTCAAAATGGACAGTCATGTCTCTTTGCCTTCTGCCTTCTCATCTCTTTTCAGCTTACTCAGAAAAATGTAACTGTAGGTGCTTATTTTAATATTACAGTGGGATATTTGCTCTCTTCCGGAGACTTTCCAATGCATCACAAACAATAAAAACAATTAAAACATTTACATTCGAATTACAATGTGAGCTCCAGCTCACTCATTTTGTCTCTTGGCTTGTTGCGCATTTGTCTTTTCTCTAACTGTCTCTTTGTCCCTTTCTCTTCTCTGTATGCCTTTCTGTTTATGGCTGCTGCGTAACTTCTGTATTTGTGTAACTGCATTTTTCATTTTTATATCAGCGCTTTATATATATAAATGAATATGCTGACTATAATTCTGGGCCATATTCCAATGCTTTTCATGCCACGAGTGTCTTGTTGATGTGGAACATTCCGCAAGCGGAACGGACATATATCACAGTCATTGTATATTGATAATCGCCCTCCACCTTAAGTCGAGGCCCGTGGGTCCACAGACCACGCGGCACTTTTCAATACAATCGCAATAACTTTTTATATATATATATATTTATATATAACAACGCCTTCACAAATTTCCGTTTGCGATTAGAACTGGAACTCAAACACTTGTTAATCATAGTTAATAAGCCCATCGGGTCCGGGCTTCAATCAAATTCAATCGGGGTGCATAATAGAAAAGTTCCGATTATGATCAGAACACGGATGCGATTTGCATATATCAACTCCCGCTTATAACTGGATTGGGTCTGCCACTTCAATCGCAGCGTTTTACAAAGTCGTGCGATCAATCGAAGAGTTCCGATTGCGATTGAGATTCTGGATGCGATTGAACCTATTAAATCCATCGTATAATGCCATCGGGTCCGCCACTTGATCGGAGCATATTACAAAGGACTTGCGATCAATCGGAAAGTTCCAATGCGATTATACGGAATTCAAATATATATACACCATCGTTAATACACCCATCGGGTCCGAACTCTTAATCGCAATCGCAAGTCTTTTAATATGTGTTGCGATTGACCACTGTTCATTGTATTTTGCCGATGCGATTGGGATAGGACTTCAAACATGTTTGAATTATAATTCATACCTCCATCGGGTCCGGACTTCCAATCGCAATCGCAACTCACATGTTCTCCGATGCGATTGACCAATTCCGATGTGATTGGGAACTCGGATGCGATTAGCAATAAACTGTGGCATATAGCTCAATCGGGTCCGGCCTTTAATCGGAGCACATAACAAAACTCCACCGATTGAACCTTTTCTCCGATTGCGATTGGGGAGGGGTCCCACCTTATAATCCATTTCGTTTTGATAGAACCTTTGGTTAAAGTGCTCCGCTTGTATATAACTGATATATATGCTTATATATATTTTGCCGCTGGAGTGAAGCGATTCCCGTAATAATTTTTGTATTTGTTATATGTGCTCCGCCGGTTGGAGAGTGCGATTCCCGGAATATGGTTTTGTATTATATGTGTAATGCCCGGCTGGAGTCTGCGATTCCCGGAATAAGATTCGTGTTGTATAACGCCGGTTGGAGTGTGCGATTCGCGGAATATGGTTCTGTATTATATGCCGCTAGAGTTAAGCGATTCCCGGAATAAGTTTGTGTTATATTATATGTATAACGCCGGTTGGAGTGTGCGATTCCCGAAATTATGCATATGAATGTATCTGCCGGCTTGGGCGATTCTCAGAATTTTATAACGGCTCTGCCTCTGCCTCTGCTGCTCCTGTCGCTCTGCCTCTGCCTCTGCTTCTTTTTGCTGCCCTGCCTCTGTTCTTCGTTGTGCCTCTGCCTGTTTCTGCTTCAACACTACCTCCTTTGCTGCCTTTGTTACTTCTTTGTCTCTTCCTTTCTGCTATATCTGTTGTCTTAGTTTCTTTGTTCTCATTTCTCTATTGCGTATATAGAATCCACTCCACCTGTTATACTTGTAGCACATCCTATGAGGCTCCGATCTTCTACGCCTTCAATTCAATAGTTCTTTTCCTCAACTTCGAACTCCGCTACGTTACCAGAATTCTATTCCTCATCTTGATTTAATTCTGCAGAATGAATTGATGTATTCTCCCCGACAGTGCTTCACAGTCTTCCCACTAGAATAATTGTTTCTCATCACTCTGTCTCATTCCTCAGCTACTTGTCTTATGCTCTCTTTGTTTCATCTGCTCCTTGACTGATGCTACTCCTTAATTCTCCTTTTGCTGCTCAGGTGTTCTTCCTTTGCCATCTCCTTTGCCTTGTTGCTGCCTCAGGTGTTCTTCATTTTCCATCTCCTTTGCCATCAATGACAACATTTCCAACAGCCGAGGGAGGAGAGTTGATCCAGAACCTTGAGGGGATTGCTCGAGGGATTCCAGACTACGCCCGGCTGGCAGATGTCCCGATGGCATATTAGAGACATACGGTGGGAGTGCCTAGTCGCCTCCACCGACTTTTGAGACGCTTAGTGTGCGCGGTAGCATGTTACCACGAGCACCATGTGGATTAGACACCTAGGGCTTCTTTCATGCATATATATTTTTGAGAGACATGTCGTCTCCGGATGTATGAAGGCGAACATGTATATTTTTTGATTTTATGTGATGCACACTATGTAAAAATTTCGACACACACACACACACACACACACACATATATATATACCTATTTCTGGATGGATCTTCTTACATGTGATGCCGTTTTATAAATTGCGCAAATGTCTATCTAAAACCAAATTAGCTACTGCATCTGTTAATGTATTCATATGTCTGGGTATGTGCTGATATGTAATATAATCAAAATTTCTCTCCAGCAGATGAATACGCAAATACAGACGTAAAATGGATGGATTTCTTACTGAATAATGCCCGTTAAGCTATAATACTACAAGTTGTGAGTCTAGATACACAAGTAATTCACGAATGCCGAGGTCCACAGCCTCAGTTAGTAATTCCAATACAACACTATATTCCACGATATTATTTGTAGCAGGACCTAGACACACACCTTGCAGGTTAACCAACTCACCAGCAGGATCATAGATTACCCAGGCTGCCGAAGACATATTCCTGGTACTACGGGAGGCACCATCCGCAAAACCCACAAATGGAGTAATGGAAATCTGCACAATCAGGAAGACCCGATCAGTAGAAAGACGCTTACATCGCACACCACACCACACATGCACAAAAATGAATATACACACCTATGTACACACACCGCACTAAAAATAACTTCAAGCATAGTATTTCTTAAGGTACAGCCCATTCCTAGGCTGCGCCAACGGAACTCCTTCATAATCAATGAGCTCATAAGCCCCATTCTTCAATACTCGCTTACTATATAGGGCCCATGCCACATGGGTTGGAGCTTTCCTGCCCCGAGTTTTTCGTGCGCTTGGTCGTATAGGAGGACAAGGTCCCCTTCGACAAAGGAACATGGAGAGACTGATTGATCAAAGTGTTCTTTGACCTGATTTTTCTGTGCTTCAAGGACTAAAGCAGCCAAGCGGCGGGTTTCATCCAACTGTTCCAAATACAAGAGATGCTCTTCTTCAGGAGAAGTACTGGGCAAAAGTTCCACAACTAGCTTTAAGGAAGGAATTTCGCACTCAACCGGAAGAGTTAATTTCAGACCATACACCAATTGGAATGGTGTGAATCCGGTTGCACTCTTTGCTGACATCTGGTATGCCCATAGAGCTGAGAAAAATTGGAGGTGCCAATTGGACTTATGAACTCCAACAGTTCGTCGAAGCATTGTGACCAAAACCTTGTTCAAAGCCTCAACCTGGCCATTTTCCTGGGGGTAATATGGCATTGAGCTAGCATGTCGTAAGCCCAATCTTGATGTCAGCTCAGCCATCATATAATCTCAAAAGTGAGTACCATGATCGGTAACAATGGCCTGAGGGACCTAGAAACGTGAAATAATATGGTTGAAGATAAATTGGGCAGTTGTCTTACCATCCGCGGCTAGTGTAAGCATCGCTTCGGCCCACTTAGTAAAGTAGTCGATAGAAACGATTATATATGCATGCCCCCCAGCCGAATGAGGGTTACACATCATAAAATCAATGCCCCATTTTGTGAAAGGACCGATGGTAATGACAGGATGCAGAGGGAGGGGTGGCGCGCGCATCTTGCGCTGAAAAACCTGGCATGCATGACATTTGTGGATTGCAACAATACAGTCTTTGAAGATTGATGGCCAGAAGTAACCCACATGCAGAATCTTCTGGGTGGTGGCATATCCAAACATGTGACCACCACAGGCGCCACTGTGACAATCATTCAAGACTCTTTCGGCCTCTTCTAGAGTCAAACACTGATAGAGCACCGAATCTACTCCAACCCGGTATAATGTATCTGCTACAATGTGGTAGGGTTGAGACTGATGCCGAATCCGATGTTGGGCATCTTTGGTCAACTCAGAGCGAAAGGATGACGTATGGAGATACACAATAATATCGCCATACCATGGGTCACGGGTGCTGATGAGGAAGATGGTTTCGTCTGGGATATGTTCTTCAAAATGAGATGGGGGGGAGTCTGTCAGGAGGGAGAAAATAAGATCTGCGAAAACCAGTGATTTGGTTGACTTAGCAGTAGTGAACTCTAGGTCGAACTCCTAAAGGATAACGATCCATTTGGAGTATTTCCCCCCCAGTAATTGTCGAGAAATAATATATGTCATGGGATTGCAATCCGAAACCACGGTAATGGTACGCAGCAGGATGTAGTGGCAGAAACGTTACACAGCTTGTACAACTGCTAAATCTAGCTTCTCGATGTGAGCGTAATGCATTTCCGTGTCGAGAAGATTCCGCGATAGATAGTAAAAAACGTGTTCATTTCCATAATCATCATCCTGCACTAGAACCATAGCTATGGTGCTAAACGCGGCAGCCAAGTATAGAGTGAAATCATGGTGATAGTTTGGAGGCCGAAGCAATGGAGCATTAACCAGTAATGTCTTAAGCTTCTCAAAGGATTGCTGAGAAATGTCGTCCCAATGAAAGGGAACGTTTTTCTTTAAAAGACGCGTGAATCCTTTGGCCACTTCCGCGTAGTTCGATATAAATTATCTTAGGAAGTTAGCTTTTCCCTGCAGACTCTGCAATTGATATAACGAAGATGGTGATGGGATATTGACAATGGCCTCGAACTTTAGGGGATCAAGGTGAATCCCGTCCTTGGAGACTATGAACCCCAAAAGACGGCTATAATCCACGCAAAAGATGCATTTATGAGGATTGAGCCGGATATTATAGCGTCGACAGTGAAGGAAAATCTAGCGGAGGTGTTCTGGGTGGTCCTCTCGCTGAGCTGAGTGAGCTGGAAAATATTCCAGATAAGGCTGAACGATATGGCGTATGTCATGGAACGCGTAATACATAGCATGCTGGAAAGTGGCTCCAACATTTTTCAAGCCGAACGGGAGCTTTTTATAAGCGAAAGTACCCCACGAATAGATGAATGCAGCCTTGTGTTGATCAGTGGGTAGAATATTTATCTGATTACACTCAGAAAATCCATCCATCAGGGAATAAATCTCACTCCCAGCACATTCGTCAATGATTTGATCTATAAAAGGAGTGGGGTAATTGTCCTTTGGAAAGGCCTGATTAATATCTCGGTAATCAACACAAACTCTTATAGTACCCTGTTTCTTATTTACAGGGAAAATGTTAGAGACCCATTCTGTGAGGGGAATCGGATAAATGAAGCCCGCGTTCAGAAGTTTTTCAACTTCTGCTTTAATGACAGCGGCTTTGCGAGGATGCACCACCCGTAGGAATTGGCGTGCGGGTTTCGCACTAGGATAGGTAGGAATCTCATGCACTACTATGCTGGGATTAGTCCCGGGCATTTCCTCATAGGACCAGGCGAACACGTCTTTGAATTCTCGAAAAAGATCAGTATAGACTTGTATCTCATCAGGAGAACAAGTCACTCCCACGTGTATGTTCTCAACTATCCCCAGTTTAATGGAGATGTCGATTGGAATTGTTTGAGTAATGTTGCTCAGGTTTCCCTCTGAAAGCACCTCATGTGTCAGTATGGGTGTCTGAAGAGGTGGAGTGGGAACCTGAGATGTAAAACGCTCTAGACAATCTAACATTGCCCCCAAGCTAGGCATGAAGGAGGAACGATGATGTCCATCGCTCCAAGGTAGCTTCTCAAGAGACATTTTTTCAACAATGGCTTCATCAAAAGGGAAAATCTATTTAAAAGGATTAGGCGAGTCGCCCTCGTCGAGCCAGGGGGATTGAGAATAGATGTATAAATCCATGCTCGAAAGAGCATGCTGAGGAGGGGGGGGATCAAATGCGGCGACAATTTCACAGTAGTTAATCTCTACTAGAGTTAAGGGCATCGATTCTCCAAACTCAGCCACCTACACAGGCGAAGGGATGAGCCATGGGTCGTCAGCCCTAGAGATCATGTTAAACCGAGCGGTGTGCGGTGCGGGTGCGAGAAAAATACCCATGAGGACGGGGTCCTTGAAGAGACCGGGTCCCACACTGTCAGGGGGATTTGGAATCTGATCCACGTAAGGAACGTTGTTCTCAGAGGTGGAGGTGAAGAAAGACAACTGATTCACAGTAACGATTTTGCCCTCGTGAGGGAACTTAATAAGTCGAAAGAGGGTGCACGACACGCATAACATGGCGTGAGTCCAACTGTGGCCAAGAAGTATATTGTAGTTAAGCTTGGCGTCAACTACTTCTACTTCTACGTTAACTGTCTTCCCCTGTAAGGTAATCGCTAAAATCTCAAGAACACCCAGGGGTTTCGATTCTCGACCATCAATTGCCTCTAGGGCATTAGGAGATGATGAAAAGGCCAGAGAGCCAATGGCCTTCCAGCAAGCGGACGACATGACACAGGTAGAAGCACCTTCCTCCACAATGGCCCTATGGATGTTAAGACCATTGATCCCGACTTGAATAATAAGAGTGATCTGATGTGGAAGTCGGGGGGTAAAGTTATCTAAGTCGAAGGTGAGAAGATTAGAATCAGTGGGATCGATCCCGCAGATTGCAGACAACAAAGATTTTCGTTGTGATGGGCAACTCTGAAGGACTTCCAATGCAGACATGGCAGAAGGCGCCTATGCCAGATCCTCAACAATACTGTAGTGTTGAGTGGCACGGGCATTCGGATTGTAGGAAGATCTTCGTAGAACACCTTTAGAAGGTGGCCTCACAACAAGTTTAGCAGTAGGCTTCTCAATTTCCAACGAACTGGAGATAGGTGGGGGAGGTGGACCATCCACAACTGCCTTCCCAGGTGCCTGATGCGATTCATTGTAATCCTTCGAACACGTGGCAATAGAGATAGGTGCAGCACCATTCATCATAAAGACCTGGGACCCAAATGGTGCAGATGGTGACGGTTGTTCAACCATCTGGGTCTGCTGAGATGGGACCGGTTCTTTAAGAATTGCCGGAGTTTCTTTGGAGCCTTTTAGAAGTTGACTAACCTCAGATCGTTGTGGAAAATCCTTGGTATAATGATCTCCTTCACAAATGAGGCAGGGGTACTTCGTTTTGCGATGGGAACCGTCCTCGGTCCGAGGTTTGGATTTTGGCTTTGGAGCATCGGATTTGGATTTACCTTTGCCCTTCTTCTTTCCTTTGGAGGCTTATTCTGTAGGATTAGCCTGAATGGCGCTAACCTCTGCATTTTTTCCAGAATCGGGAGGGGCAAGAGGAGCAAAATTATGGGATGAGTTGGACTTCTGCTTCCCATTCGAAGATTTCTTCAAATTATGAGACACGGAACCAATAACACCATCCACCGCTGGGGTAGGTGGAGCTTTAGAGGTTCCAGACAGTGGAGCATCAGGCAAGATATCATAAAGCGTGTCAGACTAAGAGTATACCAGATCCAGATATTGGGCACGCGTTATGGCTTGTTCTTCAGTCACACACGCTCCCATAGCAATATCTTGGGAGATTTTTTTAACAAAGGAGGTGGTGAACCAATGAGTTAGTATCTGATCAGGTATATGGAACTTTATCAGTCTACGACGACGCCGCCACTCATGAATGTGATCAGAAATGTGGGTGGCTTTGTCCTGCTTCAAAGAAGTCAAGAGGTGCGTCCCGGCTTCGTAGCAGCGCCAGTCAAAGTGCGTTGGAAGAGGCGTAGACGAATTGAATTGTCCACCCAAGAGTTGGACGAACACCAAAGATGGTAAGTCATCACATGAGCTTGGGGGTCCTCCCCAGCTTTACCCTCAAACTTGGGGCAATCACTGGGCACCTTGGTAGGAAGTGGAGGCCAATAAGGATTGTGCAGAATCAGATCATTGGTTAATTTTGAAACATCCGGTAATTCCAAGGTAGCCAGAAACGGCAATGGCGGATTGGACGGCATGCCTGGTCCTGGATAAGGACCAATACCTGTACTCCACGCTGGTTGAGAATATCCTTTCCCCCAGGGGTTCTGTCCCGTAGGATTATGACTGTAGGGGGTATAGGTTGTATATCCAGCCTGATTTGGTTGCTGGTAACTAGCGTACGGGGCTTGATAACCAGAGTATGGACCTTGATTGTAAGTCGGCCCTGTGTGGGCAGCATGTGGATTTGGCTGCTGAGCATAGGTGTAGCCGGGTTGTTGAGAGTAATAGTTAGAACCTTGGGGCTGGCTATAATTCGATCGATTCTGACCATGAGAATAGTAACCGCCTTGAGGTCGAGTGGGCTGCTGATAGGTGGGGCCCTGCTGAGCCTGATAATTAGGGCACAGCGGTTGATTTGGCTGCGACATTGAATAAGTCGGTTGTTGGGCAGGGTTGACAGGATGCGCAGGCTGGCCTGGCTGAATAGGCTGACCTGGCTGAGCGAGCTACCCTGGTAAATAGGTTGACCTGGATAAAAAGGTTGTGCTAGTTGTGCAGGTTGTCCTGGCTGTTGAGCAGCACCAAGTTGCGTCGGATAGGCTAGTTGGCCTGGTGGAGGGACACCAGGTTGTGCTGGATTAGCCGGTTGGCCTGGTGGCGGGATACCAGGTTGTGCCAGATGGGCCGATTGGCCTGGTAGCATAATGGAGCCAGGTGGTTGCTGATAACCGGTTTGACTCGCAACAGGACCATAAGATGGTCCTGGCTGATGTGCAACGTTGGGACCAAGAGGATACTGCGGTTGCAAAGGGTGAGAAGGTTGGACTTGCCCCCCAGGATCGTATACTGGCCCGGGTTGGTACCCCGGTTGACCTGTGAGTCTAGGGAGAGGCTGCATGAGTTGACCGGAAGGGTTTTAATACTGTCCTTGCGGACTGTACAATGGTCCTTGCTGGCCCGAAGGGTAGCCCTATATGGGCTGTCCCTGCGGGTCATAAGGATAGCCAGGCTGGCCCGAAGGTTGGCCTTGAAAAGGTTGTCCTTGCGAGTTATACGGCTGTCCATTCTGGTTATATGGTAAACCCTGAGCATGAAGTTGAGCCTCAGGAGCAGGTAAACGTAAAGGGTTCCCATGCTCATCGTACTGATATGGAAAAACGTACACAGGTGTAACATCTTGTGCATAATGCAAAAAGTACGAGCGGTTGGGATCTTGAGAGGACTGTCCGACCTCGGGGTTCGATTGTTGTAGGGACAATCGATACTCCTCCGGAGAGATGTTCTCTGGCATAGCAGATGCTATATAGATGTCTTCAGGAAACGATGTGGTCCTTACGGATTGGGTAGTAACAGCGGGTGCAGATGCGGCCACACAAACAATGGGCATGGAGGGTACAGAAGTAACCTGAGGGGATGACATAATGTGCGTCCGTGGAGACATCCCCAATGAAGGAACAACCGACCTTGTAGAAGGAGTTGATACCCCCATAGAGGCAGCGACGGCAATAATTTGACCCAAGGATCTATACCCGGCTGGTAATGAGGGACCAGGTGATGACATAACATATGGTTCAGGGTTGTCTCCTGGAAATAACCTCTGAGGAAACAACTAGTAATATTCACCAGATGTGGGGATTTCCTCGCTAGATTCACTCATGTTTGAGCTTGCTGCTAGATCTCGTAAGAGACAGCAAGGACTAGGAGGAACAACAACAGCTATAAAAGGCGAACCCGATGTAAGAGGAGGGAAATCTTCCCCTACTCCCAATCCAAACCAAGGGTCGGAAAAGGGCCAATTGAACTCAACTGGTCCTCCAAAGGGTTGCTCAGACAGAACTGGTCCCCTGTCGGAAAACTTAGAAACAATGCGCTGCTGAGGTTCAACAGAGGACTGAGAAGCCTCTGATGAATCATCCGTATATGAACTACCTGTAGATGAAACAGAAGGTTCCGTCACTGTGACAACAATGAAAAAAGAACAAGAACAACACACATGGGCTGAAAAAGAGTCAAGACACACAATCAAACGACCAACAAGAAAAATATAACAGGGCGTGTGATCGCGGGTGATTTATTTTACCACATTGAAACTTAGAAACTTTACTGTTTCATGTTTTAAGAGTCGATAAACAGATAAAAGGTGACTCTATCTCTTTCAGTTTTGAAGCAAGCGTGAAAGGACAAGCACTTGGTGATCCTTTCAAATTTAAAGAGTCAGAAAAGATCAAATGACTACTCAGGAATACTAGGTAAAGGGTGTACCAAATAACCGTGAACTGCAATATACACCTTGGTTTCAAAATGAAAGAGAAATCAACCAAGGACTTAACGTACGTGCAGGCAATCTCCCCGAATGTTGTGTCCGGTGTATCACGGGTATAGGGCGGCAGACTAAGCTTCCTATGGATAAAGGATAGAAACCTAGTGGGGTCTCCCTTTATATACTCGACGGTACGGGGAGCACAAGTCCGTACTAGTGCTATCTAAATCCAAGAGGTGAATGACAGCTATTAGGTTTAAAGACGCCAGAACACATCTCTAGCCTAGACTACTAAATGTTGCGTTAATGTTTCAATGCTGCCATAGTGTAAATTGAGTAAATTTTAATGTTTATCTTCAATTACGTTTCAGTTTTCAGGCCTTAGCGAGTGTGATGTTTCAAAATCTCCTAAATGCACACTATATGCCACAGTATATCATTTCATTCGATGAAAGCTTAACTACGAAAGGGTTGAGAGCTTTTCACACAAATAAAATGATCAGAAAACAACCAACAAAGTCTCTAATGCAGCTAATGTAAACCAAAAACTTTTCTCCCAAAGTCACTAATCACTAATAACACCGAAAAGATTTTAATTTGCAGTAACTAATCAAAAGCAAAAGAGAGTTTTTTATATTTTAAATGTTTAATAGCAACATGCACTAAACAAAATGAAAAATAATGAAGAGCAATTTGAGATGTGACAGTAAAAGAGAAAAGATAAGCAAATTCACTAAATGACAAACACGTAATCAGAACTCAAATTGACAAAACAGTCCCTCAAAACCAAAAGAATCCCAAAGACTCAAATGGACCATGTAATCTAGGCCTAAAAGAAAGACAAAGCGAAATTCGAATGAAGAAGAGAACCAACACTCAAATGATGCAACAAAATGATAAAAAACTGCTAAACGAATGTAAAGAAGCAATCACAAGGTCAACTGAACAAATAGAGACCAAAAACTCCCAAGGGAGGCTCGACACACAAGAGCACCTAGATGCCCTAGGGCTAGAATGTGAAATCGATAGAAAACGACAAACAACCAAAGGACGAAGGTCACAGCCAGTCAAAAAAGGCTCCAGAACACTCAAGCAGTTGAAAAAACAAAACCAAACACACTGATCAAGCTCAGGAAGGTCAAAACAGGGCAAACCCTAGTACCTCACAGGATTGGCGCGATTGTGAGGCTGAAACTAGCGCCAGAAAGGAATTGGCGTGGGTAATACACAAGCAACCTGCACCAATGGGCGTGACTATCAGGCTGTAAAGTGCGCCAGTCGAGTTTGCTAAGGAAAAAATAGAAAATAGAAAATCCAACAAGTAGACCAATGATGATCAAGCTAACCAAAAGCCAAAATCACAAAAGAGCCAACCAAAAGAGCCTATCAAGAAAGCAGAATCGAGAAACAACCGAAAAGACAAGACAATACTCCAAGTGTTCAGTTTACAAACTAAACTGGAGATTGACTAAAGCAGCTTTGATCTACTTCGAAATTGCAGAGCAAGAGCATTTTGAAGGCTATCTGGCTAACTTCAGACTCCATATGTAGCTTATAAAACAAACAACAACAAGCTAGACATCCCCATCGGAGTCACCAATTTGTTGTGGAGGTAAATCCCCTCTGCGGATAAAGGCGATCCCTACTAGCCCAGACTAGGTCTAGAAACAATCGTTCACGCTATAGTGCAGGCTCCTAATTGCAAATAAACCAACCAAAGATGAAGGCTTACCTGGAATCCAACACTGTCACTTGTAGAGAAATTAGCGCTCCCGTTCCTAAGCTCCGGCAGATCACAATTCTCACGATATCCGTGATCGAACACCTGAACACGACAGAAACAAAACAAACACAAGCGTAAAATCCAGTATATGCAACTATATGTAAGTCAGAGAAGACATAACTCAACATCATAATCAACAACAAGAGTGGAACCATAACCAATAGTCTCTTGTCATTAATCAATCAAAGAAGAATACAACCATAGCTCTGACGTTGAATTCTCTTTCGGAGGCTCGCTAGCGGAACACGTCTCGAAAAATTGCGGAACACGTCTCGAAAAAACTTGTCGGGGATGAGACAAACCTCTCTCTTCGGATGTCTCGACAGTGATCTCCTTGCTTGGATTTGGCCTTAAGGGAATGAATCAAGGCTCTTGCAGCATAAGGCTCTGCTGGCTCTTGGGAACTTGGAGACTAGCTTGCAAATGAGATGAGCAAGCTTTTATAGATGGAGGAAGGGGAGTTGGGATCCATATAATCATGGGATTGGCCCTATCCTCAAGGAAGCTTCCATGAGAGGTGGCAAACCACTTCCTCTACATGGAGATCTGGAGCCAAACCTCCCAACTCAAATTAGATACCAGTTTCTGGATCAGTTAGGACGAAAATTCCACCATTTATTTTTAAAAAACACTCCTTAAAATGGCCGGCGCGAGTGCCACTCTAGGACAGAGCGCAAATTGGTGCACTCTATTTGAAGGATTTCCCCCATTGGTGCGGGTACTGAACTGGCTACCCGCGCTAATGCAAAAAGGGGTGTTTTTAGGGTTTTTCACAAGGAGTTGTCTTCAAGGCAATGAAAGTACATGTTCAGGGGAATGCCATGAAAGTGTTTTCAAGTTATGTCACTACTCACAGGTCACTGAATAAGCCCTCCAATTGTGTGGGATGGGGAATTGTAGGGATGGTGACAAATTGCTGTGTAACAAAGGGAAACAACAGTGAAGATTAACTAAAAGATTAGTTATCTTCATAAGAATTTAAGAACTCACAATTTGGCCATGAAATTGTTTATTCAATTCTAAAAAATATCTAGCCACCATTTGATATGACAAATTTTTATAGGTGGCTAATAGTGGCTCCATATGGGGATGGCATCTTCTTGAAGATGTCAAGAACTTCAGACATGTCTTCTCTGTAAGTTGATCAATGCCTCATCCATTGGGCTACAACTTGCTTTTCTTTTGCTAGTCTTCTTTTTGATTTGACAGTGTTTGCAGCCATTAGAAACAATGGATTTCTATCAAAACAAACTTTCTACCTACCCAATCCTAATGATCTAACATTTTTTCTTCTTTCAGAGTGAATTTGGATTGGAAAACTCTTTTTACAAACATTTTATTCTTTTGAAAGCATAAAAATAGTCTATTTATACCCTTATTTATCTATCAACTTAGATTAAGCAATTGAGTTCATAAGCTTCTTTACCTAACTACACTCTGTTAGAATTAAGCTGTCTGATAGAATTTATTCTCTGAATTCTAAAACAAAAATTTGAAAGCATTCAAGCCAAGATTAAGCAGTTTCACTTGATGCATATCTATGGCATAGAAACGAGCTGCAAATAGACTAAAATTTGTAGAAAATTAAAGCAAAAATGGTGAAGGCTTAAGATCTGAAAGTTTAAGAACATCCTTCTCTTTTCTTCAGCTATGTTTTTGAGTTTTCTTGAGCTGTTTTTTCTTTGTTTTCTGGTCCAAGTTTTGGGCATATTAGAAATAGTTCTTCTATCTTTGGCTCAAGATTTTAAACAGATTAGAGCCATTTCTTCTTTTGAAATCCATAGGTTCAGATTTTGAGCTTGTTTGAACCTTTTTCTTCTATCCTAATCTACCTAACTGATAAGCCAAGATTAAGTTGTTTGGAAAATCTATTTCACTAACCTATCAGCAGTAAATTGAAAACTAGTTAGTCATGATTAGGCTGTATGACTAAATATGAGTGTCTTTTTTAGGAGTGGCATTTGAGCTTTCACACTTTTAGATTTTGTTTCTCTTTTTGGTATGGGGCTGTACCTTTCTTGTTTTTACAATCCACCCTCTTTTCTCTTTCTATTGTTTTTGTATTTTTTCATTTTCTAACTTTGAATGCAATGATGAGTATGATATTCACAATGAGAAAAAATAAAAAGGCTTCCAAACTGATATGGTCAAGAAAAATAATGTTTGAGTATTTTTCCATTAACAGGACCTCCAAAAAGTTCAGCTCCATTCAATTCTTGCAAGAAATAAGCATTGTTACCAGTAGTAGAATGAATGAGATAAGAGCCAAGCCATAAGTTATCAAATTTCCCATGCTTTCCCTTATCTTCTCTCCTTGAATCCCCCTTTAAAACTTTGTCACCAATGTTGAAATCACTGGCTTTTTTCCTTCTATCAAATATCTTATTGATGCTTTCTTGCTTTTGTAATGCTCTGTTGTAGACCTCCTCTCTAGTTTGTTGAAGATGTATAGTCTTATTAATTCTTCTGATCATGTCATTTTCTTCAGACTGTACTTCTTGGATCAGCTTCATGACTAGCACTCCTAGGTTGGTTGGAAAAATTGCATCTGTTCCATAAAAAAGTTGATAGGGTGACATTCCAATTGATTTTTAAAGTGTTAATCTGTCAGCCCATAGTGCATGTACTAGATTTGTGTGCCAAGATTTCTTATTGTCCTCCAGAAACTTCTCGATTATGTTCACCAAAATTTTGTTTGAGGATTCTATCAGCCCATTACCTTGAGGGTAATAAGTAGTAAAATGGCCCGAGGTAATCTGATATTTATGAAAGAATTCAACCATATTTTTGGACCCAAATGCAGCAGCATTGTCAGTAATAATCTTCCTAGGACAGCGAAATCTAGAGAGAATATGATTTTCAAGGAAGTTTATGATGACAGAGTCACTGGCTTGCCTAGAAGGGATGGCTTCTATCCATTTGGTAAAGCTGTTTGTTGCAGTGAGAATCTATATCTGTTGGGCAGATGATGGTGGATGGATTTCCCCTATGAATTCTAGACCCCACTGTTGAAAACGAGCTTCAACAATGATTGGATGCAGGGGTAAAGGAAGAAATTTTCTTTTTCCTTCAAAGATTTGGCATTTATGACAGACAATAATCATTTTATGGACATCTTGAAAGAGGGTGGGCCAAAAGTAACCAACTCTAAGGATTTTATTGGCAGTTTTCTTCCAATAGAGGTGACCTCCACATTCTCGTTCATGGAACTCATGCTTGATCTTATCTACATCATTCTCAGGCAAACATTTAAGTAATAATCCACTAGCATTTTTCCAATAAAGATATTTATCCAAAATGCAGTAATTTATAGCTTTTAACTTTAAAAATCTTGCCTTTGTCTTAGACAAACCAGGAGGTGTATTCAAATTGAGAAAAACATATGAAATATCATCATACCAAGATGAATTCAAAAATTAATCCTCAACAATGGGAGTGGACAACTCCTCTTGTTCATCTAATGCATTTATCATGTTTATATCAAGAGCTTCGAAATTAGACTCAACCATTAATCTTGCTAGTCCTTGGCCTTTTATGAGCTTAGTGGGCTTGATTTCTAAATCATATTCAAGTATCATAGCTATCCACTTTCCTCTTTTTCCATCTGGGTCCTTTGTTAGAATGTCTTTTACAACTGAACTTGGCACAAACACAATTATGTAGGAGTGTAAAATGTAAACTCTGAAGTCTTTTAAAGCTTTGACTAAGGAAAAGGCTTGTTTCTCCATGATATTTTACTTCAGAGATGCATCTCTCAATGTCTTACTAAAGAATTCAATTGGCTACTCCTATCCTTTTGAATTTTTTTGTAATAGGATAGCAGCCACTGTGTGTTCTGATGCAAATGAAAAAATGAAAAAATCTTTTGAAAAATCAGGACTAATGAGAACTGGTGTTTTGGTTAATGCTTGTTTTACCAGTTCAAAAGATTTCTTTGCTTCTAAGGTTCATTTAACTCCTTCTTCCCTTTTCAGCATGTTTGTTATGTTTCTAAGGAGTTAGGCTAAGTTGGGTATGAACCTTATCAAGAAATTAATCTTTCCAATGAAATATTGAAGTTCCTTGATGTTTCTAGGATGATTGATTTGCAATATACCCTCAATCATCTTTGGGTCTATCTTTATCCCCTATTCTGATATGATGTGTCCAAGTAGTTTACCTTCTTACAGACCAAACATTATTTTATTTGGATTTAAAGATAACCCATATTTTCTACATTTTTCAAAGACTTTTATCAAGTGTTGTAGGTGTTCTTCATCTGTTTAGGAAAAAACAGTGATATCATCAAGGTAAATAATAATGAAGTAGCCTAATTCTTCTGAGAATGTAATATCCATGGCTCTCTGAAATTTAGCACCCGCATTCATTAAACCAAAGAGAATTTTCACATACATGAAAGTACCCCAAGGTGTAGTAAAGGTTGTTTTGAGTTGATCATCAGGATGTACTAAAATCTGATTGTATCCTGAGAAGCCATCTACCAAAGAAATTCTTTTAGAACCAACTACCTTTTGTAAAATGTGATCTATCTTGGGTAAAGGGTAGTTTTCCTTTAATGAGGCTTTGTTTAAGTTCCTAAAGTCAATACAAATCCTTATCTCTCTTGTTTTCTTCCTTACTAACACTAGATTAGACACCCACTCTGAGTATCTAATAGGGACAATAATTCCAGCTTCATACATTTTCTTGATTTCTTTCTCAACAAAAGGTAATTGAATAGGGTTTATTCTACCCAATTTTTGTTTAAAAGGTTTTTGGTTTTCTTTTAGGGGTATCATGTGCTGAATTATTTCTGTGTCATAGGACTTTATATCCTCATAAATCCATGAAAAAACATTAGAAAATTCTTTAAACAGCTCAATGTATTTCAGCTTGATGTGAGCTGGCAAAGTTTTAAATAGTTTGATCACTTTTGGCTTTTGTTCACTGCCTATGTTACACTCTTCTACTTCCATTTCAATAGGCTCCATCTTTTGTTTCTTGGAAACATCATTGAAATCAAACAATTCTTCTAAGGGGACCAGACCTTTTGGCAAAATTTTGAGTGTTATATTGCAGTGTTTCTAAGTCTTATTTTTCTAAATCAACACTAATTTCTGTGATATGTTCAAGTTTATTAGCTAACAAATTTATAACAACAATATTTGGAGACTTTACTTCTTCATCAAGCAGATTTTCCTCAGTAGGAAAGTCATTTTCATAATATGAATCTAAACTTGGTAGTTCAAATTCATTTCTGCACTGTAGGAAGTCTTCTATTTGTTTGTCTCCATCAAAAACTTTCCAATATTTTTCATTATCAGGGACAACTTGTCTAAATTTGATTTGAGTGGTGCATTGTTTGGTTTCATAAGGAGTTAAGCATGTTCTAGCAGCAAAAGCTAAACTATGAGCAAGGATATTTTGGTTTCTTGGGACAAAGATAAGTTTGAATTCCTCAAATGTTTTCAATAAATCCATGACATCATTTATATAGGCTCTAAGTCTGGGATGTTTTGCAATGTATTCCCCATTCACTTGCCTAATTATTAGTTCATAATCACCATGAAACTTTATTCTTTTGGACCCTAATTTCTTCAATAAGTGTAGGCCTAAAAGGAGGGCTTCATACTCAGCTATGTTGTTGGTGCATTTAAATTTTAATTTGTAGGAATGCCATTCAACATTGTTGTTCATTTTATTGTGAAGCCAGACTCCTACACCTGCATCATTCTTAGTGCAAGATCCATCAAAGTTCGTAATCCAAAGAGGACTAGTTTCAGATTCACTAGTTTGACTACTATCCTCTTCATCTTGTGGGATTTTGGATTGTTCTTGTAGATCAACACTACATTGAATTTGTTTTATTTACTCATGTTCTTCATTAAGTTGAGGACTCTTATATTGACTCTCAAGGTTAAAACACAATGGATGACTGATTTGTAGCTCTAGACCTATGATTTGTTTGCTGTAATTTTATGTTTTGAAAAACTATTTTGAAAGTTTTGTCTTGTCTTCCTCTTTTTCTAAATCTTCCACTATGTTACAGTGAGGAGTAGCCACTAAATAAGTTGAGGTTTCTTGCTCATTGAATGCTTCATCATTGAAAAGAATAAATGAGTCTATGCCTGTATGCACAGAATAAAGAGGAGAGTTTTTTGGTCTCTCTTGGAAACTTACCATATATTGCATGTGAGTTTCCCTATAAAGTCTTCTAGTCTGATTGAAAATATGGATGGTTTCATATGTCATATCCATTTTCATTGTTACTTGTAACTTAGCTCCCGAAGATCTTGATAACAACATACCATACTTGGGGGTTACATCGGCCACTACAATATCCATCACTAAACATTTGGTTGGAAGTTGTGCTAAGTTTACACATAGGTCTTTGATTAAACCTAAACATTTCACTTTGCTTGAGTCAAAGGAGTATATATCTTTGTACGGTCTAGTAATTTCAAGGCCTAGGCTCTCCATTACTGCTTTGGGCATTAAATTGTGAGAGGCCCTAAATCATGCATAGCATTGTGAAAAATTTTGTCATGAATCTTCAAACTAACATAAAATGGAGGAACTGGTCCTTATTGATATCTTCCCTCAATATTTGGGCCAAATAAGAGCTCTGGTTGGTCATCACTAAGATTGATAGTGTCATTATTTTCTGCTATGTTGAAAGCTCTCAAAATTTTTGACCTATATACATCTTGGGTGGCTAATTCTATGAGAGGAACAAAGATTTTTATCTTGGAAATTTCTTGTTCCAAAATAAAAGGCAGCTGAATTTTTACAATGTTTGTTTCTGCCTTATTAACCACCACTCTATCAAAAAAATCATTTTTTTGATTTCCTTTATTTACATTGGTCAAAATTTTTTTAATAGGAGCACTAGCTGAGGTCCTAACGCTGCTAAGATCTGCATTCTGTTTTTCATTAATTTGAGTGCCTTTTTCTTTGATTTTATCAGAATTTATAGCCACTGTTTTTTTTTTCTATTTTGTAACTTTGGGTTTGTTTACAGGGCTATTTTTTATAGAATTCTTAGAGGTCTTAGTCTTGGGAGTTTCCTAATTTCTTTTACTCCTAAGTTCATATTCTTTTGGGGTTTCTATGATGACATTTTCTAATTCTTGATAATAAAACTCATCTTCTGCTCTTTTATCATCATAGGGTGTGTATAGAGTTTGTTTCCTATTGTAATCAACTTTAAAATCATCATTGTCTACTCCCAACATGTTTATGTCATCTTCATCTATTTTTTATATTGTTTCATCAAATTTACTCACATAATTTTGATGAAAAGGAGGTATAATCTCCTAATCAGGGTCTCTTGGTCTGTTTTGACACTGATTTCTCTTGAAATTATGATTTTGGTTTTGAGATTGGTTTCTGTTTTGAAGAGCTGATTGATTTTGACTTGCTTGTTCTCTCTCTAGTATGCTCATATTTTTCATCATCTCCTCCATCATTCTCTCCATTTTTTAACTAGATGTGGAAGGTGCAGACTCTTCCCTAAATGATACTTTCTTCTCATTCCTTATTCTAGCTCTTTTCTCCATTAAATTTACTTCCACAGCTAAGACTCCCTTCTGCATATCCTCTAGAGTTAGAGGGTATCTTTCTCTAAGTTGATAATCCATTTCGAGATCAAATACTTCAGGAAACTTGTTTAAAGCTGAGCCTTGTGGAGGTTTCAATTCTGGGGGCAAAGAATTATACACACTATTGAATCTAGTGCAATAAGTTTGAACACTTTCCCACTGTTTATTTTGAGGCTGTTATAGTATGAAATTATTTGGAGAGGGTTTTTCTTGACTTCCCACTTGTTTAGGAATAACTGATGGAGGGCTTGAAGGTCATCGATACTATGAGGGGCTAAGCCATTGAACCATTTTATTGCTTCTCCCCCTAATTTTTGAGCAAATAATCTAAGTTTGACAGATTCATCATCAATCTCATTTCCGTCAAAGTAGTAATTCATCTTATCCACATGTTTTGAAACAGTAGTAGAACCATTGGCATCATATAATGGTATTTTGGACTGATAGTCCTATGGTGGATTGACTAAAGGTAAAGGAAGGACTATGGGAGCATACCATGTTGCCATGATAGGAGGTTGTGGGAAAATTTGGGGGCTTACAAGTGGATGATGTAAAAAAGGAGGGTTTTTATGGAATGATGTGGTTTGAACAATGGGTGTATGGGTAACAAAATTGGATGGACCAGCAAGAGATTGTTGAGCAGATCTAGGATGAGAGAAACCAAAATTATGAATGAAATGTGAATCAGGTGGAGTAGTTTCTTTGCTACCAGGATGTTCAATTCTATCTTGGGATGTAAGTGAAGGCTCTAAATCTATCTAATCTATATCATCAAGTGACCTAGTTTTGGAAGGGTTTCTCAAGTCAACTTGTGAATCTTGTAGAGCTATAAGGTTTTTAGGGAGAGAATAAGCTCTATGGAGTGATTTGATAATAGTAGAAGATTTGGCCTTAGGAGACTTCCTAAGTATTGTTTCAGGGTTATCAACTAACTCAGGAGGGTTTGGGTTAGGATAGGCTCTAGTATGAACTCTTCTAGAAGCCACTATGCTATGTTTTTAAGACCCAACTTACAAGAAAATTTTAACCAAATATGACAATATTTAGGAGGTTAACTGATCTTTAAACAAGAAAAATTTAATCCTTAAAGTCTTCTTAACTGATTTTAAATAATTTTATGATGATAATGGGTTTCCTAGTGGAGTCTTAAGATTTTTTTAGGATTGTGGAGTCACCAGGTGGAAATTTTTAGCTCTTTTGGAGGTAAAATGTTTTATGGTCCACCACCATGTTTATTTGAAACCAATCTGAAATATTTTTGGGTTTTCTGATTTTTTTTAGTCCTCTGAGTTCTAAGAGTGTCCTAAATCTGTTTCAACACTTAGCTAGGGTGATGAGAAAAAAAGAGTTTACTCTTATATCTGATTCATCCAAGGTTTGATAAGCTTTATGAGAATCCGAAGGGTTACTTATTTTGTCACTGATTCAAATAATTTTTATCATGATTACCACTTCCTTGGTAGTGCTTGAAGAGAGCTTCTTATACTGCACTAAACAAGGTTCTTGAATCAAGGGTTTTTCTTGAGGTCCTAAAGGTATCTAAGATGAAATTTACTCAGAAATCCCCAGCGGAGTCGCCAGAATGTTAGGTCTCTATAGTTTTAGCAAATTGGAAAGACTAAAGCTGCAAAGCCAACAAATGAACCACTTTGGGGATTCTAGGATCCAGCCTCCTGTCCTGCATCTCTATAAGTGTGTTTAAAGATGTGATATTTAAGGCTTGAGTATGATATTAGGCTAGTTATGAAGAACAAGGTTTTTTTTGTTTTGGTTGGGCAAATATATGGTGAAGGTGAAGGAAGTCTAAAACAAAGGGTGAATGTGTATGAAAGTGAAAGAGTGATTCAGCTAACAAGATAGGTAAGAAGCAACTTCAATCCATCATTATGGATTCATAATAGGATTTACTAGAAACAACAAGGTTCAAGAGTGGTCCATGGGCAAGTCATCTATGTCAAAGGATTTATTTAAGTTGATTTTATGGAATGGAACAATAAGAAGGGAAATCAAATAGATGAAGGAACAAAGAGTAGCCTAAGATCAAGTAAGCACTTTGAAACTATCCCGCTTTTTTGGCATGCACTTAAGAAAAACATAAAAGTAATCTAAGATCAGGTAAGTACTTTGAAACTAGCCTCGTTTTTGATGCACTTTCAATAGAAAAAATTTAAAACAAAAGAATACCTTAAGATCAAGTAAGGACTTTGAACCTATCCTAATTTCAGCATATTCAAAGGGAAAATTTTCAAAGCCATTGTTGGAGAAGAAACTAGAGGACAAGGCTAACCATAGACTTCCCTAGTTCATTCTTTAATTAGAAAAATTTTCAAGACAACATTTAATATAAACAAAGAATAGTCTAAGATCAGTAAGGACTTTGAACCTAGCCCCGATTTCAACATACTCTTAGGGAAACTTTCACACAACCTTTGAGGAGAAAACTGAGAGGACAGGGCTAACTATAGACTCCCTAGTTCAACTCTACTTACATAAAAAGAAATATCATTCAATAACAATGTTTGAAGTTTAGACAAGAAGAGACATGGGCCCACCAACATTCCTTAACCGTTTGGATTGTATTAAATCATTCTTAAATAAAAAAAGGAGGAAAACATGAAGATAAAGCTTGTCATGGAGAGAGTAGGGCATCACAAATGGCAAATCCTAGCTCTATATTTGTCAGTTTTTTATCGTAGAATATGGACAGAATGGAAAAATAAAATAAAATAACAATTTACAATGAGAAACACATCACCATTGACATAGACCAAAGATCCCATAAATCAGCTTGTATTTGATGCTCAAAGCGCTTACAATCATCAAGTCCAAGTGTCTCATGTACTTTCAAACTTCTCATCTAAAAATTAGGTATCTTCAATTACAAAACGTAGCTTACGTTGTGCCTTCGTAAAACTATTTACATGCAACTAATATCTCGCAGACCAACCTTTTACAATGCATCCTCAAGGATATTTTCTAAGAAAATGTGGAGGTTGAAGAGTTTCTAGGTTAAAGTATCATTAATTTCATAATAAATGTAATCCCCGCCTTGAAAACCATGCAAGGCATAAGGTGGATGCATTCGACCTATAACTCGTTCATAACTCGTTTCTACTTTCTAAGGCTTAATGGATGAGAAAATTTGACTTCATGGCTATTTCTTATCTTTGTAATAACTTTGTTGACAGTTGTAATAAGTTTCTTTGCTGTATTAATTGTTCAGTTTGTCTTTGGGCAAATATCTTCCGAATAGGCAATAACTATGCCCTTTGATTTCTTTAAGGTCGTTGGTGTGGCTTTTGGTAGCCGGAGAGGATTGAATTAGCCTCTAATGTATAAAGGAGGCTTCTGATTGATAGATCTCATTGTTTTTCCCCAAAACACTGTTAATTTTCTTTTGATCTATGTTTTAGGTCTGATTAGGCTTAATTTCTCAGTTTCTCGTGTCTTCATATTGTCTTTAACTCTGGGTGGATTAGGCTCGATAGTCGAATTTATGCCTTAATCCTTCAAAACTCGTGCTAAAACCTTTAACTCTTCATCTCTCGCTGATTTTATGTTGTAACTGATACTCTTTGTTCAATTAAGGTTCACCGTGTTTTTTGTTGTTTACACGTGTGCAAAGGGTTTTATAATTCTACCAATGCTCATGAGACATGGGTAAAATCGATTGGAACCCCGTATATTTCCTTGTCTTCATGGATAATGGCTCCGGATCGACGATTATCATCCCTCGGCCTTTCATTTCTTTTTAAAACTACTATAGAAACCTTGATAAACCTACAAAAACACATGAAATTAATGAAAAATCCGATGAAAATAGGTTTAGGCTGCTTTGGAGGCGAGGTTTAATCATGGCCATCGATCCAAATCAATCGATGATCGATATTACTCGATGATTTCGATGGGGAGGCGGCCGGGGTAAGTGGAGGTAAGATTAAGTTTGGGTCGTTGGTCTAGATTGATCAACGGCTGAGATCAATCAGGAAGTTTATAATGCGGAGGGGGTAACATTATAATAAAATGGAAGAAAATGTAATAAAAACAAGAAAAGTCTTCGCGAAGTGAAAAGGGGCTAAAATGAAGTTCGACGTAGGATGAATAAGAGTCATTGATCTAGAATGAACAATGGCCTGGATTTCTTGAACTAGGTGCTTGGGTTTAGATGATGGGAAAATGAATAGGGGGAGGATTTTAATTAGGACCATTGATCTTCAGATATCAATAGTGGAGAAGAATCGATAAAATTCTTAAAAAAATATGCGAGGGAAAGGATCTCGGGGGTTGAAGTTTAATAAGAGTCGTTGATCTAGATTAATGAATGGTTAAGATTTCCGGTGAACTCTTTCGGGAGGTAGATGGAATGGCGAATGAAATGGTGGTCGCATTAAGTGGGAGCCATCCAATTAAAATAATTAGAAGGTTAGGATTAAACGAAGTATTATATTTCCGAGAAGTGGTTTTAGCATTAAAACCGTTGGTTTCACGTAGCTCGAGGGTGGTTTCCTTGAAAATTCTAAGAGGAAAATGCGATATGCTTCACCGCCCGACACGTCCCCTTCAAAACCACCTTTTCGCGTTTTTCTCTGGCGTTAAACCCCGCATGAAAAAAAAATGGGAAAATGATTCCTAGCCATTAGATGGAAGGTCGGGAGATCCGGATTACATGGATCGCACGAGAGACGAGGAAGATGCGAGTTGTAGCACACGTGGTAGTTTGTGAGCACCGGGGTTATTTTCGAGGAGGAAGGTAGGTCCCGACAGGTTGGGCCTATCAAATTGAATCTTGTCCATTTGATCTAATGAATTGGATGGTCGCATTTAATCTTTCGGGGTACAGTTATCACATACGCACCTGTCACCGTCCCCGCAATCCCCTGTATCCCGCACACGGAGGGCCTATTTCGTTAATTGTGAGTAGTGGCATGACCCGAAACCAATTTCATGGCATCCCTTGATAAGGAAAATCACTCCCCTCGCGTACAATTTCCTATGAAAATCCCCAAAATAGGACCTTTTGGCCTTGGCGCGACCAGCCAGCTTCAACCTCGCACCAATGGGGGAAATCCACCAAAAGAGGCGCTGGAACGGCGCTCTTTCCTTAGTGTATTACTCATGCCGTACTTATTAAGGAATATTTTTTAAAAATAAATGGTAGAAGTTTGATTCCAACCAACTCATAAACGAGTCTCTAAAATGAGTTGGGAGGTTTGACTTCGGATCTCCATGTAGGGGAAGTGGCTTTCCACCTATCATGGAAGCTTCCTTGATGATAGGGCCAATCCCACCATTATAGGGATCCCAAATCCCCTTCCACCATCTATATAAGCTTGTCATTTTCCTTGAAAGCCAGTATGAATAGAGCTGAATTAGTAGTAAGGAGACTATCGACAACCGCCGAAGAGAGAGAGACTTCTATCCCATCCCGACGAGCTTCATCGAGACGGCCTCGATTGCCGACCCGCCAAAGGAAGATCAAGCATCGAGCTCAAGTTCTATATTTATTTGTTCTAATTAATAATAAAAAACTTGATTATGGTTCCACTCATATGTTCATGTCTTGTGTTAGTGAGTTGTATCTTCTCCTCACCGATACATAGTTGCATGTATTAGGTTTTACGCTTTGGTGTTTGTTGTTTCTTTGTACGTGCAGTGTCTTAACGTGCTAGGGAGGGATACTCAGATTTGCCACAACACAGATGGAAGTGCCATATTCTTTGCAAGAAATAGTGCCGTAGGACTTAAGGTAGGCCTCTTATCGCATCTTGGTCTTTGGTAATTAGGAATCCTGTGTCTTAGCGTGAATCGGTTGTTGCTAGACCCGATTCGGGCTAGTAGGGATCACCTCCGTGCTTAGGGGATTTACCTATCCAAAAAAATGGCACTCGTACCGGGACATATCACTGGAGTTTGTCTTGTATTTTTGGTTGATTTTGGTCTTTGTCTGCTTGATCAGCTCTCTTGGTTCGCTCTTTTTCTAGTGTCAAACTTTTTTTTAGCCTCACCATCCCCGATTTGCTCCTCGTTTTCTCTTTTTTATTTTTTGCATTAGTAAACTTGATCGGAGCAATTTTTCCTTGACAAATCTCTGTACCCGCATGGCACTTTTTGCCGCCTTAGCACTGCTCCAATCCTATTCGGCGCTAATTGTAGCCCGACAACACGCCTAATCCCGTGTGGTGCTAGGGTTTTCCCTTCTCCGAGCTTTCCGAGCTTGATTTGTGGTTTTTATGTCATTTTTTCGATCGCCCGAGTGTTCTAGAGCCTTGGTTGATCGTGTGACCATCATCCTCTAGTTGTTTTCCCTCTACTATCCGTTTTACATTCTAGCCTCTAGGGCATCTAGGTGATATAGTGTGTCGAGCCCTATAAGGAGTTTTTGTCTCTGCTTGATTAGTCAATTTCATCATAGCTTCTTTGCATTCGTTTGGTGGGTTTTCATTGTTTTATTGTGTTATTTGAGTGATTGGCTCTTTCTCATTTGAATTTTTCCTTGTTTCATTTGGGCGTATCATACTCGTTCATTTGAGTGTTTGGGATTCCTCTTTGATTGGAGGGATTTATTTATCAATTTGGGTTTGATTGCAGTGTTCGGGGTATCGAGTGAGCTTGCTTGTCTTTGCTCTTTTGCTATCACTTATCAAATTGTTATTTTCATTGGTTTTCATCTTTTTTAGTGCACTTTTCTCTTGAAAATTGAAAATAAAAATCTCTTTTTCTTTGATTAGTTAATGTAAATTGAAAAAATTTTTCGTGTTATTAGTGATTTATAACTCGAAAGAAAAGCTTTTATTTTCTCGTTAGCCTGCATTAGAGACACTAGTGGTTGTTTTGTGATCATTTGTTTATTGTGTGAAAGCTCTCAACCTTCCCATAGTTATCTATTCATCAAACAAAGTGATACATTGTGGCATGTAGTGTGCATTTAGAGGATTTTTAGACATAACATTCGGTAAGGCCTAGAAATTGAAACATAATTGAAGATCACCACTAAAATTTATTCAATTTACCTTAAGGAAACATTGAAACATTAATGAAATATTTAGAGGTCTAGGCTAGTGACGTGTTATGGCATTATTAAACCTAGTAGCTTTCATTTTCCTCTTGGCTTTAGACAGCGCTAGTACGTACTTGTGCTCCCCGTACCGTTGCGTATATAAAGGGAGACCCCACTAGGTTGCTATCCTTTATCCATAGGAAGCCCGCCTACCGCCTTATACCCGTGATACACAAAACACAACATTTGGGGAGATTTCCTCGCATGTACGTCAAGTCCTTGGTTGATTTCTTCTTTTCATTTTGAAACCAAGGTGTATATTGGTGCAAATATGGATATCCTGAGCACACCCTTTGCCTAGAGTTCCAAAGTAGTGATTTTGATCTTTTCTAACTCATTAAATATGAAAGGATCATCAAGATCTTGTACTTTCACACTTATTTCAAAATTGAAAGAGATAGAGTCACCTTTCATCCATTTCTCAACTCTTAAAACATGAAACTCCGTGAAGCTTCTAATTTTCAATGTGGTAAAATAAATCACCCATGATCACACGCCCTTTTAGAGTTTGCTTGTCGTCCGTTTGATCGTGTGCCTTGGTTTTTAGCCCATGTGCTCTTGCTTGATCTCTCTTCCTCTTTGTCATTACCGGGCTGGCCATGGCGGAACCCTTGAGTTTTGCCTAATCGTGTCTCATACGACGATTCATCGTAGTTCTCTCAATCCTCCTAACAACCTCAAATGTGCCCAATTGTCTCCGAGTTTCCCCGATTGTGGACCGGGTTCTATCCGAGCTTCCCTTTAGAGGACCGCTGAGTTCAATTGGCCCTTATCCAACACTTCGGTTTGGACTGGGAGTAGGGGAATATTTCCCTTGTCTTACATCGTGATCGCCCATCTTAGATGTTGTTATTCCTCCTAGTCCTTGTTGTCTTTTGGAGATTTAGCGTAGGCTCAAATATGGGCTCATCCAATCCTTCTCCTAGTGAGGAAATCCTACGTCTAGTGAAGATTACCAAGCCTGTTCCCGAAGACAACCCCGAGTTATCCGTCATGTCTTCACCTAGTCCCGCTTCCAGCAGGTATAGATCCCTGGGTTAGATTAAGTGATCGTCGTCGCTCTATGGGGGCATCAACTCCGTCTACGAGGCCGGTTATTCCTTTGTTAAGGATGTCCCCAAGGACACCCCCGATGTCATCTCCTTATGTCACGCGCACTGCCGGCCTACTTCTCGCGTGGCCGCATCTACACCCGCTTATTACTACTCGCTAACTGTAAGGATCGCGCCACTTCCCGAAGATGTTCACATAGCATCTACTATTCGGGAGAAACACCTTTTCCCGAGGAGTACGCTGTCTCTACAAGAATTGAACTCGAGGTTGGTCAATCCTCCCACATCCCAACCGTCCTTATTTTTCACATTATGCACAAAAAGGATGGTACACCCCGTCTACTTTTTTCCATATCATTAAAATGAGCAGAAACCCTCTACATTTTGTCAAGCCCAGGTTTACCAAGATGTTCAAGGTTTTCTATCTCGCCGAAAGGCCGGGCAACCTTCCAACCCACAAGGACAACCCTTCCACAACTTTCTGCCACCGGTTATCTTTATGATCTCATAAGGACAACCTCACAGGCCAACCTTCAGGCCAACAGGGGTTGTTATATGGTCCGCAAGTGATAGTCCTACAACCTCAAGGTCAAACTATATAGCCTCACCCCGTGGTCCAACCAAGGCAACCTCAAGGGCCCATAGTCAACTGGGTACCAACCGAGGGTGTTGTATTGTCCCGGGGGGGCAAGTCCAAACCTCTCAACCTATGGTGCAAACTCGCAACCCCATTTCCTATTGGTCCTAATGTTGCAAAGCTGTGGCCCTCTTATGGTCCTATTACAGTCAAACTAGCACTGTGCGCAACCTCGCCCTATCCCGTCACAAGGCTGTACCGTTCATCTAGGGCAACCCGTGTCTCCACGCCCAGGTCAACCTCTTCAACCAGGGCAACTCGTTCACCCGAGTCAACCTTTTCAACCAGGACAATCCATTCACCGGTCAACCTTCGTTCAACCAGACAACCTGCTCACCCGTGTCAACCTATTCAACCATGGAAACCCATTCAAATGTGCTCTATCACAACCATGAAGCCAACCTCGTACATCCTATCAACTCCCGCTCAATAGCCTATTTACTCTATGTCACAATGAATTTGCCCGTGCGTCCAACATATCAAGCCCGCAAGGCCCCACTTATCAACAACTCTCGCTCAACCCCAAGTGCGCTTATTATCTTCAAGGTCAATCTCGACCGGTTTAAAACCCGCCCCAAGGTTCTAATTATTACCTTCAACAAATCCAAAGCATAGCTACACTCTGTAAGAATAAACCCATATACTACTCAAATGAGGCCGACATATAATCGTGTCCAAGCAATTCTCGGTTGTCAACCCCCATACATCGGTTACACGCAACTTAATGTACCAACTATATGGCTTACACCCCTTATGGTCGTAATCCCTTAAAGATTTAACCAATGGGGGCAAAGTTATGCTCAACCAGGTGGAGAGAGTTGTGGCATGTGCCCTTGTCATGCGCCTAGTATGCCTTTCAATCCTTAGTTTTCAATCCTCGGGATACCTTGGAATTACCAGATGTTTCTAAATTAACCAATGATCCGATTCTTCACAACTTTATTGGTCTCCGATTCCAACCAAGGTGCCCGTGATCGTCCTATGTTTGAAGGTAAAGCCGGAAAGGACCTCAAGCTCATGTAATGACCCACCATCCGTGGTGTTCGTCCAACCTTGGGTGGATGATTCAATTCATCTACGTCTCTTCCAAACAAGACTTCTGAGCTAGTGTTTCCGCTATGGTATATAGAATTACCCCGCGGCATATTTCAAGACTTCACTACGTTAGCTATGGATTTTATGATGCACTTTCAATTACCTAAGCCTACGACCAGGACGCATCTCCTAACTTTTGAAGTAGGATAAAGCCACCCACATATCTGATCATATTCATGAGTGGCGCACGTCATCGTAGATTGATCAAGTTTGATATACTCGATCAACTACTAACTCATTGGTTCACCACCTATTTCATTAACAAGATCACCCAAGATATTTCTATGGGGGCATGTGTGACCGAAGAACAAGCCATAGCGCGTGCCGGCACCTCGATCCTGTAATCTAGTCCGCATGCTTTATGATATTTTGAATGGTGTCAGCGGCTGTGAACCTCTAAAGCACCACCTACCCCCGCGGTGGATGACGTTATTGGTTCCGTTTCTCAAAATTTCTGAATCCTCAAATGGGAAGAAAAAGTCCAATTCTTCCAATAATTTCGCTCTTCCTTCCCCTCCTGCATTCCGGTAAAACCGTGGAGGTCAACGCCGGTTTCCTTGTGCTAATCCCACGGAAAAGGCCTCTAAAGGAAAGAAGAAGGGAAAAGGAAAATCAAAACCCGATGCCCCAAACCAAAGTCTTCTAAACCTTGTACCGACGATGGTTCCCAACACAAACTAAAGTACCCTTGCCTTATCCGTGAAGGAGACCATTATACCAAAGATTTTCCCCGACGTTCGAAGTTAGTCAAATTCTTAAAGGCTCCAAAAGGGACTCCAATGCTTCTCAAAGAACTCGTTCCCCGTCTCGGCCAGGACCGCATGGTTGAGAAGCCTTCACCATCCGTACCATTTGGGTCCTGTGTCTTATGATGAATGGTGCTACGCCTATCTCAATTGCTACACGTTCAAAGGATTCCCTACCGGATCACACTGTAGTCGGAAAGGAAGTCGTGGATGGCCCACCTCCCCCACCTCGTTCGGTCCTTTAGAAATTGATAAGCCCAACGCCGAATCAGTTGTGAGGCCACCTTTCAAAGGTGTCCAGCGCATTCTTACACCTGTACCGTTATGTCAAAGTGCTCAATTATAGTATTGTTGAGGATTTGGGTACGTACGCCTTCGTAATGTTTGCATTGGAATTGCTTCAAATTTTCCCATTGCAACAAAAGCTCGTTTTCTCGTAATTGGTGGAATTGATCTCGCGGATTCTAATCTTCTCACCGACCTGGAAAATTTTTCCCCCCGACTTCCACATCAAATCGTTCTTGTTATCCAAGCCCCGGATCAACGACCTCAAAATCCACAAGGCCGTTGTCGATGAAGGTTCTTCCACCTATGTTATGGCTACCCGCCTACCGGAAGGCCATTGGCTCTCCACTCTTGCATCGTCTCCCAATGCCCCGAGGCATTTGATGGTCAAGAATAAAAACCCTTGGGTGTTCTCAGATTTTTCGATCAAGTTGTGGAAGAAAGTCAATGTATAAGTAGAAGTGGTTGGTGCCAAGCTCAACTACAATCTTTCTTCTTTGGTCGCAACTTGGACTCACGCCATGCTATGTGTTCCATCCACCCTCTTTCAGCTTCTAAAGTTCCCTCATGAGGGGAAAATCATCACTGTGGATCAGTTTTCTTTCTTCACCTCATCCTCTAAGAAAAACATTCCTTACATGGATCAGATCCCCAATCTCCCCAACAGTGTAAGACCCAGTCTCTTCAAGGACCCCGTCCTCATGGGTATTTTTCCCACACCACCACCACACACCGTTCAAGTTAACATGATCTCTAGGTCAGATGACCATTTTATCATCCCTTCACTCGAACAAGTGACCCTTTCGGAGAATCAATGCCGTTAACTCCGTTGAGATTAATTATTGGCAAAATCATTGGCCGCATTTGATCCTCCTCCTCCTCGAACATGCTCCTTTGAGCATGGCTCGGGATATATTATCAATCCCCTTGGCTTGGCTTGGCGATGCGTATTCGCCCGACCCTTTAAGAGAGAATTTTTCCCTTTCCGATGAAGCTATTGTTGAAACCATGTTCCTCAAGATCCGTCGTGGAGCGATGGACATCATCGTTCCTCGTCCATGCCTCGGGTCCGGGGGCAATGACTACCTTTTCTAGAGCGCTCGCATATCAGGTTCCCACTCTCTCTTCAAACACCGATATTGACCTGCGAGGTTCTTTCGTAAGGAAACCTCAATATATCACCTCAAACATGCCGTACCGACATCTCCATCAAATCGGGGGTAGTCGAGAATATTCATGTGGGAGTGACTTGTTCTCCCGAAGAGATACAAGTTTATACAAACCTTTTTCATGAATTCAAAGATGTTTTCATGTGTTCCTATGAAGAGATGCTCGGGATTGATCCTAGCATAGTCATGCACGAGATTCTACCTATCTGTGCGCGAAACCCATGCGCAACAACGCCTACGCCCAAAGGCATCCTCAAAAGCCGTAACTATAAAGGTAGAAGTTGAAAAACTTCTTAATGCGGCTTTATCTATCCAATTCCCTCAAAGAATGGGTTTAAAATATTGTCCCTATAGATAAGAAGTGTGGCACTATACGGGTCTCTGTTGATTAATGAGACATCAATCGACATGTCCTAAGGACAATGGCCTCACTCCTTTATAGATCAGATCACGATGAATGCACTGGGAGTGAGATTTATTCCCTTATGGACGGCTTCTATGGGTACAATCAAATCAATATTTTACCCGCATCAACATAAGACTCATTTCTTTGTCCGTCCGTGGGGTACCTTTGCTTACAAAAAAGCTCCCATTCGGTTTAAAAATACACCTGGGCCACCTTCCGCATGCTATGTCCTATGCTTTCCATGACATACGTCATATTGTTCAAATGCCCATATCCTGATGATTTTCCACCTCATTCACTTTGGCAGAGGACCATCCCAAACACATCCGCGATTCTCCTCCGTTGCGTACCTCTACAATAGGGCTCAATCCTCATAATTGTGTCTTCTACGTGATTCTAGTCGACTTTTTGGGATTCTTCGTCTAAAGATGGAATTCACTCGGACTTCAAGTTCGAGGCCATTGTTAACCTCCCATCCCCTTCCTCACATCAACCGGCAGAAGTCCGTCGGGGAAAGCTAAATTCTTACGACGCTTTATTTCGAAACATACAAGTGGCCAAGGGCTTTACGCGACTCTTGAAATAGGCGTTCATCTCCATCAGATGATATTTCCCAGCAATTTTTTTGATAATATTAAAACATTTCTCGTTAACGCTCCACAGATACGTCCTCCCAATTATCATCGCTATTTCACCCTTTATTTGGCTGTTGCGTTTAGCACGATACATATGGTTTTAGTACAAGATGACGACGATGGAAATGAACACGTAGTTTATTATCTATCTTGGAATATTCTATTACGTAAAAACATGCTATGTTCACGTCAAAATTTGGTGCTCGCCGTGTAGCTCATGCCATTCACACCTTCCGCCATTACATCCTCGTTGCGTACCGTAACTATGGTTTCGAATCGCAACCTAATATATATCTTGTCTCGAAAATTGCTGGGGGGGAAGTACTCAAAGTGGATTGTAATCCTTCAAGATTTCGATTTAGAGTTCACCACTGCTAAGTCGACGAAATCATTGGTTTTTTTTTATCTTATTTTCTCTCTCTCGATAGACTCCGTTCCATCCCAATTCAAGGATCATATCCCGGATGAAACACTCTTTCTTATCAGCACTCGTGACCCATGGTATGGTGACATTATCGTGTATCTTCAAACATCCACATTTCGGTCTAAATTGATAAAATATGCTCGATGATGGATTTGGCATCAATCTCAACCATACCGCATTGTAGGAGATACCTTGTACCGTGTCAGAGTTGATTTTGTGCTCCGCCGGTGCTTGACCCTGGAAGAGGTTGAGAGAGTATTAAATGAATATCACAATCGCACCTGTGGCAGTCCTATGTCTGGATATTCCACCGCCCAGAAGATTCTATGTGCGTGTTACTTCTGGTTGTTTATATTCAAAGACTGTATCATGGCACCCGAAATGTCATGCGTGCCAGGTCTTCCAATGCAAGATGCACATGCCACCCCTACCCTTGCATCATGTCATTACTATGGGCCCTTTTTCTAAATGGGGCATAGATTTTATGACATGTAACCCTCACTTGGATGGGGGGCATGCTTATATAATCATTGTCGGGATCACTTTACTAAGTGGGCCGAAGCGATGCCTACATACGTCGACGGTGTAAGACGAATGCCCAATTCCTTTTCAACCGTGTTATTACGCATTTTGGAGTCCCTCAGGCCATTGTCACCAATCATGGCACCCATTTTCGGGATTATGGCGATGGCTGAGCTAACATCAAGTTGGGCTTATTCCATGATAGCTCAATGCCATACTACTCCCAGAAAATGGCTGAAGCCGAGGCCGTGAACAAGGTTTTGGTCACGATGCTTCAACGAATGATTGGTATCCACAAATCCAACTGGCATCTCAAATTTTTCTCAGCTCTCTGGGCTTATCGAACATCTGTAAAGAGCGCAACCGGATTCACACCTTTTCAATTGGTGTATGGTCTGGAAGCAACCCTCCTGGTTGAATGTGAAATTCCTTCCGTCAATGATGGCTCAGCGACTATTGCCCCTTGGCCCTAGAAAATTGGTAACTATTCAAGAATGAATGATATCAGGATGGAACCGTACCCAAAATATTTCATTTTGGCCTTCTTGCACTTCTTCAGATGTCGTTTGATATTCGTTGTCGTTATGTGGGGCCCAATCAAAAAGTGTAGGGTTCATGCATTTGTATGCTAGTAGGAGCTATGCTTTGGTTGCCCTTATACGGTGCTCCAACCCCACAGCCCACGTAATGGTGTGAGCACTACTCGAGTGCTAGATCATGGACCATGTGGATATCAACCTTCCCACCGCCCGATCCTCGTCTTATGCCCTGGCACACTCTCGCCATTACCATATCCATTTTTTCACTGTATTGGCCCATCATTTATCATGATTGGCACCAGCCCTTCATAGACAATCCTATTATGAAATAAACATTGGATACTTCAAGTTCCAATATTTGGTCTTGGAGCTCTAACACTTCTTCGATATCGTCCTTAAATGTTAATCAAATATTGCAATAGCTCGTGCTGTGCTCTCAAACATGGTGTGAGGAAGAACTTTTGAGGACCATGCTTTGGAGGGCGCTCAGTGCTTCATTTTGCATGGCCATTTCATCCTCTACCATGCTCCCTTTCCTTCCACTCAATCACCATTTTGGTTGCATTCCGCATCAACATGGTCAAAACACCTTATTAGATCTCCGCAACACTCAGAAATTCATTTGATTGGCTCACATTTTGATATATTGAGGTGAAAATTTGAGTTGCACCATTGGCTCAACTGTTTTACTAATAGTCGTGCTAATTGGGTACGACCCTTTGCAAAAGGGGATCCACTGGTGCGGGTCCATGCCTCATATCCACGTTAATTGGTCGAGCCCTAATTTTGCAAAGGCCTCGTGACTCAAAGACACAATGGAAATCTAAAAAACAATAAAAAAAAGGCCGAGGGGGAGCGCCTTGCACTGAACGAACAAGAACCGTAATGATGTACCGGGTTGACCACAACTACGTCAAGTTTTCAAGGAAGAAAAAGCTCACTAAGCCCAAAAGAGGTAAAAAGTAAAAAAGTGAATATGTTTTACTATTTCTTGCATATTTATAACTTTTCAGTCAAAATTAGGTTTTGAAAGTCATTTTTCCAAATATTTTCACATTCGTCGAAAATGCATTTTACGTCTTCGTTTTCATGTGCACATAACAAGCGTATGGCCTTGACTCGTCGATACGAGTTGTATTCTATACATTTTCGAGTCGGTAAAAATACGAAAAAAGTCATTTCTAGAGTCATCTTTCAAATTTTCCGACTCTCTAAACATGAAAAGATTTCTCTCGAGTCACTTGTCGTTTTTATCTTGTTAAAGTGTTGCGAAAAGGACATCTAACCAAAGGTACGTTTACCCCTTTTTCAAGTTGGGATAGATTATTTACGAAAAAAGGAATACCCTAGCCTATCGCGAATAGGAGGCTTTCTTACATAGTTTTCTACCTTTTCGGATCCGAGGAACTATTTACAAAAAGGGACTATCGTAGTTTACTTTTCCGCTCGTCTTTTCAAACTTCTAAACATGAAAGACACAGTAGTTCTTCCTTCGTTACCAAGTAAACTCGATGACATCGATTCATCATAATGATGATATCAGAAAGTTCTCCTTCCTGAAGTTCATTAAATGTACTAGGATGGATTCTTTCAAAGGACAAACTTATATTACAAGCATGATGCTATCCTCTGCTTGTTTTAAAAAATAATTGGGGTACTCACTCGCAAATGGTGGGGAAAATGGAACCACTATCCTTGTGGTGCTCAGCAGATGTCGCTCTTGAACATGCACTTATCCGCATTTGCATTGGCCCGGAACATCTCATCTCATTCTCTCGTCTCTCCGTGGGTTTGGGTAATCCCTTTTCGACCTCTTGTCTTCTCTTTTCCTCATCATCATGACCTCTCGATCTTTTGATGTCAAATACCGCCAAATCCACTATCATGCCGCCGATATGTTCAAGAGAAGTTGACCGCAACTTCAACCTTTCCCTCTCGATTCTCATCCGATCTTGATTCACAAACATTATATTCCTCTCGTCTCGCATCGATGATGTGGAAAACTATGGCCCACTCGATCAAGGTCACTTCCTATCGACTTCAGCTCATTATCTAGGAAGCCGATCTAGAGACTCTCTAGTACCTTGGAGCCTCGCATGCCTCAATGGCAAGTTATTCACATTCGTTGCAAGGTTTTCATCATTGGCCTTTGATCAAATGATTCTATGGGTGTTCGACACTGTACCTCACCGTTCACATTCTATGGATTTTACCTATAGTACCTTGAGTGACCATTGTCATTATTGGTGGTTCCTTCCTGCCGTCCGTTAATAGCTTTCATCATTATCGGTAATCGACGATGTTCTTGCATTTTTGACTTCAACTCACATATTCACATGCTAGAACTTGTACTCATTCAGTTTATATGGGTTTAAGACCTCGGGTTTTTCTCGATAGAATCTAGGATGCGCATTTTGTGGATTATCATGATTGGTTACATGACTCATTGCTTGGATGGTTGCGACCATACTTGAGTCTACTTATCGTTCCTTTCGGATGGTCGCATCCATACCTTGGATACGTGCTTATTCTATACTCTATTATGGATGGTTGCGCCCATACCACACATCATGTATTTGATATATCAGTTGTACTTATCTATGCAGGTTTTCCGATGGCGTTGTTTTAATTTGGACATGTTCTCGTAAAAGCATTTCACCCTCTCTCTCTCTCTCGGGCCTCATGCTTCTTTAGGGGGGTGCATCTGCCATACGCAATTTGTCAACGTCCATGCAATCCCCCATCCCCCACATTGGAGGGCTCATTTCTGTGAGTCATGAGTAGTGACATGACCTAAAACCACTTTCATGGCATCCCCTTGGACAAGGAAAATCATTCCCCCGAAGAAAACTTCTCGTGAAAAGCCCTAAAATAGACCTTTTTTTCCTTCGCGTGACCAGCCGCCAGCTCCCTCGCACCAATGGGGGAAATCCACCAAAGAGGGTGCCTATATTACTGTGCTGTGTTTAATAAGGATTTTAAAAAAATAAATGACGAAAGTTTGATTCCAACCAACTCCTAAATGAGTCTCGAAATGAGTTGAGGTTTGGCTCGGATCTCCATGTAGGCGAAGTGGTTTTCCACCTATCATGGAAGATTCCTTGAGGATAGGGCCAATCCCACCATTGTAGGGATTCCAACTCCCCTTCTACAATCTATATAATCTTGTCATTTTCCCTTTGCAAGCTAACCTCGAACAGAGTTGAATTAGTAGTAAGGAGACTATTGTCAAACAACCAAAGAGAGAGAGTTTGTCCTATCTCGATGAGCTCATCGAGACGTGCTCTATTGTCAACCCGCCAAAGGAAGATCCAAAGGTCAGAGCTTAGTTGTATATATTTTCTTTGTTCTAATTAATAATAATAAATGACTTCGGACATGGTTCCACTCATATTTTCATGTCTCGTGTTATGAGTTGTATCTTTCGACTAATACATAGTTGCATGTATTAGGTTTTACGCTGTGTGTTTGTTGTTTCTTCTTGTACGTGTAGGTGTTCGAATGTGCTAGGCGGGAGTATTGTGATCTGCCAAAATGAAGGACAGAAGTGCCATCTTCTCTCTCCGCAAGCAACAATAGCGTAGGACATAAGGAATTTCGTCGTATCTTGGTCTTGGTAATTAGGAAACTCCGCATCTTAGCATGACTCGGTTGTTGCTAGACCCGATCTAGGCTAGTAGGGATCGCCATTCACAGAGGGGATGACTTCTCCAAATATTATGAAATGAGGAAAGCATGGGAGGAGCGAGATCGGGTTTCCGACGACAACCGTTCATTTGCAGATCGACCCGTGGATATTCGCCGAAAGAACAAACCATAGGGTTTTATGAAATAACCAGAAAATAAAGGGAATGAGGGTTTACAACAGGGATTTAGGATAAGTTTTAATCCCTTAGCACCCTAAGTTGCTGTGGCTGTAGGTTTTATGAGAGACAAAATATATGATTTAGTCTTGGGCTAAAGTTCTATAAAATGTAATATGAGGCTTTGTGGCTAAAAAACAAGGTTTTTAAGCCAATTTGAGGGTTTTGGTAGAAGGAAAAGGATTTTTTTTAACCAAATGGTTTTAAAAGGGTCTTGAAGTGAATTTGAAGTTAAATGAGGCTTATGGAGGGATTTTATGAAGAAATAAGGGGATGAAAATGGGGTTATTTATGAGTGAAAGGAGGGGTAAAATGAAGGGAAAATGGGGTTTTTTCAACAAATTTTCTTTAGGCAAACAAAAAAATTTTCGTGTTTATGAGGGAAATAATAGTGAAGATTAACTAAAATATTAGTTATCTTCATAAGACTTTAAGAACTCACACTCCCACATGAAATTGTTTCTTGAAGTCTAAAAATATCTAGCCACCATTTGATATGACAAATTTTTATAGGTGGCTAATGGTCGTGATTATTAACATCAAGCGAGGTCAATAAATAAAGAAGACCCAAATGAAGTATTTTGGTATGGATCCATTTTGGTATCATTCTTCTTGGAATCACTACCAATATTCCCGTCGTAAGATTATTTTTCCGATGCCACCACCCGCAGAACTACCGATGGCCCGATGGGTCGAGCCGATGCCTAGAGCAGGTGTGGTGGCCACCGCATGTCCTAGAGGCCGCAGTTTTTGATTGGCTTGGCTGAAAATTTATTTTCACAGGATTGGCCTTACTCGGGTACAGACTTCACGCATCCTTACCTCCCACTCCCGTGAGGGAGAGGATTAGGACAAAGAGCTAGGTCGTACTCATTTTTTATTTTCATGAGTTTATGATTTTTTGGTATATATGCATGTTATGATAGTTAATATTATATGTATACGTATGTTGGCCCGTAGAGGCCTGGATTTATGTCGTCGATAGAAAGGCTAACTCCTTGCGATTTCGATCCTCATGGTGAGGGTGGTGAGGAGGAGATAGTACAAAATCTAGAGGGGATCGCCTGTGGGATTCTAGACTATGTTCACTTGGATGATGTGCCTCGGGCCTATTAGGAGGAATACTATAGTGGTTTCGAGTCATATCCACCACTTTCCGAGGTGGTTGGTATGGGCAAAGGATTTGCTATCATGAGCACCACGCCGATTAGGCACCTAGATTTTTATTTCCGCATATTTTTTGAGATACATGTTGTCTCAAGATGTAACTGAAACATAAATATATATTTTTTGGATTTTTATGATGCACACGCTGTAATAAATCGCTACATACCTATACATCTTATTTTATACATGAGTCTATTTACATTTGATGATGTTTTATAAGTTGTACAAATGTCTATCTAATACAATGTTAGCCACCGCATCGGCCAATGTATTCATTCATCTTACATATGTTGATATGTGATGAAATCAAATGTCCTTCAAGTAAACGAATATGTAAATACAATCTCAAAATGCATGGGTTTCGAACTAATAATGACCATTAAGTTGAAGAACAACAAGCCGCGAATCTAGATTTACAAGCAATGTGCGTATGCCGAGGTTAACCGCGCTCGGTTAATAGTTCCACAACAACACTATATTCAGCGATTTTGTTTGTTGTTTGACCTATACCAATACCTTGTAGGTTAATCAACTCACTAGCAGGATTATAAATTACTCAGTTGCCGAAGACAAGCTCCCGTACTACCAGCACCATCCGCGAAATCGACATAAGGTGTAATATATATCCGACAAGACCCAATAAGAAGAAAAAATCTCACAAAGCACATCAAACGTAAATATGCACAAAAATGAGAAGAAATAACCTATGTACATATATCATGCATGAATGACTCAAGCATAATATTTTTTCTCGCACACAACCCATTTCCGGGCTATGCTAAGGATCACCTTCATAATCAATAATCTCATAGGCCCCATTCCGTAACACACGTTTAACGATGTAGGGCCCATGCCACATGGGTTGGAATTTTCCCCGCCCCCATCTTGTCATGATCTTTCGTACAAAGAGAATGAGGTCACCTTCGATAAAATAACGAGGGGAAACTATTTGGTCAAATTGAGCTTTGACCTCGCTTCTTTGTGCTTCGATGACCAAAATAGCTAAGCGATGAGTTCTATCCAATCTCTAAATAGAGGAGACACTCTTCCTCGTGTGAAGTATTAGGTAGTAATTCCACAAACCTAATTTGAGTGAAGAAATTTCACACTCACCCAAGAGTAGCTTCCAGACCATACACCAATTGAAATGGGTAACCATTTGCACTCTTAATCGATGTCTCAGTTTCTCCATAGAGCTGAAAAACATGAGATGCCAATTTTACTTATGGATCCCAATTATTCGCTAGCATCGTAACAAGAACTTTGTTTACGGCTTCAACCTGGCCGTTAGCTTGAGGTAACACGGTGTTGAGCTATCGTGATGTGCCCAACTTAGACGTAAGCTCCGCCATAATATAGTCTCGAAAATGTGAACCATGATCAAGAATAATGGCTTGAGTGACAAAAAATCGAGCAATAACATGACCGAATATGAATTATGTTGTTGCATTACCGTCTCCAAATGCTGTAGGCATTGCTTCAACCCATTTTCGTAAAATAATCGACAAAGTGATGATGATATAGGCATGCCCCTAGCCGAGTGAGGGTTAAGTTACACGTCATAAAATAGATGCCCGATTTGGAAAAAGGACCAATGGTAATGACAAGATGTAAAGGAATAGGTGGCGCACGCATCTTGCATTGATATATCTAGCATGTTGGCATTTGCATACTACGACAATGTAGTCTTTAAAATGGATGGCCAAAAATAGTTAGCACGAAGGATGTTCTATGCAAAGGCATAACTGTACATGTGACCACCATGTGCACCACCGTGCGCCTATTTAAAACTTTCTCAACTTCCATGAGGGTCGACATCGGGGGAGCACAAAATCGACTCCAACACGATAAAGGGTATCTTTGATAATACGATAGGGTTGCAACCGATGCCGAATGGTTTCGGCATCTTTTCGTCAACTCAGACTCAAAATTATAAGTCTAGAAGTACATGATGATATCACCGTACTCATGGATCGAGGGTGCTAATCAAGAAAAGAGTTTCGTCTAGAATATGATCCTTGGAATAAGAAGGAGCAAGAGTCGGTGGGGAGCGAACAAATTAGGTCAGCTAAAACAAGTGATTTCTTTGATTTGGTGGTAGTGAATTCCAAATAAAACTCTTTGGAGGATAACAATCCACTTCGAGTACTTCGCTTCGAGAAATTTTCAAGACAAATAATATAGGTCATGGGGTTACAATGAGAAATCACGGTTACCGTCCGTAAAAGGATATAATGATGAAAAACATTGGACGGCCTAGACCATAGCCAGCGCTAACTTTCAACATGAGTGTAATGTGTTTCGTGGTCAAGAAGGTTTTGAGACAAGTAGTAAATATCATGCTTCGTTATCGTCATCATCATCCTTAACAAAAACCATGGCGATTGTACTTAAGGCATAGCCTAGATATAGTGTTAAATCACGATGATAACTGGAGGATGTAATAGAGGAGAATTGGACAAGCAACGTCTACGTGTATCAAAATATTTCCGAGAAATCTCATCCCAAACGTGTGGGAGACCTCGTTTTAAAAGTCGTGTGAACCCTCAAGACCCTGACAGTTCGGGATGAAACGTCGTAAGAAAATTATTTTCCTTTGGAGACTCGGGAGGAGTGGGGAACAGATGGAGAGGGGAGATTAACAATAGCCTCAACCTTAAGCGCATTGAGGTTAATTCCATCTTTGGATACAATAAAACCCAAAAGTATACTGCATCGACGCAAAGATGCATTTATCTCGACCGAGCTAAATGTCGTAGCGTCTATAGTGAAGAACATATGAGATGGTCTCAAAGGTATTTTCACACAGTCAATGACCCTAAGGTCATCCAGTATGGTTGAACAATATGATGAATATCGTGAAAGGCATAAGATGTCACGCACTAGAATGTAGCCCCAATGTTTCAAGCTGAAGGGAGTTTCTTATATGCGAATGTTCCCCAAGGATAGATAAAACGGTCTTGTGTTGATCAAACGGGAGAATATTAATCTGATTATAGCCGCAGAATCCGTCCATAACGGAAAAATCTCACTCCCGCACAATCGTCAATGATCTCGATCGATGAAAGGGTGGGATAGTTATCCTTAGGGCAAAGCCCGATTAATATTGCAATAGTCAACACAAACGTGAATTATTCCCCGCTTCTTATCCACAGAAAATGTTAGAAACCCACTCACGTAGTGAATTCTGATAAATGAAACCACTTTAAGCACTTTTTTCAACTTCGCCTTTTATGGCGGGGGTTTTTCGAGGATGCACTAGACGAAGACGCCGGCGAACAGTTTCGTACTCCGTGGTAGGTGGAAATCTTGTGCACCACAATAATCGATTGATTCTGCATCTCTTCATAAGACTAGGTGAAAACATCATAGAATTCATGAAAGAGGCTAGTGTACACTTGGAATTCATTAGAATAACAAGTGACTCGACATGGATGTTCTCGTACAACTCCTAGTTTCACCGAAATGTCGATAGGCATCGTCAAGGTGATGTTACTCAAGTTGCCTTCATGAGGACTTTGTGAGTCAAGATAAAGCGCTTGAAGTGGTAGAGAAGGAACTTGAGATGAAAACGCTCAAGACAAATAGACATTTCCGAGGCCGTGCATAAATGAGAACGATGATGCCCATCACCCTACCTAGGTCCTCGAGAGTGGTTTCCATGATGGACTCATCGGATGGAAAACTTATTTCAAAGGATCAAAGTAATCAACACGCCGAGCTAGGGGGATTGAGAGTAAACATCAAGAGAAATGCTCCAAGGAGCATTTTATGGGGAGAATCTGATGCCTACAAGCTCGCAATAATTGATTTCAATCGTAGTAAGCGGCATTGAATCCCCAAATGAATCAAATCCTGCCTGGTGAAGGGACGATCTAGGGGTCATCCAACCGAGAGATCATATTAACTTGAACGTATTTCCTGGTAGAAGGGGGAAAGATACCCATGAGGGTGGGCTCCTTGGAAAGACCTAGCCCTATGTTGTCCAAGGGAGAAGGAAGGCACCCTGATCCACGTATGGAACGTTGTTCTCAAAAGACAAGGTAAAGAATGACAACTTATCAACAAAAGAATGATTTTTCTCTCATGTGGAAACTTATAAGATGAAAGAGGGTGGATGAATGCATAGCATAGCATGAGTCCAACCGTGATCGAGTAGAAGATTGCAATTGATTTTAGCATCAACTACTTCTTACTTCTATGTTGACCGTCTTTTCCTGTAACGTGATCGGCAAGCTGCAGAACACCCAAGGGTTTTGATTCCTCTCCATCAAATGCCTCTACAGTCGGAGACCCAATAGCCTTCTAGCAAGTAGATGAAATGACACAAATGGATGCACCTTCGTCCACAATAGCTCTATGGATGTTGAGACCATTAAGGCTAGAATAAGCAGGATCAATCTTGCCGATTTTATATAATAACGCTTTCCATTGAGATAGACAACTCTGAAGCACTTCCAACGTGGACATCATGGATGGTGCCTGTGCTAAATCCTCAACAATACTGTAATTCTAAGTAGCACAGGTGTTAGGATCATAAGAATATTTCCATAGAACACCTTTAGAAGGTGGCCATATAACAAGTTCAATGATCGTCTTCAATCTTAAGAGGACATGAGGGTGTGTGGGGGAGGAGGACTAGAGATCTCTTTCTCTCGGGTTGCTCGACATGATCTAGTGTAATATTTCGACCGAGTAGCAATGGAAACGGTGCGGTAACCATTCACCATAAACACTTGAGAGCCAAACGGTGCGTATGGCGTAAGTTGATCTACCATCTATGTTTGCCGAGATGGAAAAGGTTCTTTGAGGACAACTGGAGTTCCCTTAGTGCCTTTCAACAATTTACTAACTTCTGTGACGTCTAGGACAATCCTTAGTGTAGTGTTCCCTCATCACAAATTAGACAAGATACTTCGGCTTGTGCCATGAACCATCATCGCACGAGGTTTAGAAGACTCTAGTTTTTGGGTACTGCTTAGCCTTTCCTTGCCCTTATTTTTCCCTTTAGATGTCTGTCCAGGATTGGCCTCGAACGGCATCGACCTCCTCGAGGTTTTTCTGTGAATTTGGGTGGCCTTATAGCTTAAGCATTGGAAGAATTGGATTTTTGCTTCCCAAAGTTGGAAGACTTACATAAGACACGTAACCAATAACGTCGTCAATGGATGGAGTGGTCGGCACTTTAGAAGTTCAGTGCTCTGTGGCATCAAGAAAGATATCATACAAAATGCGCAATTGAGAGTACACTAAATCAAGGTACCGGGCACAAGAAATCACCTCGTCTCTGGTAACACATGCCCCCATGGAGATATATTTTGCAATATGATTGACAAAAGAGGTGTTGAACCAATGGGTAAGAAGCGCTGATCAGGAATTTCAAATTTGATCAGACGACAACGACGTCTCCATTCATGAATGTGGTCCAAAATATGGGTAGCATGGTCCTATTTCAAGGATGTTAGGAGATGCGTCCATCTTCATGTCAAATTCAAGAATGAATATAAAGAAACGCCACAAGAGAGTTGAAATGTTGAAAGATACTATGAGACAACTCAATGTACCACTTAGCAAGCACTAGTGAGGTTTCGCCTCGAAAAGATAGAGTCGACGAGTCATCCACCCAAGAATTTGAAGAACACTATAAATGGTATGTCATAACATGTGCTTCGGGGGTCTTGTCCACCTTTCCCTCAAACTTTAAAGGGGCAATCACCAAGAACCTTGGTTGGAACCAGAGGCCAATATAGATTATGAAGGATTGGTCATTTCTTAGTTTGGACACATCCGATAATTCCAACGTGAAAGAAAAGGTAATTCGAGGGCTGAAAGGCATAAGCAGTCCCTCGGGAGCAGTGACTGGCACGCACATTCCATCCCGGTTGAGTGTAACTTGCCTTCATTGCCCTGTGTTCCCAAGGATTCACCATGGGTATAAGCTCATAGTTCGGTCGACACAAAGGTCGAGGACCAAAATACGTAGGTTGGAGGATCGAATATTGATTCTAAGTATATGAAGGTCATGATTGATAGCATAAATATTTTTCTATGGAATATAAGTATAGCCTGTACCGTTGAGGGTAATGAGCAAAACCTTGAGGCGTATCAGAATCGTCGTGCCTTGGACCTCATGGCCAAGCGCCTTGGGTCGAACGGCCGCCGATAAGTAGGGCCCCACCGGAAGCTAGACAAGTCGTGCACCGGTCGACCTCGACCATGGTGTAGAGTAGAGCGGTAACAGCACGGTGAACCATATATGCAAGTTTTTCCCCGCTGCTAAAAGCGACTGGACAATGGGGGCCACTGTGCTTCCCCGCAGCAAAGTTGGCCTAATGGTCGCGATGTCAGCCGTGCCTCGAGGACCAGTTGACCTCGATAGACCAATATGGCCCTTAGTTATGATGGGGCCAAGTTGTACCCGATGACAATTTTGACTATAGGGACCACAAGATGGCCCCGGTCGCACAATGTTTGGACTAATTGGAAGATATTGTCGTTGTGTTCCACGAAATTTTTCCATTGAGATGGATAAATCCTTACCCTCGAGGACCGTATGAAGGCCCCGGCTGATATATCGGCGGCTCAAGGTCCCGAGGCTGCTGCCCAAGTTACCTGCCGTGTGCTATCCTTGTAAAGGTTGGTCTTGTGGATTTTAAGACTCGGCTCCTGCGAACCGTAAAATAATCCTTGTTGGACCGAAGTTTTTCCCCGAAAGGTTTGTCCTCAGGTCATAAGCATACCTTTTTGAACCGAAGGTCGTCCCCAAAGGGTTTCCTTTGGGTTGAAAGCACACCCTTACTAAACCGAAGGTTTTCCCTAAAAGGGTTGTCGTTGTTGGTTAGAAGGTCGCACACATGCAAGGTAGGTCTAAAACCATAAAGGAACCGATAAGCTTCTCGCGGTGCAACAGACAGGGTTGCCGCACCGATCATAATGAAAATGGAAAATGGCAATGGGGTTACCACCATGTCATAATGAGAAAGACAAGGCTCACCGTAATCCCGAGGGGACTGCAAGTCCGGGGAGCTCGCCGTTGAGTAGCCACCGACGTTCAAAAGACAAAATACCTGGGGTTGCCATGGAAATTGAAATTTCTACCGAAGGGTGAAGCCCGCATACGAAGTGGTGACAACCGTTGCTAAAGCAACCACATGTAGCGTAGGTCTAGTTGGGACAGATGTACAGAAGGTGTTGACGAGACAGTTTCATTGGTGACATCCCTAATGATGTGAAGGACCCACCTCACGGAGTTCATGTCGCCATGGAGGCAATACCGAACATAATCAATTCCAAATACCTATATCCAACTAGAAGTGGCACCGATGGTGAATATCGAGCAGACTCGAGGGATGGGTTTTCCTTAAAGAGTTGGTATTCTTTCATCGAAATGTGAATCCCCTCAATTACCAGAATAGGACTAGACGAGTCTATGTCCGAATCGTGAGATCTCGTAAAAGACTACCAGGACTAGGAGGTATGATAAAGAAATTTCAAAAATGGTGATCCCGATGTAAGAGGGGGAAATGCTCCTAACCCCAAACCAAAACCAAGCGTTGAAAGAGGACAATTGAACTCAAAATGGTTCTCCGGGGTACTCACGCGAGAATAGGTTGTTGAAGCTCAGCAGACCTAGAGGTTTGAGAAGTTTTAGATGAATCATCTGAGAAAGGAATACCACTAGACAAAATCACCACTGTGACTATATCACACTAGAAAATAGATAAAAACCAAGGCAAACAAAGATAGGCCAAGTGATCAAACCTCTTAATGGGTGTGTAATTGTAGGTAGTTTATTTTACCACATTGAAACCAAAATTTCATTGTTTCATGTTTTAAGAGTCAAGAAACAAACAAAAGATGACTCTAGTCACTTTCATTTTTAAGCGAGCATGAAAGGACAAGTGCTCGATGATATTTTCAAATTTATGGAGTTAATAAAGATCTAAAATGACTGGCGAGGGTAGTCTAGGCAGAAGGGTGTACCAGGTTTCCATGAACTACCATATACACCTTGGTGATCAAATGAAAGAAGAAATGACCAAGGACTCGACGTACGTGCAAAAGTAGCCCCTCGAATGTTGTGTTCGGTGTACGCTGCCATGTTTAAAACTCATCCTCCCACAAACATAAAAGGGATTGAAACCTAGAGGGGTCTCCCATTATATACTCATGGTACGGGAGCACAAGTCTGTACTAGTGCTGTCCAAGCTGGGATGAGTAGAGCTAAGCAAATTTCATGAGTTTAAAGACATCGGAACAAATCTCTAACCTAGACCACTAAATGTTTCGTTAGGTTTCAATGTTTCCTTAGGTTAATTGAGTAAATTTTAAGTTGATCTTGTATTTACGTTTCAATTCCAAGGTCTTACCGAATATTGGATCTCAAAAATCCCTAAATGCAAGCTACATGCCAGAAGATACCATTTTTTTCGATGAAATGCTATATATGATAAAGAGATTTTTCAAGCATAGAAAATAATGAGAACATGCATAAACTTCCAATTACGCATCTAGTGAAATATAATGAAAATGAGCAATCTTTCCTAGAATTTTCCAATGATAGATATGCGAAAGAATTTCAATTTCGTAATGCAAACAAGAATGCAAATTTTTTTTTTTTTTCAATGTAATAGAGAAAACAGTGCACTAAATGACATGAAAAACAAACCAACACACTAGTTCGAGAATGTTAATGCGAGATTTGAAGCGAAATAAGTTCAATCAACTCAAAACAAACAAAGCCAAACTCAAACCAATGTTGGAATCTCTCAAATCGAAGAAAATTTTGACACGTACCTATGTTAGTGTGATCTATGCTTGAGGACAGAAGCAAAACCGAATGAAAAGGCAAGAATCATCTAACCCATGCACCACCAAATGGATCAAGCGAGATTAATGCAATCGAACAAGGAATGAAGTTGACCGTGAAACAAAAGGGCTCCAACTTACAGAGGCTCAAAGATACCAAATCACTTAAAAACCCTAAGGCTATGATGCTGATAGGAACAAAAACAACTAAAGGAATGAAGCACAATAAAAAACCATTCCAAAGAACCTGCATACCTAAAATAACCCAAAAGCACAAGCACCGACTCAAAAAACTCCAAAACAAAGCAAACCCTAACACCTACAAAAGAATTGGTGCGATCAAGCTATGTCAGAATCTCAGCACCAAATAGGGAATGGTGTCAGAAAACTAGCAACAAGTGCTGAATCGGTGCGATCGACTAACCAAAAAATGTGCCAAGCCGCTTACCTCACAAAGTGAAAATTTTGAAAACAGAGGTCGATTTGATCCTCTGGGATGAACAAGGCTCTTGGACTTAGTATCAACTTTAAAAGGGTAAAAAAGCAAGCAAAGACCAATGTGTAATATACAATGGATGAAATAAAAACTCAAACCTAATCCCGCAAAGTCGCCAATTTTTGTGAGAATCCTCTCATGGATAGAGGCGATCCCACTAGCCCTAGAGTGGGTCTAGCTGTCAAAACAAGACATGCTATAATATTGATTCCTAGTTAACGAATGACGAGATTTGATAGATGACTTACCGAAGATCCCATGATGTTGTCGTTATCGAAAAGAGTGGCTCGCTCCTCGCTCTTGGTTTGATAGACGCCATCCACTCGCTTTCACACTAAAAAACCTGCACAAAAGAAAACAACGACAATATACAACATACTATTTCACATTCGTAACTATCAGTCAGTCGAAGAGTACATAATCAATTGCATTACATAAAAAACATAACACAATGATGGAACCAACACCATATTCAAGTACTTAATCTTAACCTTAACCTAATATTAACCTGCTGTAACCTTAACCTTACCCTTAACCTTGACCTTAACCCTAACTTAACCTAACCTTAACCTTAACGTTAACTTATCCTAACCCTAACCTTGACCAAACTGCTAAGCTTAACCTTATCTTAACTTAACTCAACTTATCTCCTTAACCTTAACCTAACTACAACTCATTCCTTAACCTTAACCTTGACTCCCTAACATAGCCAACCCTAACCTTGACCAAACCTTTAACATTAACCTTAATATAACCCTAACTCCGACTAACCCTTAATATTAACTTAACCTATCCCAACCTTAACCCAAACTTAACTTCTGATCTTATTCCTTAACTTCCATCTCCAACCTTAACCTTGGCTTCACTTTAATGTAACCTTTTAACCTTGACTTACCCTTAACTCGACCATTCTGGGCTCTAACCTTGACTTCACTATTAATTAAGCTTAATCCCTACTATAACATATCCCCAACTTAATTTAACTTTGTCCTAAACCTTAACCTGACTAAACCCATAACCTTAACCTAACCTACTCCTTAACCTTCACCTTTAACCTTTAACTTTACCCTTAATTCCACCTTAACCTTAACCTTGACCTGACTATCTCTTAACCTTAATCTGACCTTGACCTTCACCCAACCTGAACTTATCTTTAACCTTAACTTTACCCTTAACCTAACCTTACCCTTAACCTAACCTTAATCCCTATCATAACCTTAACCATCACCTAACCCTAACTTTCACCAAACCTTAACCGTAACCTTAATCTTACTGGCATCCCAACCTTTAACCTTAACCTTAACCTTGGTTAGGATTAGGGTTAAGGTGAAGGTTAAGTTAAGTTTAGGTTAGGTTAAGGGGTTTGGTCAAGGTCAAGGTTAAGGTTAGGTTAAGGGTAAGGTTATGGGTAAAGTTAAGGTTTAGGTTAGGATAAGGTTAGGTAATATTAAGGTTAAGGTTAGGGGCAAGCGAAGGTTAAAGTTAGGTTAAAGCTAAGGTTAAGGTTATAGATTTCGTTAGGTTAAGGTAAAGGTTAAGGTTAGGGTAAGATTAAGGTTAAGATAAGGTTAAGGTTAAGGTTAGGTTAAGGGTAAAGCTAAGGTTAGGGTTAGGTTATGTTGGTGTTTAAGGGTTAGGTTAAAGGTAAATTAAGGTTATGTTAAATGTTAAGTTTAAAGTTAAGGTTAAGGTCAAGGTTAAGGTTAAGGTTATGTTAAGGGTAAAGTCAAGGTTAAGGTTACGTTAAGGGTTCACAAGGTTAAGGTTAGGTTATAGTTAAGGTCAAGGTTAAGGTTAGGTTAAGGTTAAGGTTAGGGTTAGGTTGTAGTTAAGTGTCAAGGTTAGGTTAAGGTTAAGGTTAGGTAAAGGTTAAGGATAAGTGTTAAGGTTAAGGTTAAGGTCAAGGTTAAGGTTAATATTAGGTTAAGGGTAAGGTCAAGCTAAGGTTAAGGTTAAGGTTATGCTGTTGGGGTTAAGGATAAATTTAAGGTTAGGGTTAGATTAAGGTTAAGGTTAAGGTTAGGATAAAGGTAATGTTAAGGTTAGAGTTAGGTTAAGTTCAAGGTTAAGGTTAAGGTTAAGGTTTGTTCAAGGTTGGGGTTAGCTTATAGTAAAGGTTAAGGTTAAGGTTATGTTAAGGGTAAAGTAGAGGTTAAGGTTAGGTTAAGGTTAAGATTAGGGTTAAGGGTAAAGTTAAGGTTAAGGTTAGGTTAAGGTTAAGGTTAAGGTCAAGGGTAAAGTTAAGGTCAAGTGTTAGGGTTAGATTATAGTTAAGGTTAAGGGTTTGGTCAAGGTTAGGTTAGGCTAAGTTTAAGGTTAAGGTTAGGTTAGTATAAGGTCAAGTTTAAGGTTCGCTAAAGGTTAAGGTTACAGGTTTAGTCAAAGTTAAGGTTAAGGTTAGGTTAAGGATAAAGTCAAGGTCTGTGTTTTGGTTAAGGTTAAGGTTAAGGTTACGTTAAGTTAAGGTTGAAGTAAGGTTAAGGCTAGGTTAAGGGTAAAGTTAAGGTTAAGGTTAGGGTTAAGGTTAGGTTTAAGGTTTGGGGAAGGTTAAGGTTAAGGCTAAGGTTAGTTAAGGTGGAGGGTTAGGTTATAGTTAAGGTTAAGGTTAGGTTAAGGGTAATATAAGGTTAAGGTTAAGGTTAAGGTTAACGTTAGGCTAAGGTTAAGGTCAAGGTTAAGTTTAAGGTTAAGGTCAAGGTTAAGGGTAAATTTAAGGTCAAGGTTATAATTAAGGTTAAGGTTAGGTTAAGGGTAAATTCAAGGTTAAGGTTAAGGTGTGAAAGGTAAGGGTGGTTAAGGGTTAAGGGTTATGGGTTTAGTCAAGTTAAGGTGAAGGTTAAGGTGAAGGTTATGGGTAAGGTTAATGTTAAGGTTAAGGGTTTGGTTAAGGTTAGGTTAAGTTTAAGGTTAAGGTTAAGGGTTTGGTCAAGGATAGGGTTAGAGGTAAGGTTAGGGTAACGTTAGGGTTAAGGTTAGGGGAAGCTTAAGGTTAAAGTTAGGTTAAGGAACAGTTAAGGTTAAGGTAAGGTTAAGGTTAAGGTTACGGGTGATCCAGGTGGATATTGGTGGCCACCCGCCTATTCCACTTGGGCCCCCACCATTGTCTCTTTCAGTTTTTCCGTTTTGGCATAACTTACTATTTTTAGCAAGCTTTTCTGCATCGAACTTCCTGTGAGCTGCTTTTGAGGCCCTAAACGACGTTTTTTGGGTACGAAAGCGCCAGCGAATTTTTTGATGAAATTCATCCCGACAGCTGTAGTCCTCGGATAGAGCTTTCTAATGATGTATCATATGCGTCAAACGGAGATAGTATGCCAAAGTTACGTCTCGGGAAGTTGAAACACCAATTTACCCAAACGGGGCCCATAGTTTTGGCGCTTCATCTCCTAGGGTTAGGTTTTTGGGATGTTTAGGGTTCTCCATTGCTTCTCAATAATAAATAGGCCCTCACGCCTCATTGTAAAGCAGTTCGTAGGTCTGTAGCCACCACATCTCTTCTCAGAGATAGCTACCAAGACTTAGCTAGTTTTATTTCCATTGTCCGTAAGCAAATTTCGCTCTTTTGATATTAATGAAATGAAGGTTATTTCCCGCCGCATCTCTCATTTATGGTTATGTGTTTATTCCGTTGCGTCTCGCATAAATCCGGATCGCGTACCGCAGCGGTCGCTTTTTTCTCGATCCTCTTTGCATGTCCCCAACGAGGTCGGGGGTATAAGGAGCTAGGGCTTGATCCGGTGGAAACCTTGCAAGATCAGCCTCGCAAACCCTCGACTTCGACGCCCATGGGGGATGAAAGAAAGATGAGGAGCAAGAGATCCTATCAAAACATTGCTCGAGGAGGCCCTCGAAACAAAGGAACGCGATGATGGATAGCTTTGCTCGCATCCTTCAACGGCTGCCCACCGCGGCGCATCCGCATCCGCAGCCACCTCCGGAGTTGCGACTCCCTTTAAGGTGCAAGTAAATTTTGACATTCCCATATTTGAGGGTCAAAATAGATGCAGACAAGCCGTAGATAGATGGTTGGACCTATTAGAAGGATATTTCTCCGTTCATGACTTTTCGACCGGGAGAAGATTATTTTTGCACTCCTCAAAGCTACCCCCCATGTTAAGGACCGGGTGGGAAACCTACCGTGAGAACAAGGGACCGTACAACCCTCCTCGTTCTCGACCGTACCAACTTGGAATTCTTTCCGAGACGCCGTCAAGGAATGTAAGAGATTATCCCGTAGGGAGCTATGAGGACAAGTACATACAATGGACCACGCTCGCGACAACAAAGGGATCAATATGTGTACGTAGCCGACGAATCGTTCCATACCTCGCGCACAAAGTTGGGTATCAAAGATTCAGAGAAACATTTGGTGCTAAAGTATCGCACGTTCCGTACGTATACATTCAGAGGAAATGGAGTTCCTCGACATCTCTCGCTTGGTACGGCATACCGGTATGCCGGCCAAGATTGAGCAGAAATTCAAACAGTAGTTAGCGAGACTTTGGATCCGTGAATCAAAAGCAAGGGAAAAGGTGCTCCCAAACCGCAGAACAAAGGATTGCAGCATGGCGGCGAAAGACAACCCGTCAAAGCCACAAGAAAAGAACAACACCGTAAAGCCAAAGAAGGACACGGGAAAGTGGTGTGAGTTCCATAAGAGCTCCACCCACAACACAAGTGAGTGTCGGGGCCGCGCCGCTAGTGGCCGAGATGAGGGCTTCGAGTCGATGCATGCTCCGACTCCGAATCGAACCCGAAAAGGGGAACAGCAAGGGAAACGCATTATTGATGCGGAGCCCAACGCCACCGTTGCCACTACAAAGGTCCGGTATGAGGAACCGGAAGATCCGCAGGAGGAGGAACGTCTCTTCCACTCCCGGGGATGCGGGTAAAGGGCTCCCCCCGTACGCTCATCGTCGACAATGGGAGCCAAAAGAACCTCATTTCAAAGCAGACGCCGTGAAGCGGTTGGGTTTGCCGACCACACCACCCACATCCATACACCATCGGGTGGCTTCACCAAGGACGAGATCTCCGCGTCAGCCGCGTTGTCGCCTTCCCTATAGCATCAAGTCTCTTCACGCATGAGGTATTATGTGATGTTGCTCCTATTGATGTTTCGATGTATTATTGGGACAACCATACTTGTGGAAGCGTCATGTCGTGTATGAGTCTCGACCTCGTGCCGTTATTATTACTTTGGGAAATAAGTTGTACAGATACCGCAGGTACCACCTCCTACGACTATCTCTTTGGTTACTGCAAAACAATGTAGTAAGCTCATTTCCCAAACCAGAAATTCGTTTTTCGATGATCCGCCCCTGTGGCAAGAAGAAGATCGTGGCCACGACTCCCGCACAGGCCCTCCTCGCACAACAACAACAAATGACAAGGTCGTGGAGGAGTACGGGGACATCTTCACCGACCCACAAACGGGTTCCTCCGCACTGTGTCAAGCACCCTACTGATCCGACCCCCAGTGCGCCACTACCCAATGGACCGATCTATCGACGCTCGTTCGGAAAATGATGAAATCAAGAGGCATTCGTGGAGTCGCGTGCAAAGGTCACATCGACCAAGTTCATCGCCCGTGGGAGCCCGATCGTGTTGGTACGAAGAAGGATGGGACGTGGAGACTCGTATTGACCATTCGGCTACTGAACAAGATCACCGGTCTGAATAGGTACCTTAATCCCACGGATTGATGACCTTCGGACCAACTCCAAGGGTGCAAATATTTCCCGCAAGATCGACCGAAGTCCGGGTATCACCAGGTACCAATTGAACCCTTCCGATGTGGAAGACTGCCTAAAGCTAAGGAAGGCCTTTTTAATGGTCAGTCATGCCTTTTGCTGACGAATGCTCCCGCAACCTTCATGAGGATGATGGACGACATCTTGCGGCCATTCACCAACTCATTCGTAGTGGTGTACTTGGATGACATTCTGATCTTCAAGAAGACTTGGGAAGAGCACCTTCATCACATCCGACAAGTCCTCCAAACACCGCAACACAAGTTGTGTGCCAATTTGGAGAAGTGCACGTTTGGCATGACCCAGGTTCAATATCCTGGGATACATTATTGATGAAAGGGGGTGCATGATCCGCCCAAGATCCAAGTCATTCGGGATTGGCGCCCGACTTACTATAACAGCTTCAGCCTTTCTCTCCGGGTCTTGCTAATTTCTACCGTAGATTCGTGCCGGGATTCTCTCATATCACTTGGCCCTTGAGTCAAGTCACCAAAGGAGAGCGAGAGAAAAATTCTTTTTGGTCGAAACCTCACCGAAGGCATTCAAAGAATTCGAAAAAAAAAATCGCCCGTTCTCGCCCTCCTGCTCACCCAATGTACTTGCATAGCCTATCGGAGATCGAGACAACATGCCTCTCGACTATGCTATTGGGGCGCTTCTACTCAACAGACATCTGAAGCAGCATATCATGCTGAGACATTGTCTGAGACAGCTTCACAAGTATCCCACCTATGACAAAGAAATGTATTCCATCGTGCAAGCCCTCGTCGACAATGAAAGCATTACATTTTGGGGAAGGAAACAATCATCCACACGTACCACCGCCCTCAGCTCATATAGACACAAGGGAAGTTGCGTAACGATCGCCATCGAAGTGGTCCACATATCCGCAATGGGGCCATTTGAACATCAAGTACAAGAAGGGGTAGCACCAATAATGTTGTAGATCGCCCCCAACCGACCACCGATCGTGGCGCTCACCACCGTGCTCAACTCTCGTGGGCACGAGACTTCGATTGGCCGCTTCTCTATGAGAGTGACCCGTAATTCGGCCACACTTACAAGGCACTCTTGGGGGGGGGCACGACCCAAATTTTCACCTCCAAGATGCACTTTTATGTCACCCGGGACACCTTTGTGTTCCTTCAAGCGAGCGTGCCAAGATGATATGGGAAGCACACCCGCCGCCGTAGCCGCCGGGCATTTCCGGGTCGAGAAAAAAGAGCAATACTACGCAAGGAAGCTTATTGGGCCGAACCTTCGAAAGGATGTCGAGAGCACCATCATCTGATCATTGCCAAACCGACCATCAAGAAGCAAGGCCTATATACTCCACTACCTACCCCTAGTCGCATCGTGGGAATCCATCTCCATGGATTACATGTCGGGTTCGCCTTCTACTAAGAATGGAAATGACCGTGTTTTCGTGGTCGTTGACTGCATTCTCGAAGATGGCCATCATGGCGGTCCGTAAGAAGAATATCACAGCTGCAAGCCATCGCTAAACTCTTCTTTGAACGAGTGTGGGTGCACTTTGGGATCCCACAGCTTATCATATCAGATCGAGATATATTCTCAACATTATTTTGTTCAAAATTCTCCGGGTCAATGTTGGATTACAAAAGCCACTAAAATTTTCCATCCCCAAACAATGCATGGCTGCATTGCAGGTCGTCAATCGTAATGATTGTACACATTCGCATGTACAACTCAAAAGCATCCACGCACATGGGACGAGAGTTTCCCCTATGTACAACACAAGTATTCTCCACAGCTCAATTATCATACCCTCAGTGGGCTTGGGATTCCAACCACTATGTCCCATTGACACAGCCATGCCGTTTGCAGCCGCTCAAAGCGATTCACCATGTCCACTTCCGAAGTTGACAAAGCAAGTAGCTTCATCGAGCGCATTCAACACATCCGCCAACAAGTTCATGATATATTGACAAGAGCCAATGCAAGTACAAGCGCCGCCTAGATGATCAACACCTGGTGCCACACCACTCTGTGGGCGACAAAGCATGGCTACATTTATGTATGAGCGCTCACCGACCTCACCGGGCAAGCTTCGCCCACTCCGATACGGCCGTACACCATCACCAAGGCTATAGGTAACAATGCCTTCGAGCTAGTATTCCACCATTCCTCGTCCGCACCCGCCTTCAATGTGGACGCCGGCCTTACTTTCCACCTCCGCTCGGACACCTCGGACATGGCAACAACCTGACACCAAATGCAGTTAAACCTGCATCGCATGAATAGGCCACCACAGATTGTATCATGGACATGCAAATCAATAACACTCTGCCACCGTTGCATCCAATCAGACGGTCAGTTGCCGGCTAACTCCTCAGACCAAGGAAAGTGGTTCACTGTAGTGACCAAGTTCGCAGAAATTTCCTCATCTCTATGGAGGAACTTACAATGGGGACCATTGCTTCCTAAGGGGGAGGAATGATCCAGGATATTGGTGGCCACCCGCCTATTCCACTCGGGCCCCCACCATCGTCTCTTTCAGTTTTTCCGTTTTGGCATAACTTACTATTTTTAAGGGGCTGTACCGAACTTCCGGAGCCGTTTTGAGGCCCTAAACGACGTTTTGGGTACGAAAGCGCTCAGCGAATTTTTTGGATAAAATTCATCCCAATACCGTAGTCCCTGACAGAGATTTCTAATGATGTATCATATGCGTCAAACGGAGATAGTATGCCAAAGTTACGTCCTCGGGAAGTTGAAACACCAATTTACCCAAACGTTCGACAGTTTTGGCGCTTCATCTCCTAGGGTTAGGTTTTTTTGGATGTTTAGGGTTCTCCATTGTTTCTCAATAATAAATAGGCCCTCGCGCCTCATTGTGCGCTCGCAGGTCCTAGCCACCACATCTCTTCTCGTAGATAGATACCGCACTTAGCTAGTTTTATTTCCATCATTCCCCGTAAGCAAATTTCGCTCTTTGATATTAATGAAATGAAGTGTTATTTCCGTCGCATCTCGTATTTATGGTTATGTGTTTATTTCGTTGCGTTCTCGCATAACCGATCAACGGGTTTGTTTTCAAAGTTAAGGTCAAGGTTAAGGGTTTTATCGAGGTTATGGTTAGGTTATAGTTAAGATTAAGGTTATAAGTTAAGCGGGTAAAATTATGATTAATGGTTTGTTCAAAGAAGCTAGGTTATACTTGCGTCAAGGTTAGGGTAAAGGTCTGTGTTAAGGTTAAGGTTAACGGTTTGGTCAAGGTTGGGGTTGCGGGTGCCAAGGTTAAGGTTAACATTGTATTTTGCGGTTAAAGGGGTAGTTGCTATGTCAAGAGTTGGCAGCACCATGCTGGCACAGGTTAGGGTTAGCTGTTAAGGCTATGGTTCAACAAGGTTAGGGTTAGTTTATAGTTAAGGTTAAGGTTGCTGTGTATTAACATTACCTTCACTATAACCTAACCTTAACCTTCACCTTAACCTTAACCTCGAACCTTAACTCAACCTTGACTTTAACTATTACCTAACCTAACCTTGACCTTAACTATAACCTAACCCTAACCTTAAGAAAACCCTTAACTTAACTCAACCTAACCTTAACGTTAATCTTAACCTTTCCATAAACGCCATCTTGACCTTAACATTAACCTTAACATTAACCTTAACCTAACCTTAACCTTAACTATAACTAACCCTACATTTACCCCAACTATAACTCTAACTATGTTTTCAACCGTAACCTTAACCTTTTATCCTTAACCTTAACCTTGGACTCGACCTTAACCTTAACCTTAACCTTAACCTTAACTTAACCTTAACCTTGACCTTAACCTTAACTTTAAATATAACCTAACCTAACCTTTGACCTTAACTATAACCTAACCCTAACCTTGACCAAACCCTTAACCTTAACCTTAACCTTTAGCATTAACTTTAACCTCCAATCCTTAACCTTAACCTAACTCAACTCAACCTTAACCTTCCCATAACCATAGCCTTAACCTTAACCCTAACCTTAACCTTAACCTTCACCTTCACCTTTAACATTAACCTTGAATTTACCCTCGACCTAACCTTAACCCTTAAGGTTAACCTTAACCTTCCCATAACCATAATCTCAACCTTGGACTTTACCCATAACCTAACCTTAAGCTTAACCATAACCTGACCCTAACCTGAACAAAACCCAACCTTAACCTTAACTTAACTCCAACCTCAACCCAACATTCCCCAGTCCTTAACCCCTAACCTTGAATCTTATCCTTAAACTTAAACTTAACCTAACCTTAACCTTCCCACATAACCATATCCTTAAGCTTAGCTCGGACCTTGCCCCTTGAACTTATCTTAACCTTTAACCTAACCTTAACATTAACTTTACCCTTAACCTTACCTAACCATAACCTTAACCTAACCTTATCCTTATCCTTACCCGTAACCTATCTTAACCTTACCTAACCATAACGCAACCTTAATTTTATCCTAAACTTAACTTTGACTTACTCTTTAATGTAACCTTAACCATAAGATATTTACTTAACTCATTCCAACCTTAACCATAATTTATAATTAACCTAACCTAACCTTAACTATAACCCAACCTCACCTTAGTGAAGTTTAACCTTAACCATGAATTTACTTAACTTAACTCCACCTAACTCCGACCTAACTTAACTCCATTCCTTAACCTTAACCTTAATTTAATTTTTAACCTTAACCTTAACAACACCCTAATATTTATTAACCTAACTTAACCTTAACCTTAACTTTAACTCCAACCTAACATTAACCTTAACCTTATTATAACCCAACCCTAACCCCCGACCAAAACTTACCCTTAAGGTCAAGGTTAAGGTTAAGGTTAAGGTGAGGTTAAGGTTAGTAAAGGTTAAGGTTAAGGTTAAGGTTAGCTAAGGCTTTTGTCAAAGTTAGGTTAGGTTATAGTGAAGGTTAGGTTGGTTAATGTTAGACCCTACCCTTAAACTTCAACTTAACCTTAACCTTGACTTTACCTTTAATCTGAACTTAACCTTAACTATAACCTAATCCTAACCTTCACCTTAACTTTACCCTAACCTTAACCTTCACCTTCACCTCACCTAACCTTAACCTTAACCTTAACCTTAACCCATCTTACCCTTAACATTCCCAAACCATTAACCTTGTTGCTTAACCTAACCTTAACCTTAACCTTAACCTTAACATAACCCAACCTTAAACTTAACTCCGACAAACTTGTAACGTTAACCTAACCTTAACCTTATCTTAATCCTTAACCTTAACCTTAACTTTGGTTAGGTAAAATCAAGGTTAAGGTTACATTATGGGTAAAGTCAAGGTTAGGGTTAGGTTATAGTTAAGGTCAAGGTTAAGGTTAGGTTAAGGTTAAGGTTACGGTTTAGTCAAATAGTTAAGGTTAAGGGTAAAGTCAAGGTTAAGGTTATGGTTATGGGAAGGTTAAAGTTAAGGTTAGGGGGTTAAGGTTAGGGTTTATATCAAGTCAAGGTTAGGGTTAGGTTATAGTTAAGGTTAAGGGTTAGGTGAAGGGTAAGATAAGGTTAAGGTTAGGTTAAGGTCAAGGTCAAGCCTAAGGGTAAATTTAAGGTCAAGGTTAGGGTTAGGTTATAGTTAAGGTTAAGGGCGGTGTTATGGTAAAGCTGCTGTTGGCGTTAGGTTCGTGTTCGTGTTAAGGTTAAGGGTTTGTTGGCGCTTAGTTATGTTAAGGTTAAGGTTAAGGGTTTGGTTAAGATGAGGTTAAGGTTATGGTTAGGGTAAGGATAGTGTAAGGTTAAGGTTATGGTTAGGTACTAGTTAGGGTTAAGGTTAATGTTTAAGGTTAATTTCTAAGCTTAAGGTTAAGGTTAAGGTTAGTTAAAGTTAAGGTTAATGTTTAGGGTTTTGTCAAGGTTAGGGTTAGGGTTATAGTTAAGGTCAAGGTCATGTTGGCGTTGTTAAGGGTGGAAGGTTAATATAAGGTTAAGGGTACATGTTGAAAGGAAGAAGGTTATGGTTAAGGTAAGGTTAAGGATAAAGTTAAGGTTAAGGTTAGGTTAGGTTAAGGTTAAGGTTAAGGTTAAGATAAGGTTAAGTTTAAGGTTAGGTTAAGGTTAAGTGCTTGTTGTCTTAACCCAACTACTATAACTCTATCTAACATTAACTTACCTATACATGTTAAGTTTAAGGCTAAGTTATAGTGAAGGTTAAGGTTAAGATAAGGTTAAGGGTAAGGTTAAGGTTAGGTTAGGTTATAGTTAAAGTTATGGTTAGGTTAATGTTAGGGTTAGGTTATAGTTAAGGTTAAGGTTATGTTAGGTTAAAGGTTAGGTTAGGTTAAGGTTTGGTTAAGGGTAAGGTCAAGGTTAAGGTTAGGTTAAGGTTAGATTAGGGTAAGGTTAAGGCTGCTGTGTTTGAATATTAAGGTTAAGGGTGTTGGTTAAGGTTAAGGGTTTGGTCAAGGTTAGGGTTAGGTTAACTATAAAGTTAAGGTTATGTTAGGTTAAAGTTATGGATATGGTTAAGGTTAGTTTAAGTTTAGGTTAAGGTTAAGGTTATGCTAAGGTCAAGTTAAGGTCAAGGTCAAGGTCAAGGTTAAGGTGAAGGTCAAGGTTAAGAGTAAATTAAGGTCAAGATGATCCAGATCCTGATTTATGTAGGAACACAACATAATAAGCATATAAACATAAATACAAAGATGCAGCAGTAAATAACACTTCATTTCCTCATTAATATCAAAGAACTGAAATTGCTTTTGATACGAATTTAAATAAAAACTAGCTAGGACGCCGGTAGCTATCTCCGAGAAGAGATGTATGTACTACAAGCCTGAACTTAGGTTACAACGTATGTCAAGGACCTATTTATTATTTATAAAGAATGGGAAATCTTAAACAGCTAAAACCCTAACCCTAGGACATGAAGCGCCAAAATTATGGGCCCCGTTTGGGTAAATTGGTGTTTCAACTTCTCCTGGGATGTAACTTTGGCATACGATCTCCATTTGCCACGTACCATACCTTGTTAGAAAGAACTATCCGAGGAATAAAAATTTTGAGTGAGGAAAATTGGTCCATGGACCCACATTTCTCCCCGTTTTCCCAAAAAAAATCGTTTAGGCCTCAAATGTGCCTCCGTGTTCAGACCCGAAAACTGCTAGAAATAGTAAAACAGCGAAAACCGAAAAATTGAAAGAGAAAATGGTGGGGCCCCAAGTGGAATAGGTGGGTGACCACCAATATCCACCGATCATTCCTCCCCTTACGAAGTAATGGTCCCCATTGCGTTAAGTTCCTCCATGAGATGAGGAAATTTACCGAACTTGGTCCATGGTGAACCACTTTCCTTGGTGCAAGAGTTGTCACTTTCGACAACCTCGATACAATTGTATCTTCTATTGGCGATTTTTCTTGATTTGCATGTCCATGATACAATATGTGGTGGTCTGTTCCATGCATTCTGGGTTTAACTCTGCTGGTGTGAGTTGTCTCCGCAATGTCGCAGGTGTCCAAAGAGGGGGAGGTGGGAAGTAAGGACGAAGATGGTCCAAATTGAAGACCGGGTGCGCACCAAGGAATGGTGGAATACCGAGCTTGAAGGAATTGTTCCCTATAGCCTTGGTGATGGTGTATGGCCCGTATCTCGAGTGGTTGAAGCTTGTGGTGTGGGTCCATGAGGCACTCCTTCGCAAATGTAGCCATACTGCCGCCCACCGGAAGTTGTGTGGCACCCGGTGTTGATCATGGAGTCGTTTGTACTTACCATTAGCTTCGTTCAATATGTCATGAACCTATTGGTGGATGTGTTGAATACACTCAATGAAGCTATTTTCTTTGTCAAATTCAGATTGGACATGAGCCGAATTGGCCCGAGTAGCCGCAAATGGCATGGCTACGTCAATGGTACATAGTGGTCAGAATCCCAAGCCCACCGAGAAAGGGCTATATCCGATTGAACTCATGGAGAGCCCGCTTATAACTATGTTAACATAGGGGAGATCTTGTCCCATGTGTGTGGATTCTTTTGAATTGTACATGCACAAAATGTGTACAATCATTTTGTTGACGACCTCTTATTTGTCCATCTATTTTGGGATGGAAAGTTGTGGACTTGGTGTATTTGGTGTCCAGCATTGACCCTCGTGGTGGCCGGACCAAAATGTGTCGAGGAACCCGCTATCCTCCGATCCGATATGATATACTTTGGGATCCCAAATTTCACCCACACTCGTTCAAATAAGAGTTTAGTAGTGGCTTCTTGCCGTGATATTCTTCTCACGGCCTCCATAATGGCCATTCTTCGAGAATCCTGTCGACGAACACAAAAATATAGTCATTTCCATGCTTAGTAGAAGGCAAAGCCCGACATGTAATCCATGGAGATGGATTCCCAAGGTAGAATAGGGGTAGTGGGTGGTGGAGTGGCATATAGGCCTTGCTTCTGGATGGTTTGCTTGGCAATGGCACAAGAAGGTAAGATCTAATGTGCTTCCCAACATCGTTTCGGTTCGCCACTGTAAATACTTCAAATAGACTTGTTGGGCACCAAATCGGGGCCATCTTTCCGACTATTTCTATTATCATTTTTTACCCTTTTTGTGTTTGATTACCTACATTTGCTATGTTAAAAATATGAGGTAAATACCCCTATCTTTTCCAATTGAATATTTTAATTAATGAAGTAAATTCATGGAGTCTTGCTCGTTTGCGACAAGAAGACACATGTGCTTGATCATAGTTTGGAGAACAAGAACTCTTGGGTTCCTACGAAGCCTTGGGTAACAGACTGGTAATGGTCGCCTACTAGGAGATTACGTGTACCGGGTTCATGATTCTCGGGGTCTATTCTTTGCCCTTGTTCTATTTCCGACAACTTATGTTTGTGATGTTCCAACCGTTGTGTATTTCTCGAATGCGCGATTTCTACATTCTGGGGGAATCGTTTATTTTCTCGTGCTATGTATAAAATGGAAATTGTTCCTATAATCGTGTTCCGAAAGGAATATTGTAATCACATTCTTACATATTAATAAAATACCTGGTTCTTCTCGTTTTCAAGCGTTTCATGACTAACGTGTACCCCCCGATCAGGAGAGCCGGCACACTCTTCGATCAAGTGCTACATCTCGCGTGTGTGTGAGTATTTCTTTATTATGATTATTGTTATTATTTGTTACTATTCATATTTCTTTGAGTTCAACATTTGATTTCATACTACAACAATGTTTTGAATATTAACTAAAAACCCTGCTGAACAGATTGTGTGTTTGTTCCCTTGACATACCTTGCGTATTTCCTTGAAAGGATACGCTCCTGCATTGATAAAATTAATGCCAGATTAGGTGGATAAATCATCCTCACTTGGACAACAAAATTTTTGCTCCATTGCCGAGGAGGCTAACAAGGTGCGAGCGACGATTAAACCAACCTAAGGGTCAATCTCTCTCATCCTCGAGAAGAGATCGAGCTTTCACTCGCTTCGTGTCCCGAGCATATGTTTTGATTTTTGGTTTGTTTATTTATTTATTTTCTTTGGATTTAGGGCCATTTTCTCATCCTGGGGAGGGAGGAGTCTTTTCGACACCCTCGCTCTAGGCCCTAAGTGGATTTAATTATTCTTTGGGTTGTTGTGTGTCTTTTTTTGTTGTGGGGGAACCCTTAGCTTTTCCCCGGGGAGGGAGGAGTCTTTTGATGCCCTCGCTTCCGCATCTCGGGAGTGTTAGGTCTTCCCAAGGATTGTGTTGTTTGGTTCTGCCCCAGGAGGGAGTGAGTTCTTTAACACCCCACTGGCCTGAAACCCTAGCTTTTTGTTTTTTTGTCTTTCCTTTATTTTTGGGAACTCTTTTATCTTGGGGAAGGAATGGTATTTTGACACATTAATCCAAGATTGTAGCATTGTAGGTTCATAAATAGACCCTCCATCATATCAATTTTTGTATGAAAAAAGAACCAAATAAGAGGGACTGAGGCGAGAGCCCCAAAAAGGGGAAGACCATATTTTAAAAGAAAACTTATATTTAGCAGATCATAGAAAAGGCAGAAAGTACAAAGCATCTTCCGCACAACTACAAGGCTAGGGGCTAGGAGAGTGAAGTCCGAGGGAAATTCAATGGATCAACCCGCATCGGTGCACAATGGTTATCCAACAATAGAAGAGAAAATTAGTAGCAGACCGTATCGAGAGGACCTTGTGCCGGTATTAGCGCAGGAAGAAAATTGAAGTAGAACATCGAGCGTAGTCGAATGCTCTCTAGTAAGGAAAGAAGTTGTAGTTGAGGGGTTTAACTATCAGATACAGAAAAAAATGAGGAGGTATTGGTACGCCCAAGAGACCGAGGAAGCGCCACTAAGGTAACTCGCGTCTCCAAAGAGGTTAGAGTCCCCGCCCATCCTCTACGCAGCTTGTTGAAATCTCCAAAGGATTATTGGAAGATATTTATGGCTCCCACAACCTCCACTATCGAATTTCTCATTGGGAATTTAGGAGCTAGCACGCCTACAAAGCATATCCTATTAGCAACACTACCGAACTTTCATGGGCTTGTTTCGCAGGATCCCAACATGTTTCTATTTGAGTTCGATAGTGTGTCGAAGCTACGATTACATGATAAGATGCCCGTGTTAAATATTTTCCCTTCTACACTAAAATGGATGGCTCTGCGATGGTTTATGGGCCTTGGGGGAAAATTCATTTCCACATGGCATCGATGATATGCAAATAGATTTTCTGGAAAAATACTAGGATTACCGCAAATCCCAAAATGTCAAGAAGGAGCTTTTCAAGTTCACACAAAAAGAAGATGAAATTTTGGAAGATTTTGTGGAGAGGTTTAAATACCTCTTGCAGAGGTCACGTCATTCCGATTTAGATAAGGAAATCTTGAAGGTTATTCTCCTTCGATCCTTTCGAGAGGGCTCAATGGAACTATTGAATATTGTGGGAAAGGGAGACATTTCTAAGAAAACCTTTGAAGGTATTTGTGAATTTTGTATCCAAGGTTGAGGCTTGCAAGAAATAGATTAGGGATCTGCTAGCAAAAGGATCTGCTGGGTGTGTTACAAAAGAAGAAATCGGAACCCGCTAGACAATTTAAGGACAACTATTCTCAAGATTTATATTAACACAAATGGATACTTTGCAAGTAAAGCAGAAGCAGCTAGAACTTGATAGGACCATGGCAATATTTTTCCGAAGTGAAAAATAATCTATCTGAAAGGGAATTCCCCATTAAATTCTATAGAAAAATGTGACATCCTGTGAGCTAAATCATGTAACCAGCCAATGCCCTTCCTCGTCGCCCAAAAGTGGTGTTTCAAGGAGCAGGGGAGGACCTAGAGAAATTTTACCTAATGGGTGCTAGGAAGTCATGGAAACTTCGACCACCAATGGGGAATCAAGGTATGTACCTAGATCCATCTCCATATTTAAATAGTTATAACATGAATCCTCAAACTATGCCTTGTCCCCTTATGTGGCCATAATACCAAGACGACCGGGGAGCAATGGAAATCTCAAGCGTATGAGCTCACCATGGGCTCCAACTTGAAAGGACCTCTTAGGACAGTTTACTTAATAGATGCCACAACAAGTAAACTCCAATTACCCTCCAATGTGCCTCCTAGTAATCAACTTGTTCATCCTCACTTCCAATGCAACCTAATCATAATCCCAATAATAAAGGAGCCCATCAAGCCGATGTTCTCAACTCCGCCTTCGTATAGTATCTCTACCGCAATTGTATGAAATGAATTTGTGATCGTGTCGAACAACATTGATACCCAACCTCTCCGGTTATCATTGAACAACCCGATAATGAAGAAAGAGAGGCAAGCCGACCAATAGAGAGCCAAAAAACCGTTAAAAAACTAGATGCCTCCTACAAAACAACATCAACCTGAACCACCATACCCAAAAAGGTTGATTATGAGTAAATCAAGCCGACAAGTTGAATTTGATTTATTAGGAGAATTGCAGAATTTATTTATTAAAATCCCCTTGCTACAAGCCATGAAGGATGTGCCAATTTATGCAAAAACTCTTAGGGAATATTTCTCAAAGAAACCTTTGAAGAAAACTAAAGACCCCTCTACCATACATGTTATGGGAAAAATTATCGATTTCATGATGGGAAAATCAATACCAAGTGAGATATGGAGATCCGGGGAACCCGATTGACAAGACAAATTAATGGGGTAGAAATTCCAAATGTTCTAGTAGACCGGGCGCTGCCATCAATGTCATCACTATTGAAACCATGCATACATTAAGCCTACAAAACTTGAAGAATACACCTTGTTAGCCACCTATGAAATTTGTTATACCAAAAGGTGGCTAAATCATTTTTTGGAGCCTTCAAGGAACAAAGTTTATTGCAAAAAGTGTTATCTCTTGAAGAATCTTGAAGGCCTCATGCCTCTGTCCAAAATCTTCCCTACTATGCCCATTTTACACTCTGGAATTCTACTGATTTCATGAGAAAAAATTGCTGCAAAATCACCTTTTCTCCCTTTCCTCACTTGAAAAACTAACCCCCATTTTGTTCCCCTTTTCCTCCATAAGAATCCTATATTTTTCATGATTCCCCTTCTTCCATTCATGAAAATTATTGTACATGTTCAAAACTCATTTTTGAACTCTCACGAAACCCCCAAGATCCATTGAAAACTTGAAAAATTTCATAGAAAATAAGTTTTGTTTACCACAGACTGAAGCCCCTTGGGCTAAGTCTTAAAAATCACTTCCCCTCCATGTGCCCCAGCGCTAAAACCAAGTGCTAAGGATCCCAAGCACTTATCGCATCTATAATCACGCAGGCATTTTGTTTGCGTTAAACAAAAACTTCGATGCCCATTAGCCCTGTGTATTATATCCCCCGATCATATTGCATTTCATCTATACCATGGCCCCGCAAATGGGCGCCAAACCATATTATAAATATGTATCCCGCCCCCGAAGCATTAAACTTTGTATTATATTGAAATTTGGGGTTTTCATATATCATAAAGGGTTTTCGCCGGTGCAAAGTTTAAATTCACTCCCCACCGTCGATCTGATCTGAGATCGACGACCCACAAATCAATCGCTCCTGTGGTCCCCACGGCCATGACAGCAGTGCCAGTCCCATAGAACCGGTGGTCCCCAATGCCTAGTCAGCATACACGTTAGCACACACGCAGCGCAAAGAATCGATTGGAGCGGGTCTTGTTTGGTTGCTCGCATAGTCGTCAAATCCAGACCCGAAATTTTTATATGGAGGATTTGATAAAAATTTCGGGTCACACTTGGGCTAACATTAGCAGGCCCCAAAATGGAGCTGATACGCTTTATAGGGCATATTTGATAAAAATTTTGGGTCACAAAGACCCTGACATCAGCGGGCTCCTTTTGTAACCCGAAATGGTTTATGCAACTTGGTTTTATCGGGAGTTTTGAAGTGTGGGGCATGTTATTTGATAAAGGGTGATTAAAAAAGTTAGTTTTCCATTATATTAAAAGAGAAATCCAAAGGCTAGAAATGAGTTAATGAGCCACGTGCCCAAGGTTTGAACCCTGAGTTTAATGGACCAAAGTGAATAGGAAGAAGGGTGTTAACTCCTCGTTTAACCTACTATTACTTACTATTCAAAAGACGGAAGCAGTTTTGATCGCACCGCTTTTGGTATGGAAAGGAAACCACTCAATAGAAAGTGATCATGTGAAAATCCACCACTTCTATGGGAAAATACCACCTCATCGCTCCCTCATCGCACGCTAAATGTCGACTGTGGGCTCCAGGCCTGGCTGATATTGACATACGCCATCCGATCTGAAACTGGCTCATTGAACGGTGATCGCACTTAAAGGAGCTCAGGGATAAAATAAGGTATGGCATGTGAATTTAATTAAAACCCATTGATTGTGTATGTGGGCACATAACCCACAGGTCCCAGGATCAGCTTCAAAGGCATTGATGCCTCACGAGCCCTGCGCATCACTACACATCAGCAAGAGAAAGTGAATAAAATCAAAATCAAAGAGTATCGTTGTCGAAGACATGACATACTGCATCAGGAGATTAAAGATAGATATATGGGGATTATGGCTAATATTGATTATCAAAAGTATAATCATCCCACCAGATATAGTTGAAAGAAAATCATAAGTGTTTTATCAGACAGAAAGCCCTCCACCGCCATATCGTAGGCAAATTGATTCCTCCCGGCTACCACAAAGTCACCTATGCCTCAAGGCATTCAAACACAAAAGCAAAAGTTATTTATCAAAAGAAACATTTGCCTCAAAGACAAAATTTATAGTTAATTCTGCAAATAAACTTAATGACAAAATATCATCAGCCACATATTTCTAACATAATGCGCAGCCTCAAAAGTCAATAAGAGCTCCCATCCAGCTTAATCTTAAATGTAAAACAATTAATACAAACAAAACATCCGTAAACTTCTTCATCAAGCCCTCAAAGGCCGAGAAGACATTAAGTCCGTATTAATTTACCCAGAGATCTTTCATTAGATCCCACCTCATTCTTCTATAAATACTATCGGAGAAGATGAGAAAGAGGTTGGTTGCTGAATTTTGAAATATACTTGAGATTGAAACTCCTACTAGAATAGTGTTCACCGTTCTTGAGCTCAGGATAGAGATAAGTAAGTATGGGAAGTGTGTATATGATTGTTAAGCTAGAGCATTGGACTTAAAGCTATAATCGGTTTGGAGCATCAATACAAATGATTTATGGGATCCCGATCTATGTCGACGGTGATGTTATTTCTCTATTGTAAATTGTTATTTTATTTCGTTTTCACCGTGTTCATCTTTCTTATAAAGAACAACATGCATAGAGTTAGACCTACCGTATACGTACTCCTCTTCTAATCGAAAATATTTATCTATATGTTTTCTTCCAATTCGTGTTACTTAGGAATGATTTAATTCAGTTCTAAGCATAGGAATGATGGTGTTCCCTCATCCTATTTCCTTAGATAATTGTTATTCTTAAATGTTATTTTTAGTATATGTTAAGTAGAAATGAACTAAGGAAGATATGGTGTGCCCTGGTCCTAGTTTTATCCCCAAAGACTGTCCGAATGTTTCCCTTGGAATGTGTTGAAAGTCAAGCAGTGCTGAAGCACTTACCAGATATTAGGCCATTCTTTGTTATCTTTTTGTTTGTCTTGAAAGTTACCAAGTAGAGCAGAGCTAGGAGAGGATTTGTGGTGAGCATGGGCCCCTAGTTTCCTCTCCAATGCTTGCTTTCTAAGTTTCCTTTGTTTTAAAGTGTCTTCTATTGAAAGTGCATCAAAAGTTGTTAGTTTAGAAGTACCAACCTGATCTTAGATTAATTTTATATCTTCCTTAAGTGTATGTCAAAAGAAAGCTAGTTTAGAAGTACTTGCCTAATCTTAGGCTGCTCTTTGTTCTTCATTTGTTTAATTCCCCTTATTATTGTTTCATTTCATTCCATAAATCAAACTTTGAAGAGATCCTTAAACATAGATGACTTGCCCCATGGACCACTCTTGCCCCTTGTTGTTTCAATTAAACCCTATTATGACTCAATAGCCTAATGGACTAAAACCTGCAATTATCTATCTTTCTGGCCAAAGCGTGCTCTAGTTGCTTGCAACTTCTCACCTTTGAAACTCTTTGCACTTAGAACTTTCCACCTCAAACAATAATCATGCTCAAACATCCAAAAAAAAACAAACCCCCGGCCTTCATAACTAGCCTAATATCATTACCCAAAACTTCAAAGACAAATCCATACTTTCACTTATTGGAGAGATCCCTCTCCGGATTCAGGAGGGCTAGATCCTAGAACCCCAAAGTGGCTGAAACAATGTTCTCCCGTTAGCTGGAATTTTGCCAATCTGGCCGATTATAGGGTGCCAACACTGCGACCTGACCGGGGATCGAACCTGCATCTCTCCGGTTTCTTAAAATTTCATACAAAAATTGTTTAGTGAGTAAGAAGCAGCCTTTTCAAGCACTACCAAGAAATGGTAATCATGATGAAGCTTGTTTGAATCAGCGTTGACAACTAGGCAAAACATAGGATTCTCATAAGAGTTTGTCTAACCTTGAAAGATTAGTTGGCTTAGCCATAAGAGTAGACTATCTTTGTCTCATAACCATAGCTAAGTTTTGAAACAGATTTAGGACACTCTTAACAACCAATAGGACCGAAAAATAACTCGTAAAAACTCCAAAAATATTTTATATTGGTATCCAATAAACATGGTAGTGGACCACAAAACCTTTTACCTATGAAAAAGAGCTAAAAAATTCCACTCGGCGACTCCACAATCCCGAACAGACTTAAGACTCCATCAAAGAACCCTTATCATTGTAATATCATTCAAACTTAGTCGCAGGATCGTAGGATTAAAATGTGTATAAAACATTAGTTGACCTTTAAAGATCGTCACACCTAGTTGAACTTTTCTTGTTTATTTGGGTCTAAAAAAACACATCATAGTGGCTCTTAAAGATTCATACTAGAGCCTATCCCGACCCCGATGCACTTGAGATAGTTGATAACCTAGAAAGTATCCTTGGGAATTCTCTAGGATTAAATTACAACTATTTTCAGATCACCCTTGAGAGATAATTCAGCTCCCGAAAATCTTCACTTCTATAAAAATCACATGTTGGCTTAGTAAATCCCTTTAGAACTAGGTCTCTTGATGATTTATATCAGTTAGATTCTGAGTATTCACTTTCATCTCCTGAAATAAGTGAACATCCTGGTAGCAGAGAAGCAACACCTCCTTATTTACATTTCCTTTACAACTTAGGTGTCTCTCATCCAAGATCATCTCAACAAATTACTCCTAGTCCATCCACTTCTGCTCACCCTACATCCACTTTTCAAACCACTCCATTCTAGCCAACTTTGCTTCTTGTTAATCCATTTCTTGTAAATCCACCTCCACCTCCTACCATGGCTACATGGTATGCTCCCTTAGTCCTTCCTGTCCCATTAGTCAATCTTCTTCCACAGGATCACAAAATTAAAATTCCATTATATGATGCTAGCAATGCTACAACTACATCACAACATGTGGATAAGATGAATGACTCACGGACAGAAATGAAATCGATGATGATTCTCAGCTTTCGAAGCTTAGATTATTTTCTCAAAGTCTCGGGGGGAGAAGTAAGAAAATGTTTTAAAGGCTTAAACTTCATAGTATCAATGATCTCCACGCCTTCGATTAGACATTCTTAAACAAATGGGAAGTAAAGAATAACCTCTCCAAGTCCTTTCTCGATTACAAGAACCTCCATAAACATAAAAAGTGGTACAAGCTATTGTACCTCGCATTTTTAATAGTGCATATAATGCACTTTCCCTGCATCTAAAACTCCACAAGGCTCGTTAAAAAATTTCCCCCGAAGGGTTTGACCCCCGCAGATGGCCTATCACCGAGAGAGAAGAGATTCTCGTAACCTTTGAAGAGATGCAAAAGAGTTCTCTGGCTGGAAGTCAACTTGATGGGAGAAGAGAGCAAGAATGAAAATTAAAAGAGAGTGTCCTTTAGAGAGGAATCTACACCTCTAATTCCAACTCAAAGATGGAGAGAATGATGGAGGAGATGATGAATAAAAAATGAGCATCCTTGAGAGAGCACAAGCCAAGAAAACCAAACGGCTCCTCAAAATAGAAACCATAACCATAATCGAATTTTAGAAGAAAACCAACCTCCAAATGTACCTAAGGAAGATGATCAATAGATCACTCCGCCCTTTCATCAAAACTATGTAAGTGAGGTTGAGGAAAAAGATGAGATAATGACTTTGAGATTCATTACGATAGAAAACAAGGTTTATATACACCTTATGATGACAAAAGAGATGATGATGAAAATTATTATCAAGACATGGAAAATGTCATCATAGAGTCTCAAAGAGAATCTACCTCCAGAAGAAAACCAACAAAAATACCCCAACACCGAACCTCGACAAATCTTCACAAAACAACACTACAACCAAGCCTAAAGTTGTCAAACAAAAAGGAACAAAATAGCAGTCACACTCCCGATAAAGGTAGAGAGAAAGGCACTCAAAACAATGAAAAAACAAGAGTGACATTAGTAGTACTAACACTTAAGTTAGTACTACCGTTAAAACAATTTTTTCAAATGTAAATAGAATAAATCAGCAAGTTGATGTTGCTAATAGACTAGCAAAATCAGTAAGGCTCAGACAAGATGCTCCTCAAAGAACCAAATTCCTTTCACTCTAGACCAGAAATTTCAAATATCAAAATCGTGTTCCCCCGACTCGAGTTAGCCACAAGAATGTATAGTTAACCCAAATTTTGAAGGCTTTAAACATAGAGGACCATAATGACATAGTCAATCTTAATGATGACCACCGTAAGCTCAATTTTTTGGTCCTAAGATTGAGTGTAGATATCAAGAGGGACCTCGTTCCTCCCTTTTATGTAATTTTAAATGTTCACACAAGATTTTACATAACACTACATGATTCGGGAACCTCATAATTTAATGCCTAAATCGTAATGGAGAACCTTGGTCTAGAAATCACCGACCTTATAAAGACCTTTACTCCTTTGAATCGCTGCAGTAAAAATTTTTTTAAGATTAACCAAAACCTCTCACAAGAATTGGCATGCATTCCGTCCAAATGCCTAGTCATGGATATTGTTGTGGCTGATATGCCCCCAAAGTATGGAATGCTATTATCTAGGTCTTCTGGGGGATCAAAGTTACAGGGAACTATGCGTATGGACATGACCTATGTGACCATCCCCGTTTTCAATCGCACAAGAAGACTTTACAAAGAGCCCCATATGCAATACATGGTGACTAGCCAAGACAAAACCACATAACTCTCCCATTTATTCTGTAAACACGTGCCTAGATTCATTTATTTTTTAATGATCAAAATTTTAGTGAACAAGTGACCTTGTCCGATTTAATGACAAGAGAGGAGGAAGAAGCTAATGTAGGAGTGTCGAACAGTTTGCTGAACTTGTAAACTCTAGCAAAAAAAATACAGGTGTCTTGAGCTACAAATCACGTGTCCTTTGATTTTAAACCTTGAGAGTCAAGAAAGCAGTCCTCAACCCAATAAAAAATTTGAGGAGTTAGGATGAGTTCAACGGTGTGCTAACCTCCAAGAGCAATTTGATAACACACTTATTAAAGAGCATAGTAATCGTTGTAGCTCTACAACACCCTCCAAAAATTTCACACTTTAAAAAAACATTTGAGCCCCTTGAGCATAAGGAAAAGTTAAGTTAAGATTCGGGAGGGTTAAGTCGCTGAGTCACACATTTTTGAATTTATGGAAAACTGCGACGTCGCAACCTTGTGACCCCGCGACCCCGAGGTCACAAGGTCATAAGGTCGCGAGGTCGCACATCTCTTAGATCACCGCACAATGCGACCCCACGACCTCATTAATGGCCCGCACGTGCGACCGTTTTATAAGTAGAAGGTCGTTAGGTCGCATTATGCACATTTAGCGAATAGAAAAAAAAGCCTCTGACAGGTCGACTGGAGCGTGATTTTCTCGGGTAAGTTTTCGTTTTCCTCCCTTCGCTCGTTTCCTTTATGGTTTTTCTGCCTAATTTTCCTTTCCTCAACTTTAAATTACCCCTCGTCTTCGCCATCGTTTTCATTTGAGACTTAGAACTTCCCCCCTTTTGGCTTCGTAAATTTACCTTGCTTTTTTACATAAATTTATCACCGTTCCCATCCAAACTCCCATGGCCTCGTCTCCCCGCTCCAAAAGATCCCCCCCTTTCTTTGTCCCGGCCCACTCGCCCCTTGTAATTTTGAATTTAGAGGGAATTAGGCTTCACACGGCGTGCACCAAAACCCTGGGCAGTCTCAGCGTGACTTGCGACCTCGTGTGACCATGCGACCTGGCCGTTGAGTCGCTGTGTCACAAATAACCCCTTCGCATGTTTTCTTCACACCGTGATTTAGCGACCTTGCGACCCGTCGTTAGTTACATAATCTCTCTCCCGCTTTCGCTTTTCTAGTTATCTAGCAACCCAAATGTAATTCCACAACTCTGGTCGCAAAGTCGCAAGGGCGCACTTCCGCCGATTTTCCCAAAACTAGCGACTCAACGACCTCGTGACCTAGACGCAAGGTTGCAAAGTCACAAAGTATTCAAAAAATCAACATCGTGACCTTTGCAACCCTACGACCTGGTCGTAGGTCGCTAATTCAGCTCTGCCTGTGTCCCTAGTTGAAATAATTAATAACTATACCTAGGTTTGTATTATCATGGCATCTTTATTATCCTAGGACTCTTTCATGAACATGACAAGTGAATCTGAAGCAGACTTAGAGTGTATCCCTGTCCCCTCAGATTCAAGCGACATGGGACATCCAGTGTGTCGGAAAAAGGACAACAGCCTGGAATCAGAGGATGTAGAGATGGATATACCAATGTCCCCACCCCCGATCTACAGAGATACCCTGTGAACATTTTCCAAAGGGGACAACTTGCGTTGGTACAAAGTGTACCAAGAGTTCGCTCGACAGGAATTCCCAGAGGACCTCCCTGATTGGAAAGTATACATACTAGTCAAAAGGTCAAAGCTCCATTTTGGAGGTGCCCGTCCAACTATATTCCCATGTGTGGAAGTTATAGAATGGATTATACAGAACACTGACCCCAAAAATTTCATAATTAGGGATAACGAAGGCAAGGATTTCGTGACTCTCAAAGGCTCAGATGCTCACGTTTCCTATTCATTACCTGAACGAGAGGAGGAATTCATAGAATATTGGGCCATCGCCCATGTAGTTCCCATAATACACACTCTAAAAAAGAGGTGGGAGGAGCCTGAGAAATTCAAGGCCAAGAAGGATCAAGAATATCCAGTGGCAAGCCTTAGGAAAGTGTATAAATTATTGGCTGCTATGCTTTGCAGATTGTACGGGCACCCCGATGCCACCACTTTTAGTGGTGCATGGGAAAACCTCATGGAGTATGTCACGGTGCACAGCATCCATTTGAACTGGGGCAGCATACTGGTGGCCTCTCTTCATACAAACATATCCTTGACATTGGTACCCGAAGATGGATTGCCTTCTGAACTCTACATGGCATCTTACTTGTTAGATGTTGTTTGTTCGAGGTGCCATTTTGAGGGGTGGGTGCACAACTGGGATCCAAAACAGACCTATCCAATCCACTTACATAAGAAATTATTTTTTGATTCCATATATAAGAAGGAAATAGAGCCGATCTCTCAAGTTTTCATCCCAGGTCTCTACAGAAAATTGTTCAGCCAAGATACTCCTTGCATGTCTTGGTGAGCCATGGAGACGCTAGGCAAGGTGGCGCATTGGTTCCCAGTTGCTGAGTACACATTCATTTGAGTTTTTGGCTCGTACAAGGCCCCCCATGCTATGCCCCGATATGTTACAGACAAAATTCTCGTTCAAGAGGTTTGTTTCCAGATGTCTTCCGGTTTCTCTAGGGTCTTGACCAAGGGTAAGAAGAATCTGTGGCCTACGCTACCCCTCACTATCGGTACCTGCATAGTCAAATATTTCAGGGAGGTAGAGGCAAAAGCAAAAGAGATGAAGAGTTACCACCTTAGGGCATTAGACCACCAAACATATGACTCGGAAAGGATAGTCCCCGATCACTGGAAATGGGCTAAGTTCAAATGGAACTACTAGCACACAGAATGCTCGGGTGAAGATGAAAGAAGGAATTGGTATAATGTAGATAGGAAACTTTCTCCGGGGGCATGGTCTAATCAAGAAGACCCAGATGACCAGACATTGGAAGATAGAAGCCATGAATTAGGAGGCACTTCTTCTTCTCTGGCTAAAAGCCTCGAACTAGTACAGGGCACAACACTCCTATCCAGAAGAAATAACTAGAAGCCAAAGCCCAGCAAGAAATGGAGAAGAAGATGAAAGAATATGAAGACAAGCGCAAAATAAGTCTAAGGTCAGAGTAGAAGAAGAAGCATGTAGAAGAGGCCAAGAGAAAAAATGAGGAACAGGAGGCGGAGGTTGTGGCGGAACGGAAACTCAATAAAGAATTAGATCAAGTGGAAGCTGAACGCTAGAAGAAAGTAGAATAGGTAGTAGCAGCAGTAGCCAAACGTAAAAGGAAGGCCAAACAAGAAGCAAAAACAGAAGTAGAGTGCAGACAGTAAAGAGAACATGAAAAGGCAGAAGATGAATGCCTTCAGAAGGAGGAGGAAGAAAAGAAAAGAAAATAAGAGGAGGATAGAATGCTAGAGAACATCGAGGCATCTCCCCAGGGCGCAGAATCACAAACAGAGCTACCACCCCTTGAGGTACGTGTAGTTAGCACATGCGCTACACTCTCGGATGTGAGTTCCTACGAAGGGCAAGAGGAGGAGGTATTTGATCTCACTAGGCTCACATACGATCAGTTCTCTTTCAAGATCTGACAAGAGAAAAGAAGATGCCTGGCACGAAATCCTTCTGCCTCATCCGCAGTCGCAACAGGGAAAGACATAGTCTTAGACACTAGAACTAACCCTGCGATGATAGCATCGGCTGGCACAGCTTTTGCCGTGGCCACCGAGGAGAATGTAAACATAATGTGTAGAGATATCTTCTCTCTACAAATTAGGTTACGAGAAGAAGAGCATAGGGAGGCAAGAGCAGAGCAGGAAAAGACAGCATTAAGAGAAGAGATTCAGCAACTCCAAAACAAAACTGCCCCTATCAATGAAGTACTTCTCGCCATCAAAAGGGAGTTAGATATATTAGAGGCCACCATGAGACAAGTCTATGGAGAAATGTTTACTATAAAACAAATAGTTTCCCCCTTGGTGAGAGCCCAGACAAAAACCAAGCAGAGGAATAAGCAGCTGAAGGAAGCCTTAGCCGGCTTGGAAGGAATGATAGATTGGATGGTCAGGTACCCCTAGGCTCCCGAAAACTTGCCAAAGAAAGACTAGATCTGTACACAAGATGCTGATGTCCAGATCCGAATTAAAATGCAATCTAAAGATAAACTATCCAAGGACCTAGATAAGGTGATGTCTGCATATGAACATCTGATCAATGGCATCGATTCAATGCACATGCTACATCACATTCCATCGCTGGGTGCATTGGACAAGGAGAAGACATGGGAACAGGTGGATGAGGAGATCCAGGCATTTTTGCAGCCCATTAAGCAAGCTGCTGCCACTTCCGATCTTGCAGCATCAAAATAGAACCTGGGCAAGTTTCTTGTCACACCAGTCTGGATCTACACCAAGATCGCTTCCCTATCCATCCTGGTCACGCAGAAAAGAGAGACTCTGATACCAAATGCCTTGGAGTGTCTGGATCGGTTGAGAGAAGAAGTCCCTTTGATTTCCCCCATAATGGCAGATTATCATGCTTGGTAGAACTTCCTCAAATAACAACAAGTTAATGCCCCTGACCTCACGATCGCACACACATCCTCATGATCAGGTGGCAGTATATCACTCGTTGCATTTGGTAACAGGTCGCAGGTTTCACTTCGCAGCCAGGTCGCAGGTCGCACTTTGCAGCTTGGTCACAGGTCATAGGGTAGCTCAACAGTTGGGTAGGTGAAAATTTAGGAAGCCCAAAGGGCAAATTTTGGTCTATAAAACTTCCTCCGGGAAGATTGTAAAGGGATCATTTGTTTGCGACTCGAGCTGAGTACGCTGTATTACCAGATTATACATTTGAGCATGAATACAAGAATTTTGAAAAATCCCTTTGTGGATCTGGTGTTGTCATATGTATGAGCACTATTGAGTATTATATTTTCAGTTTCTGAACATATTTAGATTAAGGGAACTATATCTTCAATTCATATCACAATTGCATAACAGTTTGTTGAGTATGTTAATGGTGGTTGAGTTCATTTCAATTTCTTAACGAATGTTGATGACTTTTTTTATTATCATTTGTGTTATCATTTAAAACTTTTAGGAAGTGAAGGGTGTTCTTGCAATAAGGAATTCTTTATTTTGTGGTCAGAACAGTTCACAACTGTGACCCTAATGATGTGTTGTTAACAACACTTCCTTTGGTGCTTATGCTTTATTATTTCCTCTTGCTACTCATAGTGTTATATGTACATTTAATGCATCAATAATATGTCTTGTATCATTTGATTAAGTGCGTATCCAGCGGTTTATAGAGTTTAAGAGAGACCCAAAGAAAGCAAAAATCAGTGGTAGCCAGACCGACACCCTGGACGGGATCCCTATTCCAAATGGTTCAAGGTCTAATTGGGACTTTCTACCAGGGAGATCCCCTGTTGTTGGCTGGATAGATTTTCCCGTCAACAGAATTGGCGCTAGAAGGAGGGCTGAATGGCATCCTCCCAGCACACAAGCAATATTCCATCACAAACTCCCCAAGGGGAGGTCATAAACGATGATATTATTCCTCCCCCTTTGGAAGATGTTCAAGGGGATGAGGCTCCATATTATGAAATCACCAGAGCGCAGTTGAGAGCCCTGTGCCTAGTTGCCCACAATCTCATCAGGGATTTGCAACACGCCCCAATCATGAATTTTTTGACCCACACTAAGACCCCTGCTGATAACCTCACTCATAATGGTTCTCTGGTGAGTTCCATACCTCAGTTGGTAAATTTGATGGTTGAAGACCTCGCCACTGCTCTCCAGAATAACGAACCGATTCCTGAGATCCAAGCTGGCGAAGAGGAGGAACCTGGCATGAGTGAACCCCACCCTGACCCTCAGCCTAACCCAACCCAACATAACAACAACCAAGTCTGCCCCCCGCCTGGGGGAAGTGAGGGAAATATAGGCCGAGGAAATTAAGGCGAGGGAAATAGAGCCCACAGAAATGAAGGTGAGGGAAATAGAGCCCACAGAAATGATGATGAGGGTGATAAAGGTCGAGGGAATGGAGGTAGGGGAGATAGAGGTCGTGGCCAAATACACCATGCCACCCACCACTATCAAAAACAAAATAGGCCACCTATCTACGATTGGGAATATCTCGAAAATATGGCCAAACATGAGGGATATCAAGATGAAAACTCTCGCCATGGGGGAGAAGCATTTGCGTCAGGCATGGGGAGTGAATCTGAACCTGAGATCAGGTACCACGAGCATGCCAGGAGGGTGCAACCACTTGCTTGGATGTCCCAGTACCCATTAGATATTTTGGGCCCCTTCCATGACATGCCTAGGCACCCTAAGAAGCATCTCCCCAAGTTTGACCCCGAGAAAGGCAGGTTGGCCGAGGATCATATAAGCATCTTCTATCTTTCTCTGCAAATTATGAGAGTTCAAATAGATGACATTGCTTGTCACCTGTTTCCGCACACTCTTGAAAACAAAGTGGCCACCCAGTACCGCTCCCTCCCAAGTGCCTCCATAATGTCATGGGACCAATTCCATCGCACGTTCTTGCAGAAATTTTCAGAGGACAAAACCCCTTCCATGCTCCTCATGGAGTTAAGAACCATTAAATTCCATAAGAAAGAAAAGGTCAGGGATTTCAATCAATGCTTTGCTACCATTTTGCAAAATTTTCCCCCAAACTTGGCGTTGGATGACTCCATTACCATAGACTACTATACAAAAGCTCTCCTCAGGGATATTTTCGTCTTCGTAAAACGCGAAGCTCAGGCCACCCTTGCGGAAAATTACACAGCCACCTCATTGTAGAGAGGGACATGCTTTCTATAGGATCCATCGATCATGAAGGGAGAGATGACCACAAACCAACAGCGAAGAAAAATCAGTCCTCCACACCTAAGACCGTGGATAAGGATAAGGATGCTTTTGACTTCGAGAGTATGGCAAAGACCCTTAAGCTATTGAAAAATGAAGTCTCTGACCTGAAGAGAAAGGGCGTAGAATCTACAACTAGACCTAAGGCACAAAAGTCCTTTTTCAGAAAGAGTAACCCCAAAACTAGCCGACCTCCGTCTAACCCAAACACTATTGTCAACGTGGAAGAAATAGGAAAATATAACTTTTGTTCTTTCCACCAGGCTACCCACTCTGAAAAAACTTGGCCACAATGGATTGGTAGCATGACCGCAGTAGTAATTCAACTTTTGGATGATAAAACCCCAGGGGATGCAGGGGAGGATGATGTTTCTGACCATGAATAAGATTTTCCCCATGATGAAGAACTGGGGTCCTCTGTTCTTACGTTTGACATAATCTGTGGGGAGAAAAATCTTACCATCACTGATATCAATATGGAAGATGATCCTAAGGTCAAACCCATACGAAATTATAGCCTTAGAAGCAAAGGACCGGTTCCCGAACAGTCCTTTGAAGAGAAGAAAAGGGCTTTCTTATGGAAAATTCTTCCCCTTGGGAATGAACAACAGGATGTTCCTGAGAAGCCCATGAATAACAACACCTGAGTAAATCAAAAGAGAAAGCTCCCGGTGGAGTCCCCCAAAGCCACTACCGAGCCTAGTCCTTAATCTGATTCCAGTTATAACATTGTTGAGGACATGAAAAAAACTAGAGCCAGCATCTCCCTCTACGAGCTTTCCTGCATCACCAATCAACGAGAAATTATTCTCAAAGCCTTCGCCAATACCTCAACTACTAAGCCTGTGAGAAATACATCTGCGCAAGCTATTCTGAGTGTTCACTCTATTGTAAATGCCATCAATGCAAATTCCAGGGGATCCACTCCTCCCTTCCTCTTATCATTTGAGATTTTTAACTTCAACATCCATAACTGTCTAGTTGACTCCAGCGCGTCCACAAATGTCATGCCCCTATCTATTTGTAAGAAGATGAACATCTACCCAAAGAAAAATGACGTGAGAATCATCCAACTTGACAGATCGTAGGTTCCAGCTATAGGAGAGCTGAATAATGTCATCATCTGCCTTTCGTTCGACTCTAGAATCCACCAATGTATAGACATTGTAGTTGTAGACATCCTAGAAGCCTACGGCCTATTTCTTAGTAGAGACTGGTCCAACAAGCTAGAAGGGTATTTTTCCACAGACTGGTCTCACCTGTGGCTTCCTTACAAGGGCCGGAACAACCAAATCAGGGTCGAAAGTGAACCTTATAAGAAATATATTGTGACTGATTTGGATGCTACTAATGAACCTGCCAGCTTTGCCCGGGAAGAGCTTGGCATGTGTTTCTTGGAGGCCATTTTCGGATGTTACCATCCTCCTCAGTCTCGAGTAGGCCCTGAGACCCAGTTAGAAGTAACACTCATCACAGAAGACCAAGCCACCCCCGTCTCACGCCAAGCCGAAATCCCTCCCAAACCTACAACTCCGGAGGAGCCAGAAAATGACGTGTGGTCCTTTTATTACAATGGTTCCAAGGCCCATGATGGAGCTGGTGCGGGCTACATCCTACTAGATCCTCAAAAGAACAATTTCTTGATTTCATGTCGGCTAGAGTTGCAGTGCACCAAAAATACTACTGAATATGAAGCTTTAGTCCTTGGACTCAAGAAGGCACTGGACTTAAAGGTAAGATGCTTACAGGTCATCAGAGACTCTGAGATAATCACTCGACAGGTACGTAATACCATTCATTGTTTGTCTCCGCACTTAAAAGCTTATCAACAAGAGGTATGGCATCTTATTTCTGCTTTTGATGCATTTGGAATCAAATCTATCCTTAGAATGCATAATGCAGCAGCTAATACTCTGGCTAATGCTGCTGCCACATTTACCCCTATGAGGGATGGATTTTCTATTGAAGTTATGTATAGACCCTCCATGCTAGATAATATTACTAATTTACACGTCTTTGATGATGACCAACAGATATTGGAATTCATGCTCAACACTGAAGTATTCAAAGATGCGGTAATAGATGAGGCAGATCACAATCAAGCTTTGCAAGAAGAGCATGATAAATGCAAGGAAAACCCCATGCCTAAGGGGATAGTGTCACTGGAAAATCTCTTTGATCTGCAAAACCATTTTCGTGGGCCCCCAAATACCAAAGTACGAAGTTCCACCTTGGCACATCGGTAGGTGAACTTAGGATCAGATGAGGACCCGAATTTCATCAACCTTGGGAAAGACTGTTTTGACCAAGAGACGCAGGCTTTCACCCAGCTATTTCGGAAGTATCGAGATGTATGTGCTTGGTCGTACGATGATTTACATATGTACAATACTCGGATTATTCAGCACGTGATACCCATGAAGGAAGGAGTGAAGCCTTTCCAACAAAATATCAGAAAAGTGCATCCTACATTGGAACCGATGATTCAAAAAGAACTTAAGAAGCTTTTGGATGAATGCATCATATTAAAAGTTTGCCACTCCACTTGGGTGTCAAATTTGGTCCCGGTACAGAAGAATTCTGGAGAGATCCATTTGTGTGTGGATTTCCAGAATTTAAATCGGGCCTCAGACAAAGACAATTACCCAGTGCCTCCTATGGAACAAATATTGCAAGCTATTTCTGGATCTGAGATGTTCTACTTATTGGATGGGTTTCCGGGTACAACCAAGTGCTAGTAGCTGAGCCAGACAAATTGAAAACTAATTTTCGGACCAAATGGGGAACGCTCGCTTTCAGACACATTCCCTTCGAATTAATAAACGTGGGGGAAACTTTCCAACAGGCCATGGATATAGCTTTCCGTGGTTTGATAGGACGATGCATGGTAGTCTATTTGGACGATGTCACCGTGTTTTCGAAACACCGGGGCGATCATTTATGCCACCTCAAGCAAATTTTTGAAAGGTGCAGGAAGTACGGGATCTCACTCAACCCGAAGAAGAGTGTTTTCGCTGTGGTAGAAGGTAATTTGTTGGGCCACATTATAACTAAGTAGGACATTTTTGTAGATCCCGAGCGGGCAAAAGCCATTGCCCAGATTCCACCCCCTAGCAGTAAAAATGCTATGCAATCTTTCCTTGGGAAAATCAATTTCGTGCGTAAATTCATATCGGATTTCACCCAAATAGTTAGGCATTTGTAGGGGATGATCAAGAAGAATGTGATTTTCGAATGGAATCTTCCAGAGAAGGAGGCTTTCAAAAAAATCAAGCAGGCTATTGCTGAAGCACCATCCCTCCAAAGTCCAGATTTTAGCAGAAGCTTTATCCTATATACTTTCGCTTCGGATTCATCACTTGCAGTTGTCCTCACGCAGAAAGACAACAACAATTATGAACGACCTATATCCTTCATGAGTACTGGTTTACAGGGAGTTGAATTGAATTACCCTGAAATCGAGAAGCAGGCTTATGCAGTCTACAAAGCAGTCAAGAATTTCAGGCCATACATCTTGAAAACCCATGTCACAGTTTTTGTCCCCCATCCAGTTGTCCACTCACTATTCGTGCAGCAGGAGCTAGGTGAGAGACGAGGCAACTGGGTAGCATGTCTTCAAGAGTATTATTTGGAGTTTAAACCAACACACACTTTCAAAGGATAAGGACTTTTCCAAATGGCTGCGGAGGCTGCAAACTCACACGGAGTTGAAGAAGAGTGTTGGGAACAGGAAATCGACATGTATCAGAGTGACCACACACCTCAGCTAAGAAACCCTTCTTGTTACTCTGACATTTTGGGATATTTAGCCCATGGCATCTTGGACCCTGCTTTGACTGCTCGGTAGAAATGCGCAATAAGGCTTAAGGCTGCATCTTACCAATTGATCCAGGGTAAGCTTTTCAAGAAACATCATGATGGAGTTCTGTTACGCTGCTTGGAACATGATGAAGCACAGAACATCTTGATCAAACTGCACGACGAACCAGCTGGAGGTAATTTTGCAGGCGATACCACCGCCCACAACATAATGCATGCAAGATACTATTGGCCAACCCTTTTCAGAGATGTGCATGCGTATGTCCTGAAGTGCACTCAATGCCAGAAGTTTGAAAATTGGGAAGCGCAGCCATCCACCCCCCTGCAGTCAGTGGCAGTGGAGGAACCCTTTCAACAGTGGGGTTTGGACGTGATTGGTGAAATCCTACCTCATTCCTCGAAGAAGCACCGGTATATTCTCACTGCTACCGATTATTTCACCATGTGGGTTGAAGGAATACCTTTACACCAAATCAATGATCAAGAGGTAATATAATTTTTCACTCATTCTATCATCACCAGGTTTGGCATTCCAACTTCCTTGGTTTTTGATAATGCAACTTACTTTTCATCTTTTAAATTGTATGATTTTGCTCTGGAAAATGGTATTGTGCTTAAACATTCTGAAAATTACTATCCCCAAGGAAACGGGTTAGCCAAGTCAACTAATAAAAACCTTATCCACATCATTAAGAAGACTTTGTTGTCCCACTAGTGAAACTGGCATAACGCCCTTCACAACGCTCTTTGGGCTGACCGTGTCACGCCCAAATAATCACTCGGCACCTCCTCGTATTTTCTTGTGTATGTAAAAGAAGTAGTTATTCCTCCCCACTTATCTCTCCCTTCCCTTCAGTTGTCCCAAGAAAGCCATGGTACCCCTTGCCCCACCTTGCAGACCCGAATCGATACACTATTGAAGTTGGAGGAAGAAAGGAAAAAAACCTGGGAAAAGTTCACCATCCACCAAAGTCAGATCAAGAGATGGTTTGATAAAAAATCCGCGGGGGGTAAAAATTTTGAAGTAGGAGACCTAGTCCTTAAGTGGGATAAATCTCACAAAGAAAAGGGAAAACATTCCAAATTCCAAGCACTGTGGACAGGTCCATTCCAGGTCAAGGAGAAATTGGGTTCCCACATGTTTAGACTACAAAATCTTGAGGGAAGAGTTGAGGTCCTCCCGGTGAACGGGCATGAACTAAAACATTACTTCACTTAGTAGCCCTTAGATGGTTGTCCTACAATTGTACCATAATTTTCTGCTTTCGTTTCATTTAAAAAAAATAAAAATAAAAAAAATTCTAAAGACAGAAGGCCTTGTCGGAGCCACGCAATTGGCATACTGCACCAGGTTCTATGCTAATGGGAAGCCTTTCCTGAAAGACATGAAGGTGGTGAAATCTTGCCTGTAATTGGCATCCAAAGGTAGTACATGACCTAGCTCAAGCCACCAAGTGCAGGGAGCTCACCTAGCGAGTTTGAAAGGGTGTCTACAAGAAGAAAGTTCGATACAACGACGACTAGATCGAGAGGGAACAGACTTAACTTTAGGTGACGTCAGGACATCCAGGAAAAACCAAAGTCCTCATATCAGACCAGGAGAAACCTCTCTACAAGTAAAATAAGTCGGGATCCCTCATCCGCCTAGGAAAAAAAATTTCCCCTCTCAAATAAGTGCCACAAGCACATCTAAATAAGTGCCTTAGGCACATTCAAAATAAGTGCAATAGCACACCAATAAAGGGTAAAGGATTGAGAAAGGCTTCCTACGTAGAGAGGTGATGTGACGACTCCGTCAGGGTACTGACCAGGCTCACTGGTAGTGGAGCAACGTTCATGACTCCTAGGCAGTGACTCCGCCGGGACTGAGAGGTTCGCTGGTAGCGGAGCAACACGATGAGGAGAAAATAATCGTACCAAACCCTATGGCTACCTGAATTTTTCCAACCCTTTCAGTCTAGAATCCTGATGCAATGAAACTCAGTTGACCAGCACCCAAACAAGCTAGCAGGCCAAGCAACCTCACAAGGTTCCAAAAGCAAGGTAGTGGGGACCTTAAGGTGAAAAGAACAGCTAGTGAAGGCCCCTCCCTCCCCCATCAAGGAAAACCATCGGCAGAGACTCTAAGTATAACTAGTGAATCACCATTTGTTGTAGCCTCTACAACACCCTTCAAAAAATTCACACTTCAAAAAAAATTTAGAGCCCCTTGAGCATAAAGAAAATTTAAGTTAAGATCCGGGAGGGTTAAGTCGCTGAGTCATACATTTCTGAATTTATGGAAAACCGTGACCCTGCGACCTTGTGACCCCACCACCCTGAGGTCGCAAGGTCGCAAGGTCTCAAGGTCACACATCTCTTAGAACACCGCACAATACGATCCCGCGACCTCATTAATGGCCCGAACATGTGACCTTTTTATAAGTAGAGGGTCACTAGGTCACATTATGCACATTCAGCGGATAGAAAAAAATGCCTCTGACAGGTCGACTGGAGCACAATTTTCCCGGGTAAGTTGCCATTTTCCTCCTGCTATTTCCTTTTATGGTTTTTCTTTCCTAATTTTCCTTTCCTCGGCCTTTAAATTACCCCCTATCTTGGCCACTGTTTTCATTTGAGACTTAGGACATCCCACTTTTGGCTCAGACATTCACCCTACTTACATAACTTTATCAATGTTCCCATCTAGACTCCCATGGCCTGTATCCTGCTCCAAAATCTCCCCCTTTGATTTTTCTTGGCCCACTCAGCCTTGTAATTTTGAATTTAGAGGGAATTAGGCTTCACGCGGCACACGCCAAAACCCTGGCAAGCCCTAGCACGACTTGCGACCAGTGCAACCCTGCGACCTAGTTGCTGAGTCACCAAGTCGCAAATAACCCTTCAGTCTGTTTTCTCGTGACTTCGTGACTTAGTGACCTCAGAACTGGTAGGGTAAACTGCTTGGGTTGTTGGTTTTCGAATATCCCTTTCAGGGCTTTCCGGTGCCCGAGGCAGACAGTAAGATTAGCTATGATGTTCACAAAGATGGCATGAGCATGTTCATATTAACTTGAAATAACTTGAAGGAATACGATATAGAATTACCTCTTTGATAGTCTTGGAGTCCCTTGGAGAGCGCTACGCAGCGAAGCAAGAGTCCTTCTTCACCGGCTCCAAATCTTAGTCCTGCAATCAGTCAAAGCACCCGCGTAATTTCTAACATAACATGTATCCTATCAATTAAATCAATACACAATAAACATCTAGATTATACACATCTAAGCCATTCATATCATACTATGTAAATTTTCAAACAATAATGACAATATTAAGCATTGAATGGACAAAACGAACACAGTTCTATTGATTTTGAAAGAAGGAGGATTACAACCGTCGGTTGTACCAAGCTCTCCTCAGTCTCCCAATCTCTCTTATCTCTCAAGTGAAGAAGTCCAAGTCAACAAGCTCTCTAGGAACCTCTTTGACTCTTGGCCTTCACAATGTAACACTATTCTCTATTCCACAAGTATACAAGAACCTTGAGCAATCCTTTGACCTTCAATTAAGAGCCTTTAGCTCCTTCTTATAGGAGAGGGAGAAGGCCATTGTTGCCCTTCTCTTTCCACTAGTTTGGAATGGAAAAAACTTAGATGTTTCTTTGATCTCTATGCTTTTGCCTCCTTTGGAGTTCAGTCTTCTATGGAAATGACCAATAATGAACTGGTGCTTCTGCAGTTTCCTTTGTGAACTGACTCCTTTGTGAGGGAAAGTCGGAGATTCAAATCATTCTCCGCGCTCTTTTCCCAATTCAAACTTAAAACACGGGTAACGCTCCCCTCCAGTGTAAACAGAGCGTTGCCCTAGCCACTAACGCGGCCAATGTACTGATTGCCTGCGTTATAACGCTCTTGTTCTGTTCTATATAGGTGTTACCCTGGCAGAAATAGGTTTAATTTAGGTCTTTGTACTTCTTCCATATTTGTCTTCCCCTCTGAGCTGATGAGGAGGTATTTTGACCTGTAACAGATGCCCCCTAAAGTGTGAGGTCAGAGACGAAGACGATGGCTGAAATACTTTATAATTTGTAGAGATAGAGAGATTGAAAGACTGAGGAAAACCTGAAACAACAACATATGTCAGAAAATATAGTATTTGCCTTGAGTCGGGCATTTCCCATGCTCAGTAGCTTAAACAACATGATTTCTCTAGAATAGAGATATGAAGAATCTGTCCACCAATAGGCACAATGTGGAAGTGTCTTTCATAACAGGATCAGGCTGAAGAAGCTATCTCCATAAACAATATCGCAACTTGGGGAAGGAAACACAACTTTAATGATGTAGCCTTTGCCCCAAGGTCTTGACCGCCGATTCACTTAAACTGCATATTTCTCAACATGTGAATGAAGGAGTTGTCGTCGAACATGTGAGAAATCGTCTGATTACCAGTCAATAATGAAAACTGTTAACAAACGCGAAGGTGGCCACCGATAATGATGATGGTCCCTAAGATGCCCAGTACAATCTAGCGAGTGTGAATAAAAGGAGTTGAAGTCGAACACTCGTAGAATCATTCGACCAGGAGCCAATGATGAAGACCCCTGATCAAACACAAGACTACCTGCCACTGATGTCTGCAAGTATCCGGGTACTGATGTGTTTCTGGATCGACTTCCTAGATAAGGTGTTGAAGTCGATAGGAAGTGATCTGTTGAAAGGTAGGCACTGAGGCGTCCTACATCAGTCAACACGAAACGGAAACCAACTGATTTCGTTTATGATTTGAGATAATGAAGAGTAAATGGGGACGTTAGACGACAAATGATTTCTGGCATAATGAGCGGTTTGGTTGATAACAGGAGCAGTAGATAACGAGATCTGCTTGAACAATAGAAGGCACTCTAGCAGGGTACTAGGCAGCTGAGGCTTAATGAACACCAAAGAGTGTGTTAGAATTTTACCGGTGCAAGGACACTGGGAAGTGAAGGCTAATACTCATAGATGGTAGGGTTCTGCTGGCTGCGAAAGAATTTTTTGGGAAGTGACATGTTCAAGAATTTTGCTACCAAATTGTTCTTTTTTGAAATGTAACAGAGGTAGTATCCGTTTTGTCCAAATTTGTCCCTGTCTGATTAAGTTTAATGAGTCTAGACGAGTAAACTCGGTGAATTTTTCATGTTTAAAGAGTCTGAAAAATGTCAGGAAAGACAACTCTGTGTCCCATCTGATTAGGTTTAACGAGTCCAGATGAGCAAACTCGGTGAATTTTTCATGTTTAAAGAGTCTGAAAAATGTCAGGAAAGACAACTCTGTGTCCCATCTGATTAGGTTTAACGAGTCCAGATGAGCAAACTCGGTGAATTTTTCATGTTTAAAGAGTCTGAAAAATGTCAGGAAAGACAACTCTGTCTGCATATGATTAAGTTTAACGAGTCCAGATGAGAAAAATCGGTGAATTTTTCATGTTTAGAGAGTCTGAAAAATATCGTAAAAGACAACTCCATTGGGGTACCTTTGTCATGTCTTGATAACCGGGCACGGAAAAGGGATAATAGTAAGCCCGAAATAGTTCATTTTCCGTAAGTTAGTCCATCGAATCCGGAAAAGTGAGAAATCTATGTTCAATGGACGTCTACCTCATTTTGTTATGAGTACGAGGAGACGAAGTAAACTCAATCTTCTTTGTGAAATTTTAACGAGTCCAACAAAGAAAACTCGGTACCTCCGTGAAATTTTAATGAGTCACGCGGAGAAAACTCGATACCTCCGTGAAATTTTAACGAGTCACGCGGAGAAAACTCGATACCTCCGTGAAATTTTAACGAGTCACGCGGAGAAAACTCGATACCTCCGTGAAATTTTAACGAGTCACGCGGAGAAAACTCGATTTACTTTTTCTGTTTAAAGAGCTTTGAAAAAGAGGAAAAGAATGGCTCCTTGTTCTCTGTCTCAATAGTTTAACGAGCCTGACAAAGGTGACTCGGGATTTTTTCGGTTTTATGAGCGAGAAAAAGATTCCTAAAAAGAATGCTCAGTACTTCTCCATAGTTTTAATGAGCCTGAAGAAGAAAAATCTAGGTTTTTCGGATTAACGAGCAAGAAAGACCAAAAAGAACGCTCGATGCCAACTTCGTGTAAGTTTAACGAGTCCGAAGAAGAGAACTCGAGGTTTTTCGGATTAACGAGCAAGAAAAATACCATAAAAAGAACGCTCGAAGCTTCTTCGTGTAATTTTAACGAGCCCGAAGAAGAAGACTCGAGGTTTTTCGGATTAACGAGCAAGAAAAATACCATAAAAAGAATGCTTGGAATTTCTTGATCTCTTTCTCGTCAATAGAAGGATCTATGTCGGGAATTTTCTTGTGAGACCAAGCAAACACATCGCGGAATTCTTTGAAAATGGATGTGAAGCGTGCAATTTCCTCAGGATTGCAATCTTCTCCAATCTGAATATTTTCCACGATACCCGTTTTGACCGAGATATCAATGAGCAGTGTCTTGGAAAGATTACCCATGTTCCCTTCTGAATCGATAGTGTGGACAGTCGTATAAGAGGAGGGAACTATCTCAGGTTGGTCAAAAGACGGGATTTTAGTTTTTATCGCCTCCGAATCAATCGTCGAAGCGCGATGGTGGAACTCTCCCCAAGGTCGTTTTTCTAATGACATGATCTCTCGAATAGCTTCATCTGTAGGCCAAACTTCATTGAGGAGATCCTTAGAGAGAACTGTTATGGGAGAGGGGGTTGTACCTATGGTCGAAACCATATCAGTGGAGGGTTCAGATGCGGTTTGGATGGCTTGGTAAGCCAACTCAACCGACGAAAGCGGCATCTGATCTCCATAGGAATCAATATCTGAAGGTGTCGGGATGATCCATGGGTCGATAGAGCCATCCGAAGAGGTGGATATCATTGCAACCGTGTTTGGGATCTGCGGCGGCGGTAGAGGAAAACAACCCAGTAGGGAAGATGCCTTCAGAAGACCGGTACCGATACTGACGTAAGAGTCAGGGACACCTCCTATTAGGGGTACAATGCTACTTGGTAAAGTGGCATAATCAGGGGTGCAGAAGGATAGCTGATCGACCGTGACTATTTTCCCATCCAATGGAAATAGGATGAGTCGGAAGACCGAAGACACGATGGCGGTCATAGCATAAGACCAACTGCGACCAAGCAATAGATTATAGTCGAGATGGCGCTCGACGACTTCAACGTCCACGTTTACCATTTTCCCACCCAGAGTGACGGGAAAGCTAGCAAGGTATCCTTTTGGGAGGAAGGTGTGGCCATCGAAAGCTTTGAGGGAATTCGATGGCGGGGTTAGAGTAGGAGAACCTAAATTGAGCCAGCAAGCTTGTGACATAACGCAGGTCGAAGCACCTTCGTCTATGACAGTGCGATGGATTGGCCTCCCTTTCGACACCACTTGCACCTGGAATGCAAGTTGGTGTGAGAGGCGAGGTTTAGCCTTTTCCATATCAAAGATGGCTAGCATAGAATCCTGGGGTCTATTCCACCAATGGCCGAAAGCAAGGCTTTCCTTTGTGCTGGACAGGTTTGTAAAACTTCGAGAGCAGACATGGCTGACGGTGCCTACGCCAAATCTTCTACAATATTGTAGTTTTGGGCTGCACGTGCAGAGGTGTTATGAGTCGTGCGTCAAAGTGTCCCTTCTGGGGGACGAATTACGTGGTCAACATTAGGCCGTTCGATATGCAAATCGTTTGGCGGCGGTGGGTTCGAACTAGTACCAGGTTCTTGAGCCTCAAAGGTAGGATTTCCATAAAGCTTAGCTCAAGTTTGAAGGTCAACACTCTCAATGCCATAAATGGCAGATGATCCTCTGCTGGAAGGATGCGAACCGCCATTGCCCCGTTGATGGGGTTGTGGCGGATTGTCAAACATGTGTTGATGTTGCTGCTATTGATTAGGGAAAGAATTATGAAGAACGGCAGGTGTTCGCCCAGAATCCTTGTTTGCAATAAAATCGGTGCATTCCTGCAGCCGAGGACATTTGTAGGTCAAGTGGTCCTCCGCACAGATCTTGCAAGGAAATTTCATGGGTTTATCCTTCCCTTTGTCATTTCTAGAAGCATTTTTCTGATTAGGGTTATTCTGATTATCCGACTGCTCTTCCGAAGAAGACGTCTTTTTCTTGTTCTTCTTATTTTTCCCGCTAGGTTTTTGTGAGGTTTGCACCGAATTTTCCTCAGCGGGAGGAAGAGGAGTCGTTTGGTGGGGGGCGGTGGCAGCCGAGGATGGCTGGGAGGTTTGCCCCCGAGACTGTTTAGTGGCTACACCAGAGATCGCGCCAACGAGACCGTCGGCATGAGCTCCGTCTAGGAATAGATTAAATCCAGGTGTTGGGCACGACGAATACATTGACCTTTTTTCACCGCACCAGAAAGGCCAATGTCTTTAGAGATGTGAGGTAAAAGAGACTTGCAAAACCAATTGGCCAAGAGATGGTCCGGTATTGGCACTTTGACGAGCCTCCTCCTACGTCTCCATTCATGAATATGATCGGAGATGTGGGTGGCGGTGTATTGACGCAGTGAGGTTAACAATTCTGTTCCGGTTTCCACTCTAATTGGTAGTTGGAAATTCTTTAAGAACTCCGTCGCTAAAGCGCCGAACGTATTGATGGCGGTACGTGGCAATTCAATGTACCACTTGGCGGCATTGCCTGTAAGGGTGCGAGGAAACAGTCGAAGCCGGACACTATCATCTACCATGGAATTGGATATGGACCATAAATGAAAGGTAGTGATGTGTGCGGCCGGGTCGTCCCCATGTTTTCCATCGAACTTCGGGATGTCGGAAGGAATCTTATGCGGAACTGGAGGCTAAAGCGGGTTGTGGTTAATGGGGTCGTTCGTCAGTTTATGGATATCGGGTATGTCCAAAGCTGCCAAGAATGGCAATTGTGGATTTTCCCCCGAATCTAACCAAGGCAGTATGGGCTGACTACTTAGACCATAGGGTCCCCCCATCAACGTGTTACCAGGGGGGTAAGTGGGACTTTGATAAAAACCTCCCATAGGTGGAGGAGTAGGAACATACGGTTGCTGTCCATAGGGCATAGTGTATTGCGGGGCAAACGGTTGGTTGCCCCCAGCATAAAAGTGCCCTCCCACTCCAGATGGAGGTTGGGGTTGGTTAGTCCAAATGGATGCAATAGAGTTTCCTGGAGGCATACTAGTACTTGCATAATTTGGCAACGGTATAGATCCTACACCTATGTTTGAACCACTTAAGGGGATATTATTTACAATGGGTTGTCCCATTTGTCCTAAGGATTGCATAGGAAGAGAAATATTCCCTGCTACCTGTGTACTGATAACACTGCCCCTTGGTATAGTGGCCAGGGGGTTTGAACTCAACAGAGGGTTCCAACCGAAAGGGTTGCTAAAGGGCACCGAAGTAGTCATGCTCGTGGGAGGAGCTACCATGGTCCCCAACGTGGTCACGGTAGGAGTAGATGCCGAAGGGTTCGGTAAACTACTGACAGTTGTGTTGACCATAGGATTGGGGGTAGGTATATGTTGACTACTGGGGTTACCCAGTAATGGCATAGAACTGACCACCGGCGGGGAGGATGGTGGCGAACCAGGGATGGTTGCCATTGGTATCGACCCTGTGGATGCCGGTGGTGAAATAGATGTTGGTGCAGCCGCAGACATATCTCGGCATGGTGGAATCTGGACTATCACAGGCCCTAACGGATCAGTGAGCGGAGGATTGTAATTAGGTACAACCCCTTCAGTGAAAGGGTCCTCCGGAAATTCCGGCTGATAAGGGTCTATGTGATAATCAAGATTAGTCAGAGGAGACTGCTCTTCCGTAGAAGGCCCAGGTTCACCAAGGTTCAGTTCTTCCTCAAGAGTGAGAGGAGGTAGACCTTGCTGTCATCGAGACAGACGGCGTGGGTCAGGGGATGCCACGGTGACCGGTTTAATTTTAACAAATTTTATTAAATTGTGATGTATTATAAAGTCTCAAATGACAGTAACCACACACCTAAAAAAAAGAAAAAGGACTCTCTAAAATCAATCAGCAAGCAACCAGAATAGGGTGCCCTGTCTGAGTACTACCGTTCACTCGTGATGAAATCTAGTATCACAATAGTATACAGAGAGGGTTGGTCGAAAGTACAGTTACGGTCACTCTAGAGCTTCGCCCGAACCTCAGACGATAGGTGTAAGCACTCTCGTGAAGACGAGTACCCTCCTAAAGACCGAAGACAGAGTGGGTTCGTCTGTTTTAGGTACCAAGACAGCCCGTCCCAGTCACCTTGTGTAAGTCCCTAAAAGTATGGCCACTAAGGATACCTCAAATCACAGACATCATCAGGGGGGTCCACGGTCAAGGACAATGTGCTATATGGGCAGAATACCTAGATCCCTGATCTAGTTTCGACATCCCCGAAGGGAACCCCAATATATAACACACCCACAGGATGCAGTCGAAGGCGGGCTACCTTCTAGTGCACCCAAGTGTTGTCTCGCGCTGAGCTCCGGTAAAGGAACGGTCCCGATAATATGAGTGCAACAGGATTTCACTCGTTAATGACTCTAGTTTTCAAGTTTTGAGATCTTGGGTAGTTTTCTCACTTTCCTAACCCAAGATCCTAGCCTGAACTACTGTTTGTGTGAGCTCAAAAAGAGTAATTAGATTGATTTTATTATCGCTTTATTTTTAGTGTACTTTATTATTAGTCTTGCGGAGGGGGAGTGGACGTATGAAGTATAGTGAGACTCTGACTCAAGAAACCATGCAAAACATGCTCTAAATATTAAATTCAATGAAGAGTGTTTCTACAGGGAGAGGTTTCTTTTTCAATCATCCATGCACCAACATGTAAATAACACAGCTCAAATTTTAAAGATTCAGACTTCTATCTACCTCTTTCAACAGTCTATGAACTAAAACTTTCAGAATAAACACAGCTAGATGCAGAAAAATAATAAAAAAACAAATTTTCTCTTAAAAAGTAAATGCTTTGAACACTAACTAAACAAGAGAAACAAATAAAAATGCCAGCTTAGCAGACAAGCACAGGGATTCAGTCAGTGAAAGGTACTGATGGCCAAAAAACTCTACAGCTAAAACACAGTCACAGCAGTGAACAACAAGGTTTTTTGGCTGAGTAACGCTCTATCTGTGAGAAAATACAGCGTTATAATGCAATATATTTAAGCATAGACCACATTATAATGCACTGGATAACATGAAAAGGTCGTGTTAACCAGGGAAAATCTCTTTAGTTGGCCAAACAGGAACAGGATTGAACTCTGCGAGCGTTTGGTATGTCTACTGGGCATCAAAAATGGTCGGAAGGATCTGTGAACAGAGGAGAGAAGAAAGGAAGGAAGAAATATTCCGGAAACTATGGGGAAAATCCCCAGCGGAGTCATCAATTCTGCTATAGGGTAAACTGCTTGGGTTGTTGGTTTTCGAATATCCCTCTCAAGGCTTTCCGGTGCCCGAGGCAGACAGTAAGATTAGCTATGTTGTTCACAAAGATGGCATGAGCATGTTCATATTAACTTGAAATAACTTGAAGGAATACAATAAAGAATTACCTCTTTGACAGTCTTGGAGTCCCTTGGAGAGCGCTACGCAGCGAAGCAAGAGTCCTTCACCGGCTCCAAATCTTAGTCCTGCAATCAGTCAAAGCACCCGCGTAATTTCTAACATAACATGTATCCTATCAATTAAATCAATACACAATAAACATCTAGATTATACACATCTGAGCCATTCATATCATACTATGTAAATTTTCAAACAATAATGACAATATTAAGCATTGAATGGACAAAACGAACACAGTTCTATTGATTTTTAAAGAAGGAGGATTACAACCATCGGTTATACCAAGCCCTCCTCAGTCTCCCAATCTCTCTTATCTCTCAAGTGAAGAAGTCCAAGTCAACAAGCTCTCTAGGAACCTCTTTGACTCTTGGCCTTCACAATGTAACACTATTCTCTATTCCACAAGTATACAAGAACCTTGAGCAATCCTTTGACCTTCAATTAAGAGCCTTCAGCTCCTTCTTATAGGAGAGGGAGAAGGCCATTGTTTCCCTTCTCTTTCCACTAGTTTGGAATGGAAAAAGCTTAGATGTTTCTTTGATCTCTATGCTTTTGCCTCTTTTGGAGTTCAGTCTTCTATGGCAATGACCAATAATGAACTGGTGCTTCTGCAGTTTCCTTTGTGAACTGACTCCTTTGTGAGGGAAAGTCGGAGATTCAAATCATTCTCCACGCTCTTTTCCCAATTCAAACTTAAAACACGGGTAACGCTCCCCTCCAGTGTAAACATAGCGTTTCCCTAGCCACTAACGCGGCCAATGTACTGATTGCCTGCATTATAACACTCTTGTTCTGTTCTATATAGGCATTACCCTGGCAGAAATAGGTTTAATTTAGGTCTTTGTACTTCTTCCATATTTTTCTTCCCCTCTGAGCTGATGAGGAGGTATTTTGACCTGTAACAACAGTTTCGACGGGAAACCCAACTACGACAAGGATTCCGCTTGAGACAGAGCGGCGCTACCCTGTCCTTCATTCAACTTCTACTCAAATGACCCACAGTCAAGCTCAAGCGCGGGGACTATAACACAGAGACAGTCGAGGGGAAACACAAGACTTCTCACAAAATTGATTTTAATTCAATGCACTAGAATTCATGGTCGAAAGGATAATTCCTTTAGGAGATTGGCAAGAACACATACAAACATCCACAGATGTACAAATTTATCCTAAGAGATAACCAATGAGCTTGAACGTATTCAATAAAACAATGCTTTTGATTCAATACTTGACTATCAAATCCCCCCCTTCAGAGTACCAGGGGTTTACATTTTATGCATTATCATGTGTCTCTTCGGTTCCTCTCTGAGGACCGTTTCTATTCTAACCAAAAGGCCTAATTGCATATTATTCGAACAATTGAAACAAGACAGATGGATTAAACCTAAATCTATTCGACTTCTAACTGTTATAAAAGCAACATACAGCTAAGGTATGGACACCTTGCTGTTACAATTTAGAATGGTTTCAACCTTCCTAGCCACAACATGTGGACAAATTTCCTACATTGCTGGCTAGTGTCTAATTCCCCTCCATCAGTATTGTTTTCTTGGTGAATGGACATAGGCTTAGAGTTTAAGTTCATCCCACCGCAATGAGTACCTTTTGATCTGCTCTTTTCCTAGAATAATTGAACAAAAAAAGAAAAATAAATAAATAAATAAATAAATAAATAAATATATATATATATATATATATATATATATATATATATATATATATATATATAACACATGACCATGAAAACTAGCTTCTTGGCGCAGTTGTGTAGGGGTCTTCTTGAAAACCAGCTTGCTGGCACACATGTTCCCTTTTAATAAAATGGGAGGCCACTTAAATTTGAATGCATGGCTAACTTACTTCTGAGAATAAGAAAGATTCTACAAGGACTTCTTGTGACAATAGAGAAGGATGAACAAGAACTTTGCCCTTATTAAATTTCAGAGCAAGTAGCATGATACAATTTTATGTAGGAGGCATAAAAATTCATGCTGGAGTTAACTGATTTACACAAGTCGAAAAATTATTTAACAAAGGAATCAACCATTCAAAGTGGATACTTTATCTTTCTTCCTTTCCCTTTTTTGAATTTTTCCTTGGATTTCATCTTTTTTCCTTAATATATAATGATTCCTTCCCTATTCTTCTACTAATTCTTATCTCCCTCTGGATCATTCCACCTTATTCTAAGTGTCCCTGATGATTTTCCTTCCCTTTTCTGATGTAATATCCCCATCCCACTTCTTTTTCTGCTTTATTTTTTATTTTTGTCATCTTTGAAGCCTTGAGTATTCCAGGACCAAAGCATAGTAACACTTGATATTAATGATTCATGATCCTTAACTCTGAAATTTTTTGTTATACAATCCAACATAAATTTGTCAAAGGAAAACATATTGGTCACTATAGTACAAGAATCATTTTTATAACAAATGCAAGTGCATGAATTTTTCCATCACAGTGCAGGAATTATTTTTCATTACAGTACTGGAACTTTTAATAGCAAAGTGCAAGAATAATTTTTTATACTGTTGGATGATGCAAAGATCTCGTCCTTGGTGGATCCACTCGATGGTGTATGGTTGTGAGTGTGGTGTGGTCAGTAGGAATAGTTGCTTAACAACCTCTGCTAAGATGAGGTTATTTTTTCTCCTCCAATGAAAAATGAACTGTAGCGAAGATCCCTTCACCCACATATGTGAGTGGAAGAGACACTCCCCTTATTCTATATCTTCAGGCCCAATCTTATGGATCTTAGTGGTGGAAATGGTGGTGCTAGGTTGTGCATCAATAATATGCTTCCATTTTTCATTCCCCTTATAGGGTTCTGAATCAAAGTCAATACATGCATCTGACTCTGAAGCGTTCAACTCGACCACCAATGAATTCTTGGCTCGACACTTGTGTTTTGAGTGGGGCTCTTATGTAACTCACACAACTTCCCTATGTCCTTATTTGTTTTTGTGGTGCTGTTCTTTTCTTGTGGCTTCACCAATTTTTCCTGGGTCACCCTCCCTTCGCTTTTTCCTTTGTTCTACAGTTTAGGGGAAACTTTCCCTTAATACACAGTCACATATCCTAAGTCTCACTTCTTCTATTAAAATTTATGCTCGATCTTGATAGTGTATCAATAAGTGGCACCAAGTGAGGAGATGTCCAAGATCTCCATCTCATCCTATATGTATTTTTGTAGACAACCATAGTACTTGAGTACCAGGCATCGCTAAGAATTCTTGATACCCAACATTGCGTGAAGGGTATAAAAAATATTTGTGAACTCCGACACATCTTGGTCCCTTCCCTACCAAAGTGTTGTCCACTTTATGTATTTATCTTCATAGCTCCTGAAAAGTTAATATTGTTCCTTGATGGCATCTTGGAAATAATTCCAAGTGGGTGAGGCTGAAAACTGTGAGGGTTATTTCTCGTCCCTTTTCTCATAGTCAGTTTCCCACCAGTCCTTGACGTGAGGGGTGACTTTGAGGAGTGAAAAAGTAACCTTTTCCCTATTATAAAAATCATGAACCAAAAAATATACTTCCAATAGATTTAACCATATATCTACGATGTCTGCATCTATCTAGCCTTCAAATATGGAAATGTTAAAATTGACTTATACCTTGAAGGGAGTGATGCCTCTAGAGTGGCTTCCAGATGAAGATGTGTTGCCTCTGGGCATCTGCCGAAGGATCTGGGAAACGTTTTCCATAATCACATTCATTTATCTCTTGAGGAATTCTTCAAGAAATATTTTGAAAGGATCCCCTAATACCTCGTCTTTCTTTTCTTCCGCCATGTGAGTACTTCGAGGTCGGTGATGCCAATCTTGCAAAGGTTCAACCATTTCAAGCCCTAACTCCTTATGCCCTGATCTCGTTGGGGACATGCACATAAAAATAGAGAAAGTGAAAATCACTCTGGTATAATTGATCCAAATTTTTGTAGGAACAAAATGAAATATATATTTAAACAAAAACATAGAGCTATAATAAAAACTAAACTTCAATTCATTGATAACAAAATACTAAAAGTTGTTTATATGTGGAATGGAAATAAACTAGATCGGGCGATGGTAGTTTATCTATGAGAAGAGATGTGGTGGATACATGTCTCTGAATTATGTTACAATGAGGCTCCCATGCCTTTGAATTATTTAGAAACAAGGGAAAAACCCAAACATCCAAAAACATAACCCTAGGAGACGAAGCACCAAAAGTATGTGGGCCCCGTTGGGGTTAGTTGGTACACCAAATTCCTAGGGTTGTAACTTTGGCATACGATTTTCATTTGACGCGTATGATACCTAATTAGAAATATATATCCAAAGAATACAACACAACATTAGATAAAAAGATATGTTTTCTAGTTTTCCAAAAAAACGTCATTTAGGGCCTCAAAACAATTCCTAAAGTTTAGGACCCAAAAAACTGCCAAAAATAGTAAACTATGCTACAATTAAGGAAACTGAAAGAAGCAATTAGAAAGAAAAATTGTTGGGGGTCAAAGTGGAATATGTGGGTGGCCACCAATATCCACCTAGATCATTTTATTTAGAGGTAAAGCACCCATTGCGTGCTTCTAGGGTTTGTCCTAGTGTCAAGAAGTTAATAGAGTCATTTTCATATGAAGAAGACCCCATTGGGCACCTTGTAACATGTCAAAAGAATTATTTTTGTATGTAAAAGTTTCAAAATACCCTCCAATACCAAGTTAGCCTAAAAGCTAAGAATTCAACCTCATTAGGGCATGTCGTCCTCCTTGGAAGCCTATATATAGGAGGGAACTTGACCTCCTATGGATACTCACACACTTCTCATCAACTAAGTGAAGGAGAAGGAGAAGAAAGGCAAGCGAAGAAGGACATAAGGATGAAGGACACATTTCTTGGATTATTTCTCTCTTTCTCTGTCTCTCACGTGCACAAGGAAGACTATGGCTTTGCAACTGCAAGGTCAAAGTTTTGAAAGTTGTAGAAAGAAGGTCAAAGAAGGGACTCTTAGGTCACCTACAATCCCTAGAAGGAGAAGGAACCCAAGTAAAGGTAAAAGGAAGCCTTGGAATCCCTAAAATTGCTCACACCTGTTCAAGAAGTAACTGTTGTAGGGGAAAAAAATTTCACACCTATAGTAGAGGCCGAAATTTTGTAGTTGGGGGTCGACGTTGTGCATCTTAAGCAGATTTCGTTGGGTTTGACTTAGATAGAGGAAGCACAATATCAAGAAGATTTGGCTTGGTCTTGGAAGGGTATCAGTCTTGGTCTAAAGTTCTTGGAATTCGTCATTTGAAGAATCTATAAGAAGAGAAGATATTTGTTGGTTTCCCTCTCAAGTGGAAAGGTTTTGGCCTTGGCTTGCAGTCTACATCCTATGTTCTTGTGTATTGTTGATATTCTTGTTTTGGTGTTTTTTCATGATAATAATAATGCAATAATAGAGGAAGCACAATATCAAGAAGATTGGCTTGGTCTTGAAAGGGTATCGGTCTTGGTCTAAAGGTCTTGGAATTCATCATTTCAATAATCTATAAGAACAGAAGATGTTTGTTGGTTTCCCTCTCAAGTGGAAAGGTTTTGGCCTTGGCTTGCAGTCTACATCCTGTGTTCTTGTGTATTGTTGATATCCATGTTTTGGTGTTTTTTTCATGATAATAATAACACAATAATAAGAGAAGAAGCTAAATCAAGGAAAAGTAAAAATACATCACAAGAAGTTATCAAATTTAATAGAAATCGTCGTAATTGTAGCCCATTAGATTTCTCAACACAATTGTGAAAAGTACAGAGGAAGTTCATTGTGCGAAGTGCAGAGGGACCTCCTCATTCCACACAACGAAATTCCTCCACATTCTACATAGTTGGAGATGCAATGGGGATGTTTAGGAGAATTTTCAGTTTAATACTTTGAATTTAGATGCTCTGGTTCTCTCAGTGATTGGATTTTAAATATAATTTTCAAGTGACAAGCAAATACACTAGACTTTCATTATTTTAATGAAGGTTAAAGCACTTTCTTAGCATCAATTTACGAGCTAAATATTTAATTTTTTTTCTTTACCACACTCCACACAACCTAAAAGGGTTGCTCTTTGTAAGTCATCTTGGGATGGGTAAAACAATTCTTGCAAAGGTTGTGTCTGGTGTACTACCAAAGCTCAAGCTTTCTCTATTTATTTTTTAGCACTAATATTCAGAATGTTTGCTTTGAGGTAGCCCTTCTAGCCACAAGGTATGATGAGTTACTAGGAATAATTGGGCTCCAAACCTTTGTCATAAGGAAAAAACTCCAAGTGATCCTCCTCCCTATTACCTAAATATCCTCGAAGTAGGTAGTTGGTTTTTATATTTATTCGGGGTTTTGAAATTAATGTAACTACTTGAATTCAAACAGAATTCATACATGCCCAATATTATATATCATATTTATCATTGGGCATAGTCTGTATGAAATTAATGAAAGAATCCATAACATTTCACATTTTCTATGCAACCAATGCTTAAATCAATGAATGCCAATGTTTAAGGCTTGTTGTTGACATCTACGGTTACACCTATCACGTATGGAATGCTTGTACTATGATTGGAGTGAATTTATCTTATCATACTTGGCACTGATATGTTATCAATTTTAACTACCACATGTATTACGTTGGTTATATTTTTAATGCCAACAAAAAGAAAATGGTGTAGTGTGGAGTACATGATTTTTTTTGTAGTGCCATATGTCACTTATAGATACTCTAAGTTTTTGTGTTTGTATTTGTTAGCGAGAAGTATTGTCATAGCTACTATACTATAGGTTTGATAGTGTCTTAAATGGTATATTTTCTACGTAGTGTCTACATATTATTGGTTGGATTAACCCATTTCTTGTCGTCTCTATCATCATGATTGGAAGCGAAAAGTTGTTATTGCTTCCATCATCTCTGTGGATTATGTTCAAATTGAATTTGTATTGATTAACACTATTTGTGTCCATTTGCAAACCTAGTTTTTTAACCAACTTATCAAGATGGGTAAAATATTGTAGGAAACTTGTGAAAAGAAGGTAGTTGAGAACCTTCAAAACGAGGTCCATGTAACATCCATTGTTTTCACCCCTAATTTTGTAACATTAAATGTAACTGCAACTCCTATGTGGGGGACCTATAGTTGGTTGAATCATAGTTTTTACAATTATTAATTATTAATTAAAATTAAGTAAGATCGTTGGAGGAAGGGACAACCTATGGATCAGAGTTATGAGTAACACTTATTTTTTTCTTACATACCATGAAACAACATATCCTACTTAATTAAGTGTTGTAACCAATACCCGCAATTGAGAAAAGAAATTTTACCTAATAGACTTTAATGTGATGTGATTCAAGCCAAACTAGACTTGAAAATGTCAGTAATGATTCATTAATTAGAACAAATATTATATTGGGAAACACCCATTCTCATTCTGCCCTATCACATATCAAAAAGAAAATTAAAAACGAACAGGAACCAAAGAGCCAAGGAAGCATCATAATATTTATCCTTCAGTGGTTGGCTTCGAAAGAGAGGACCCACATCTAATTTAATTTCCTTTTTCGATCAGATATCCACAAACAATTTTCAAGTCTGTTCACTCATTGTTAAAGGAGAATAATCCTTTGACTCACTCTTTTGGTACTTCAAAATATATGTAAAAAAAGGGTTATTTATTTCCTTCCTTTATCTATTTCTTGCTGACTATCTCTTTCCTTTCTCAATTGTGCAAAGGGGCGCATGTGAAATCCTACATATACGCACAATTGTAGTAAATTTAGGGTTTGTTCACTAGAGTTGATTCAATGGTTTGATTTTCTTTTTGGACTAGAAGGAATTATTGAGTGGCTCTCTATTTAAATCTTCCAGTGAACTATTTCTTTTTTCCCTTCTAAGATTCTAAGGCTTTATGACCTCGATCCAATAACCTGTCTTTGGATGTTAACTACCTTGAATATGATTGAATCCACTAAAATCCTTCAATGAGCTTGTGTTATTGGTGTGCAGTTTCTGATTGGATTAAACCATTGGTTTCTTGCAGTTAGGCTAATGAACCACTTACTATTTGTTAAGTGCTTTCCAACTGGTTTTTGAACCACCTTCATTCCCTAAGTTAGACCATTAGGCACTTGCAGTTAGGATGAGGAACCAATTAGTGTTTTATAAGTGCGTGTTAACTAGTTGATGAACCACCTTCATCCTTGGGTTAAAGCATTGGGTCCCTGTAGTTATGATGATCAAACACTTAGTGCTTTCCAAGTGCTTTCTAACTAGTTGATGAACCACCTTGATAGTGGAATTCAATCCTTGGAAACTTAATAGCACATTCTCATTTTAAATTTGCATGAAACCCATGTGTTTTAAATCCAAATACTAAGTGGGTCACTAGGGTGCTTACTACCAAATAGTAGTTGATGAACCACCATGATAGTGGACTTCATCTATTGAGTGCACGACCAAACCATTGGTGTGATTTTTCTCTTGTGCAAGCATCCCCCCAGACTCTGGATCTGGATTGGGGTCGGTCAACTGCAAGAGAGATTATGGCTTATTTAGCCTATGTTTAGGTGTAGAGTCAAATTCCATTTACTATTTGTCTATTGATTTAACTTACTCATATAATTATAATGGTTTATGCATGTTTTATCTATGAATAATGATTTATGCCTAATGTGATAATATGTTGATGTAAGATTTTGTATAATTCATAAATGAGTTCATAAAATTATTTTTATCCAATGTTGAAGCTACTTTATATGTCTACTATTACATGAATATATAATATTTTTAATTTTGTTGCAGAGCTCAGAAATTACAAAGTATGTCATATGTTGAGTCTTACATAATTTTTTTGGTAATGCTAAGAATGCTTAGTCTATGAGTAATGAGATGACCTTGATAGTTTATTAATACTTATTGATGTATGTTCTAAGATTCAGTATTCAAAGTTGGGTCTATATTCTTCTAGTGTAAGCATACACATAGAGAATTCCTATCTCACTAAAGAAACTATTCAATCTACAATATACAATCAAGATGGAATGCCTGAAGTAGTGTAGTTTGACATTTGGAGCTAGTTCTCCCCTTCACTTAGAATCTATGGTAATTTAATCTTTGTTGGTGCCTTTGGACTCTTATGGGCATGGCCTAGTATCTCCAAAGATATATTCTTAGGATATGGGCCATTGTCTTAGAAATTTTGTGCTCTAGTAGAAGCATTTATTCTTCAAGAAATTTTGGCTATTTTCCCTCAATTTTCCTTTTCTGCAAGCCTTAGAAGAACTTGGAACTCATCAAGGACCAGATGGCTCTTATAGTGTACTTTTCATATGATTTAGATGCTTCTTCATTCCTCCAAGTGTTTATGTCTTTGGATAATTGAGGCGTTGGATTTTAAACTCCATGCATGGATGCATCTGATAATCATGGAAATTTTGATGGAAAAAGAATGTACACATAAAATGTGGTTTGGAATTATTCCAAACCATATTTATTGGTAAATGTGAGTTATAACCAAAGATCCAGGCAGGGGAAGACGTTGGCAGCACATTTTCTCGAGGTTTGAATTTTTTGATTTGTGCATGGCATCCAAGGAATCTTAGATATAGGTGTGGCAATTAATGCAAACCCTTATGGAGGCCCTGGATATTTGTTTAGTAAGATTTCCTTTTTGCAACCAAGTAAATATTGAATTCCAAGGGCTCAGGGTGTGTTAACAACAGACAATCGTATGGCACCCCATGTTTTTCTGGGAACTAGATATAATGTAAATTTTTAACATAACATGAAGAGGTTGGTCCTAGTGAGACCCACAAGAATGTGTTGATGTGACAATGTCACATGGTCCTGAAAAGGAACACGTGGGGGAAACATATGAACTTGTCAATGTTTAAATCCCTTGACCTCATTATCAAAATAGTATGTTCGAATGACATGATTTTGAAGGGCTTACATTTGTAGCCCATGATGACCCTGAGGCCCTCTTGGTTCATTTTGGGTTAATTTTGGGGGGTCAAGGGTAGTCCGACATGGGGTTTCCCATCATGGGCCCCTTATTTAAGCAGGAACCACTTCTATAAAGTACAAATGGAGCATGAGACCAATCTATTTTTCGTGTTCACACTAGGGGCCCATTGGTCTATCATGAGTTAACAAGGAGGGTTTTGAAACCGAATACCACCTAGATTTGGTGTATCACCATGGGACCCTGCCAAAGGTAATGTGGCATGACAATGGACCACCTACGAATATGCAACTAGGTTATGTGGGCTACAAATGGATTCCACGTGGCATTATTTAATTGGTATAACTTCAATAGGCCATAACTCTCAATCTAATAATGAGTTTGAGATGAAATTTATATCACTAGAAATCTATCAATGAGTTGTATTTGATGGTGATATCATATTTTAATTCCACAAACTTTGAAAAATAAGGATTTTTTGTAGCCCAGTTTTCATAATAGACCTTGGAGGTCAGGTTAAGTCATAAGTAGCCCCTCCCATAGCCCAAGATATAGAAAGCAGGTGGGATGAAGTGTTGCAAAGTGGTATTAGAGCCTAGGTTCAACATTTGGACTCAATGGGACTTGAAAGATAAAGTTTGAAGCTATGATACAGAGTGGTATCATAACTTTGGCTCAACATTGGACCTAAAAAGGCTAAAAAATAGAATTTAATGTAACATTTAAGTTATTTCATATGCTTACTTTCTTTAGATTTATAATTGATATGGCTTCTAACCTTGCTAAAATTGTTACATATATTTTACTCTATGTGACTAACATGAATTTTGATTTATTGAAAAGCCTTAGATCAACAAATTTAGTAGTGATGGGGTAAGGAAATAAGTTACTATATACATGTTAGAATTAACTAACAAATGTGTATGTGTGAAAACACATAAGAAAACAAAAGTTCTAGTTGGAAAGAAAAGAATGGGTATAAGAATGGTGTTGTATAGAACATATGGATCCCGACGTAATCAAGAAGAGGAACCATATAGGAAGAGGTCGAAGGAGAATTCCCTTAACTAGATAGAGACTCTTAGGAATTTGGAGGTTGAATTGAGAAGTTGTAAAGAAAAAAATGAAAGGATTGTTAGAGCATAAGATAAGAAAGAGAGGTGAATGTAATAATATTTTGGATTTTATCATAATTTCAAAGGAAAAAACAAAATGACCTTGGTGCCAGCTATCTAGGAAAACAAAAAGTCCATCAGAATTATGGAAACGTAGATTGGATATTGATAAGGTAGAAGGAAGTAATTTTCCATGGAGAAAGTTTGAGAAATATTTTCATGAGAAGTACTTGTCTTAGAGATACCATTATAGCAAAGTTAAAGAGTTCCATATGCATAATATAGGGTATATTACCGAAAATGAAAGAACCAAAATATTTTTTAGAACCATTTTGGTATGTACCATACATCAAGGATGAAAAGGTGAAGATTTAAAGGTACCTTAGTGGATTATTGCAATCGTACTAAAATAGGATTGAGTTTGATGATCCGAGAACATTATAAGAAACCATACAGAAATATAAGTATTTCTGTGATCAATATAAGTGTAAGGTCGAAGTCTAGCTAGATTGGAAGAAGAAGGATAGAACCAAATTTAAAGGAAAGGGATAAAAATCCTATTGGAAGGGGAATATGGGAAAAAGTAATAAGTTTACCACCCCTGCCAAAGGGGAATTAAAATTAACTTTCCCTACTAACAATAAATATAAACCCACTAAACCATTGAGGGAAGAGGCCAAGGGGCTCAGGAGAGGATCATTCTTATGTTGAAAATGTTGACAAAACCACCTATGGATGATTTTCCTCACCAATAGCAACATAACGATAAAATGAAATGAAACGTACAAGAGGAAAATTTGATGAAATATGTGGCTCATAATGTACCTCTAATTTATGTAGTGTAGGATAATTGACAAACATATCATCAAGCTTTCGCTATTGAAATGGAAGGTATGGTTATTAACTAACTAGTTTCAATTTTAATTGATCCAGGCTCTAATATCAGTTATGTTAGCCCAAAATTTGTAAAATATTGTTCCTTGAAAAACATGGCACATGTCAAGTTATGGCTACTCCAAATAGAAAATAGATCCAATAAGAGAGCGATATATCTAGTAGAATCATGCCACTCAGAACTCAATATCATCCCCACAACACTGAACCTCAACATCCTTTCATTAGGTTGATATTCCATTCTAATTTGCATGGATTGGATGGCAGCCCACATAACCAAAATGGACTTCTATAATAAATCATTAGAGTTCCTTAATGATGAATTCAAAGGAAACATATTACAAGGGAAGTGAAAGCCTATTTCAGTCAAGAATATTTCAACAATACAAGTGAATAAATGTGGTCATAAGGGGTGTGCTATGTTTATGATTTAAGTAACTAGTGTGATAGAAGGAAAAAAACTTATACTTAAGGATCGCCCCATATTAAAACAATAAAAAAATTTATTATGGAAGAATTATGGGGATTACTACCTAAGAAAGACATTGATTTTTCCATTGAATTAATTCCTGGTTCAGTTCCAGTTTCAAATATCCCATGTATCATATTAGCACATCAAAACTAATAGAATTGAATCTAGAGATAAAATAGTTGTTGGACAAAGGATATATCAAACCCAGTATATCACCCTAGGAGCCCAATCACTATTTTTGAAGAAGAAACATTGTAAACTATGGCTTTGTATTGATTGCAAGTAGTTGTATAAAGCTATAGTAAAGAACAAATACCCACATTCAAGAATCAACAATTTATTTGACCAGCTAAGAGGAGCCACTGTAATCTGTAAAATTGATTAAAGATCTGGTTATCACAAAGTCAAAATTAAGGACAAGGATATTCATAAGACTCCGTTCAAGATGAAGTACAGGAACTATGATTTTGTGGTGGTGCCATTTGGGATTTCAAATGCCCCAACCACATTTATATGCTTGTTGAATCATTTCCTTATCCAATACCTAGAAATTTTTTTGATATTGTGCTATAGGGTAATATGCTTGGGTGGTGGTTTTTAAATATCCCTCTCAGGGCTTTCCGGTGCCCGAGGAAGACAGTCAGATTAGCTGTAAGGTTCACAAAGATACTGCACACATGTTCATGCTAAGGTATATAACTAACAAAGTAAGATGGAGAGATTACCTCTTTGTAGATAACAGATCCTATGGACAATACCAAGCAGCGAAGTAGGGATCCTCCTTCACTAGCTCCAAATCCAGATCCTGCAATCAGTAAAAGCACCCGTGTAATATCTACAACAATATAAATTCTTATCAATTAAACTAACATATAATAAGCATAAAACAATACAGATCTAAGCCATTCATATCATGCTACATAGACGATTGTAAAAAAATTGTGACATGGATGTATTGAATGGTCAAAATAGATACAGTTCTATTGATTTATAAAATGGAGGATTACAACCGTTGGTTGTACCAAGCCCTCCTCAGTCTTCCAATCCTTCTCTTTCTTTCTCTATCTCCGAGTGTGATGATGCTCAAGGCTGAAAACTCTTAATGAAATTCACCAGTATTCAAGCCCCACACTACAACAATGAAATTCTACTCCACATATAATCAAACCTTCGACCTTAGACCAAGAGCCCACAACTCCATTTTATAGGAGATGGAGAGGGCAAACCTTGCCAACTCTTTCAACCAGTTTGAAATGGGAAAGATCAATATGTTTCCTTGTTCATCCATGCTTTTTCCTTCCTTAGGAGTCTAGTTATATTTGGCAAGGCCTAATAAAAAGTTTGTGCCTTTTAGTTTCTATTTTGAACTGGCTCTTTGTGAGAAAAAGCTGGAATTGCTAGTCACTTTTCCACAAGATTTTTCCCTTTTCACACTTAAACACGAATAACACTACCCCTTGGGCAAGGCAGAGCATTTTCCTAGTCACTAACGCTCCCTTTGCATGGCTTAGGTGCGTTATAATGTTGTCTAGCTGTCTCTGGGGTGCATTACCTTGGCAAAAATGGGTTTTGTCTAGGTCATTTTCTTCCTTCCATGTTACCTTCTCCTCTAAGCTGATGAGGAGGTCATTTGTCTTGTAAAAAATTCCCCCTAAAGTGTGAGGTCAGAGACGAAGACGATGACCAAGATACTTTATAACAAGTGTAGTAGAATGAGAGGAATTGGAGGATTGAGGAAAACCTGAAACAACAACATATGTCAGAAAATATAGTATCTGTCTTGAGTCGAGCATTCCCATGCTCAGTAGATAATCAACATGATTTCTGTAAAACAAATATATGAACAGTATGTCCACTGATAAGTATAACGTGATATTTTCTGTCATAACAGGATCAAACTGAAAAGTTATCTCCAAAAAACAATATCGCAACTTGGGGGAGGAAACACAGCTGTAATGGTGTAACTCTCGATCCAAGGTCTTGGTTTCCGATTCACTAAACTACATATTTCCATACATGTGAATGAATGAGTTGTAGTCGAACATGCAGGAAATCGTCTGATTACCATTAAATAACAAAAATTGTTAACAGACGTGAGGGTGGCCACCGATAATGATGATGGTCCCCAAGATGCAATGTACAATCTAGCAAGTGTGAATAAAAGGTATTGATGTCAAACACTTATAGAATAATTCGATCGGGAGCCAATAATGAGAACCCCCAACCAAACACAAGATGACCTGCCACTGATTTTTTCAAGTATCTGGGTGCTGATGTGTTTCTGGATCAACTTCCTTGATAAGATGTTAAAGTTGAGAGGAAGAGATTTGTCAAAAGGTAGGCACTGAGGCGTCCTACATTAGTTGACACGAAATGGGAAAATATGATTTTGTACTGATGGAAATAATCAAGAGCAAGTGGGAATAACTGACGACAAATAAGTTCTGGCATATGATGGCTTTGGTTGATACAAGGAGTAGTAGATAGTGAGATCCTCTTGAACAATAGAAGGCACTCTAACAGGGTACTAGGAAGCTTAGGCTTAATGAACACCAAAGGGTGTTAGGATTCACCAATGTAGGAACAATGGGAGATGAAGGCTAAACTCATAGATGGTAGGGTTCGGCTAAATGCAAAAGAGTTTTCTGGGAAGTGCCATGTTCAAGATTTTGTGCTGCCAAATCGACATTTAGAAAATGTAATAGAAGAAGTATCCATGTTGTCCAAATTTTTTCCCCGTCTTATTAAGTTTAACGAGCCCAGACGGGTAAACTCGGTTATTTTTTCATATTTAGAGAGTCTGAAAAACATCGTAAAAGACAACTCCAGGGGCTACCTTTGTCATGTTTGATAACCGAGCGCGACGAAGGGAGAATAGTAAGCCTGAAACAGTTCATTTTTTGTGAGTTAGTCCATTGAATCCGAAATAGTGAGAAAGCTATGTTTGATGGACATCTACCTCATTTTGTTATGAGTACGAGGAGATGGAGTAAACCCAATGTTCTTTGTGAAATTTTAACGAGTCCAACAAGGAAAAATTTGATGCTCTCTATGAAATTTTAACGAGTCACATGGAGAAAAACTCGGTCACCTTTTTGTTTAAAGAGCTTTGAAAAATATGAAAAGAATGGTTCATATGTCTCTGTCATGGTATTTTAACAAGCCCGACAAAGGCAACTAAGGGTTTTTTCAGTTTTATGAGCTAGAAAAAGTCCCTAAAAAGAAAGCTCAAAACGGGGTCAATTTTAGGAAGGTCTGACAGTAATTCGGCGAAGGCTAGAGACTTCTTTGCTTTGGCAGTAGTGAATACCAAGTCAAATTGTTGGAGGATTACAATCCATTTGGAATATTTTCTACCAATAACTTGGCAAGACAAAATGTGTTGCATGGGGTTCTCCAAAGCAATGACCGTAGTCTACCACAGTAATATATAGTGTCGAAGTCAGGTGACAGCAAAGACCATCACGAGAGAGAGTTTTTCCACATGTGAATATCGTAGTTCAGGTCTAATGAGACCTTGGAAATATGCTTTTGTTTATGCTGGAAGAAAATATAACACTTTAGATTTATTTTACCCTACAATGTTGTTGTGTGCTTGTGTTTGTGCTATGCGTAAATCTAGCATGTGTTAGATTTTCTTCACCTTGCAATGCTGTTATTGGAAACATGCTTCTATTTTCGCTAGCATGTGTTCGATATTTTTTTCCCTAGAATGTTGTTGTTAATATGTTTGTGTTCATGCTATAAAAAAATCTAGCATGCGCTAGATTCTTTAACCCTACAATGTTATGTGTTTGTGTTTGTGCTTGAAGGAAACCTATCACACACCAGATTTCTTTTGTCCTACAATGGTGTTTTTGACAATATGCTTATTTGTGCTAGAAGTAAATCTAATATGCGGTATGTTTCTTTCACCCTACAATATTTTTATTGGCTTGTGTTTATGAGAGAAGGAAATCTAGAATGTGTTAGATTTCATTCACCTTGCAATGTTGTTATTGGTGACATGTTTGTGTTTGGGATATAAGTACAAATAACATGTTAAGATCTAATTCACCTTGCAATATTGTTATTGGAAATATGATTTTGTTTGTGATAGAAGAAAATCTAACACGAGATAGATTTCTTTTACCCTACAATATTGATTTTAGCAATATGTTTGTGTATGGTGGAAGGAATTCTAGCATGCACTAAATTTATTTTGCAATGCAATATTGGTGTTAGCAATGTGCTTTTGTTTGTACTAGAATAAAATCTAGCATGCAATAGATTTCTTTAGCAATGCAATATTGTTGTTGGAAACCTACTTGTATTTGTGCTAGAATGAAATATAACCTGCATTGGATTTCTTTTTCAATTCAATATTGTTGGAAATATACTTGTGTTTGTGCTAGAAGGAAATCTATCATGCATTGGATTTTGTTTTCCCTATGATGTTATTATTGGCAACATGCTTGTGTTTGTGCTAGAAGTGAATCAAGTGTAGGCTAGATATCTTCCACCGTGCAATGTTGTTTTTGGCAATGTGATTGTGCTTGTGCTAGAAGAAACTCTAGAATGTGTAAGTTTTCTTTTACTTTGCAATGCTTTTGTGAGTAATATGCTTCTATTTATGTTAGAAGGAAATTTAGCATGTGGTGGATTTCATCCGCCTTAGAATATTATTCTTGGAAATGTGCTTGTGTTTGTGCTAGAAGGAAATCTAGCATGTGCTAAATTTATTTGACCATGTAATGTTTCTTCTAGCAATATGCTTATGCTATTAGTAGGAGGAATGATATTGATTGTTAGATTTCATTTGAGGTGCAAAGTTGTTACTTGAATTGTGCTTCTACTTGTGATAGACAGAAAGCTAGCACACATTATCTTTCCTTCATAATGCAATGTTGTTATTAGAAATATGTTTGTCATTATGCTAGAAGGAAGGTTAGAATGTGTTAAATTTCCTTCATCTTGCAATGTTATTGTTGAAAATGTGTTTGTGTTTTTGATAGAAGTAAATCTTTCATGCAGTATGTTATTGTTGGAAATGTGCTTGTATTTGTATTAGAAATAATTATAGAATTCACCCGATTTCTTTATTCTTGTGCCAAAAGGAAAACAATCAAGATTTCACCCTCACCAAGGTTAGTGCTCTGATATTGTTCTTGGCAGTGCATTTGTGATTAAGCAAGAAGGATACCTAGTGATTACTAGCTTTCTTCTAGACACCATTACACTTATGCAACCAATGCTCTAGGGGTGACATTGTCTCAATAATCACAATGGTTAGAGTTCTATCTTTTGATGTGCCCTTTTATTGAATTTGGAGCAATTTATGAAGATCAATGATAGTGCAAAAGAAGTGTATATAAATATATGTTGTTGGCACTACATTTGGGCTTGAGTTGGAAGGAAAGATAATGGTATAGCCTTCCTTTTGGCACAAACATAGTAATCCAATCATGATTATTTAATCCATGGACAATAATGTGATCTTTATATCATTTTGAAGTTTATGAATACATGTATTATTGAGGTATACTATATTTTGCTTCCAATGCACATGTATGCAACTTTAAAGTATAAAGCACAATTTTTTAACATTTATTGTTTTTCTCTCCATTTTGTTATATAGTTATGAACTTCCAAAAACAAATTCACTAATGTCTTGATGCATAAGATAAGATTCTTCCTCATTAACATAACAATTTAGAAAAACTCAAATCTACACTTTTCGAGGACCTAAAGTTAACATCCCTTTGTATCCATCCTAAATAGTATGTCCTTAAATCTGTATACGTAGGGAGTGCTAACACTAGAACTAAATATTTGTAAAATGCAATTTCTTAGCTTTCAGAATAAAAATGGGAATTATCTAGTATTTATAGTACCAAATATTTTATTTGGAAGAAAACCTCTAGTTTGGATTTCGATTATCAAGTTCAAACATCAAACACCCTCACTAAGTGAAATATAAATATAATTTCTCCTTCTCATGGGGATTTTAGACATCTTATGTAGCATCAATCTTGGAATTTCTTAGATTTTCTGAAGGACCATGTTTTGGTTCTTCAACTTCTACAAATTTCTTATCATCATTATTCATACACATGCATCAAGACCACAAGTGTTATTTCTGAAGTTAAATAGGAACTTGGTGGTTTGATAAGAGTTGAAATTTGTCATTCTATGATATTATCTACATCTCTAATTGCTTGATCTTCATGTATTTTTTTGTGTAATTTGTATGTAAATTATGTTTTGGTAGTAGGCACTACATGGTGGGAAATAATGTTTCATTACATATAATATGCCTACCATACTATTTAAATTATTGCATCAATACTAATTTTTTGAAAGTTGTGTGTTTTTGTGAAAATATAAAATCACACTTTACATGGTTCAACCTTTTAATTACAAATTACGATTTAATTGTTGTTACCGAATTGGTACAAGCTACAATGGAAAGTATAATTTTGGCAAAAGGGAACTATGTTGATCTCCTTATTAATGATCAAGTCATTGGGCTAGGAAGGGTCAAATCTACAGAGTCTAGAACTTATTATGTCGAAGAAACGGTTAATGCAGATTATGTTACAATTTTGATAATTGATGTCACTCAACCACATTTGATTGAGGAGGGATGTTAATGAAGGGGACATACATCCATGGAAGATCATGGATTTGACGCACAACATAGGTAAAACAAAATATTGAAGCATGTGTTAAATATTATTGATAGTATAATAAATGTTTTTTTTGTGTGTAAATACTAACCTTATTTATTTTTGTTTATAGGTGCAAATGTTTCTTCTACATTTTCTATTGGAGATAAGGTAGATCTTCTGCAACATGGAGTGAAGGTGGGTGAGGGCTCCATATTCAATACAATGCTTGGACATAAAGTGCATGGAAAGATGGTAAAGAAAGGATGCATAGTTGTTAAAATTTAGAAGGTGTTAAAACATGATGCTCCTCTACCACATCCAACAGGATTTGAGCATACATTAGGGGCTACATTGGAATCTTATGAGATTTGGCCAGAGTCAAATTTGGAACCTAATTGTTATGATCATGCCATAAATATTCCCCAAGATAGGGTTAGATTCATATGTACAAAGGTTTATCTTACACATGAATGCACATGAACAAGCATGTGCATTGCCAAAGGAATGATAGTTAATGTCTGCGATGATGATATTGTTGAGGGTGAAACAATAGGTGAAGTGGAATTTGGTGTTTTTTTGGAAGAGATAGATGAAAATTGTGAAATATGCAGAACCGAGGATAAGTCTATGCATTGTTTGGTTAGATGGACTATAAATAAGTTGGTGGACAACAAGGGTCTGATATTGAGGGTCAAGGAAAATTTCAAGGAGCCACCCACAAAAATGGTGATATGGGATGTTATAGAGGACAAAAATCCCTTAAACAAATGGGATGGGTATATTTGTAATAAAAAGGATAGAAACTCAATTGATATGAATGTAACAAGGCCATATAAAAGGATTAAACAAGTTATGGCTCCGAAAAAATTTGCAAAATGTCAAACAAAAATAGATGAAGAGAAAGAAATTCGACTTTTGGCAGCATATGTATGTTGTAGAAAAGATTGTCTTCAGCAGGTGGATAGGAAGGCCATTGTAGGTGCTAGATGGGGTATGAGAAAAATAAATAACAATGGTATTAGGAGATTTGTCTTGAGTTCACTCATGTCAAACACAGTCATATCAAAGAGCCATGGCCATGGCCTAACACATATTGCTAGAAATGTGAAGGACGTGAGATTTTATGGGAATATTATTTGTAAGAAAGCACTATATAAGATACATAAGATTCATCAAAGCACATTCTATAACTACCAGCATTATTTCCAACGTGGAAAGCTCAAAGCTATTCATGGTAACACCAACACGTGCAAAGCACGAGCACACACCATGGCAGACATAGAATTAGTGCCAATAATTGTAATGGATAATTCTAATTTTTTACCAAACCAAACACATCCAGTTGAAGAATATGGAACACCTGCTCCTTTAAGATTGCTTCCTTTGACTTACACACAAAATTATTTGCTAAAAGAGATTTATGAGGCTCTTCAAAAACTCAATTACCCATCAATATCACTGTCAACAATGAGCAAGATCTGGAATACTAAGTTTCAAGATATGGCATTTTCAAAGAACACCAAATTCAGTAAATGCAATGAATGTCTTGTGTTGAAAGCACAGATGAAGTCACCGACTACAAAAGAGTTGGAAGAAAAGGAATGTAGTAGGCGGAACACACATAACAAGATTGTTATGTGTGGAAGATATTGCTACTATGCCCATAGAATTATGTCAGAGTGGTTTCCAAAATATTATTTCAACATTATCCATGATAAAATGGATAAAAGAAAGACTTCAATCCCAAGGCTACATGTCAAATCAAAATTTATTGTAGGAAAAAATTTAGGTTTGTCATTGACATGTATGCTAATACATGGGCATAAGACAAGGTTTTGGTCATTTCTCCCTACTATTTGTACATATGGGATCACAATTTAATATTACATCCCTTTCAAAGTGCTTAAGGGACCTTGAAGACCTACACATTTATATGCATGGTGATCTACTTTATGAAAGTGGAAGTTCAAGAAACCCACTTACAAATGCATTACTTGACACCTCTATTTACTCAAAATGTCAAGTGTACAAGGATGATTTTATATCTCATGGAAGATCAAAAAGTCAAAATGTTGTTTTTAAACCTCTTCCTCCACATTTGTTGTTATAGTTGGAAAATGCAACAAGTGATAATAAGAATCACTATCTTTTCATGTTTCTATCACTTTTAACTACACTTGGTGTCTTCATCACTATTGTGGTTGGGTTCTTGCATGTGGGGCACACCCATGAAGATATAGATGGAACCTACGGAAGAATGTCTTCCAACTTAAAAAGTAAAGGTATATATTCTTTACCTAAAATGATGGATAAATATCACATAATTGAAGAAAATCGAGTGTTTCCACCTACACTTATTAACAAGGTCTATGACTTCAAAGGTTTCCTTAATGGATACATCAAGGAGGGAAATTATGCACTAGTTGGACATCCTAATGTCCAATACTTCCAATTTATTGTACTCAATGATGTTCCAGTACTAAGTTACAAATAATCCATTAGAGATATTGAGTGGTCAGAACCAGTTGAGTTATGGAATATCGATGATGAATGTCGACCTATAATTCCCATAAGGAAGCCATCTTTCTTAGCTTCCAAAAAGAATGATTAATATTTAAAATAACTAAAGGAAGGGATAACATCATACATAAAAATGTGGAAAGACACTATCAGGAATGAGGATTCACCAATTGTTACAGAGGAATGGAAAAATAAAGTAGTGTATTGGGAAAGAGTTCTTGATACACTATATGGAATCTATAATGATCATAAAATAACAGATTGAAGTGATTCATCTTCTAAGGATTTTTGGACCAAGACAAGGCACATTGTTGAAGTTGATTGTAATGCACTTCATGTAATCTCAGGTATTATGGATGGAGATTTTTATAATGCAATAGATGAATCAATATATGTTGGACCCAAATGCAACAAGTCAAAGCCAACATTCAATCCAATGATTGATGCTGAATAAGGAAAGATGTTGCTAGTTACATAAGGAAATGAGCATGTAGGAGAGACGATTTGGATGACAAAATCCATCTTAGATATCTTTAGGGATAATTAAAGTGAGAATATTCATGTAAAGGTTGATTGGTGGAAGCCTATGTCAGGGAAATACAATGGAAAATTTTTAGAGCAATATTGGGTACCAAATCTTGATGACACGTATCTTGGCTCTATTCCAATTAATACTATAGTGTCAACATGGATGCCAAAGAAAGAACATTGCAAGAAGACCAAGATAAATAAATATGGTGTAGAAGTTGTTCTTGATCTACTTAAGCGAATATCTTAAGATTAGGTTTATATGATTCAAGAATGTAATTTTCTTTTTTGAAGGATCTATTAATATACATTTAGACACACTTTTCAATATTTGTTGTATACCAAATATTCTCTTCATATAATTTTTGGAGGAGTTTTATATTATTTAGTATTTCAATGTAATCATGTGGTGATACAAATTACATGGCAGTGCCATAAAATGTTTAAGTTTTCAAATCTTTGTTTGACCAACACGGCTTCTCACCATATCAAATATGCATAATCAAATTCAATAATGCACTTAAAAACAACATCTTTTAAACTTGGTCTATTAAAACAATAGTGGAGTAGATAATTAGTATTCTACTTAATATAAACCATTTAACCACTTAATGAATAAATGCTAAACACTTGTAATAATTTTTGAAGTGAGTTTTCCTTAATATTCCTTATTATAATTGATATAAATCAAATTTGCTATTTTGTTGCACACTAATTTATAAAAAAAATGATTTTGATCATTGAACAACACAACTAGACCTATAAAATATTTCCTCTTATTGATTTTGAAGTGGTGCCAACATTGTACTAGTATACTAAATTTGTACTCAACATAAGAAAAGTAGTTAGTGTCAATTTAAAATGGTCAACTATAATAGTAAGAAACACAATATTAATATATTGTTAAGTAAATTTATAGGTAAGATTTTTTTTACAAAATCTATTATTCATGAGTCAAATTTAATACATAAATATAAATATTAATGATAATAGAAATAATGTAAGGAATCAAGTTTTAGATGAATGTCAATATGTGCTTTTCAATATAATATCCTTAAACACTCTAGGAATAAAAACTAAACATTTGTAATAAATAGTTTAGTCAATTTTCTCTTTTTCCTCTTGTATTTGAAAATAATCAAATTGTACTACTTTGTTACTATTTTAATTAATGGTTGATTTTGATCATTAAAATGATTAGTAATTGAGTGGAGAGGCTCATTCTACAACCGAGTATGAGGGGATGTGTGTTGTCCATTCATGCTCCTTTAAAATAATAATAAAAAATAAAAAATAAAAAAGATGTTCTAAATAGAAAAATAATATCGACTACAATTAAAAAAACCGAATATGTTGTAACATAATTAGAAGTAAAAAAATGTGTGAATTAGATGTTTAAATATTATACTTTTCAAAAACATTTTAGCTAGAGATTCAAATAAACTATTTGAAGATCCATGTTAACTGATTTATGCCGATATCAACTTCATATGTATCTATATTAAGTTTTATGGTTAAAATTTTTATTTGGTTTTATATATACTCTATTTAGAATTCAAAAATACAATTTCAACAATGAAAAATAACACCTTATATTTTTCACTCTAAAAATGTTTGCACATGAAGAAATTTGATACCTCTGGACTCATTTTAGATCCGTACTTATGATGGATCTATGCCGGTATATATTGGACACATTACTATGATCATTTGTCATTAAATAACTTTATACATAATATATATCTTGCATATTAATCTATTATTCATTAAGTAAGCCTCAATCAACTTATTTTTAACATAAAAGTACAGATAATAAATAATAAATAAATTATGTTACTACTCATTCAACACTTAATTTGATCGTAAAAAAATATTCTCCTATCAACTCTAAAATGGTGCAAACTTCCTACAATAATATGTAACGATGATGGTGATAATGATGATTATCATCCACTAAGACCAAATATCGTATATAAGAAGCCATAAAGATATTACTCAAAATTCCTTAGAATTTTATTGTTATGCTAAAAAAGCATTAAAAGAAGTGTTTCAAGTTCATTATAATATTATGCATAGTTAAAAGATCATAAACGTTGGTAGTGTCACAAATATTTTGAAATTTAAATCCAATATGCGTATAAATTGGATGATCTAAGAGAATTTTATCATCTTCAACCATAATACTAGTGTTGCAAAGGTGATAGACTTAAATTGTGCCAACCTTGTCTTAGTAATAATCATAACTTAAAACATACATGATATTTACTATATCAAATTATAATTAAATGGATTAATAATATAGTAACATACACAACATTCTTTTCATAAAATAACCTTAACAAACTTAGCTTTTAATACAAACCATAAAAAATATTAAAAGAGATATTGTAAGGAATTCAAGATTAAGACGTGAAAGATTTGCTTTTTCCAGTTTATATAAATTTGTTTTATATAGTTTGTTATTATTATTTTTTTCACAAAAAATGTTGAATATCTACATTAAAATTAGTGAACTAAGTGATTTTGTAATTCCTCATTTTGAAAAAACTTAATCTAGTTAAATTTCTAAATTCTAGATCCATTGAATACTTCCAAATTTAATGAAATATGTGTTTTTTGATCATATATCTCCTTTCTTTGGTCTCGTATCTACATGGATCTCTTCTTGTGTAAAGAGACATTGTAAAACTGGAACCTTACTTCGATTATCTCCCACCTAGGAAATCATGTATATTTAATCTTATCTGGGAGAGAGTTATGGATAAACTCCTCAGCTACGACATCCATCTCTTCGAGCAATACGATGGAGTTAATTATTTAGTCTTGTATTACCTCTCCTTTGTTGATGTCTTGTCATGGTGAGGTTATTTCGAAGATCTCAGTTTATTCGTTGCAGGTTGGCTCATGTCACAGCCTTGGTCTTAGCTATATATCAAATTTCCTAGTCCCTCATCTTACACACTTGGCTTGCCTGGTATTCGATGTCTATGAAGTGAATTCCATTATTTTTGGCATCCATGATTCATAGCCCCATCTTAGGATGACTAGTAATATGGGTTCTTAGCAAAATATTAATGCAACCATAGTGTTGGATAGATTAATGGATTTTTTACATGCTATGCTTACTTTTATTCAAAAAGAAAGTTTTTATCCTTATTATCCTCAGTTTAGTCATATTGATGAAACTAAGACAATCATGTGTAAACATAAAATATGAATATGTAGGCATAAGTTGTTTATAATCGAACAAAGCTAGGTCAAAAGCTGTGGAAAATACCACTTAATCATGAGAACATATCATGTTATATGATAGACAAAGATTAATATTTTGATTGATAAAGCATCCTGTTAACCTCGACAGAAAATATCCTGCATAATATATAGCTCCTTAAATAACACTCTTTATACATGTATACTTGGAGGATTCAGCAAAATGATATAATATGCTTAATATTATGATCCTGGAATGGAATTCCATACCTTGGAATGGTATCAACAAATTGGGTGGTCGTCATAAATATATAATGGAAAATATGCAAAATAATAATAGTTGTAACTATCCCAAGGAAATATCACATGTATATAAACTGAAAAGCCTATAAAGGTTATACCTCAACAGTGAAGACAATACAAAAATACTAGGCAGTTGAATCTTGTAGGTATTCTGAAGCATTTTACCAAGTTAAATATAAGACTTTCCAAGTTCACAACCCTGTTTTTTCTTGCTTAGTTTCTAGTGGGTATTCTAAAATGTATTCAACTAGTAAAACTAGAGGCAGGGAAGCTAGATGTTCCAAAAATTTCTCAGAGAGCAACATGTCATACTCTTACGTGTTGCAATCAACCAATTTGGCATATCCACATCATTCCCCCAAAAATTTTCCTAGATTGTATATTAAGATGCAAGCACACCTGTAACAAACAGAAAATAAGTTCACCGTTTGAAAGGGATTAACCCTAAATGGTCAAGAAGACATCGAGCCCTTTGAACCAGTTTCTTCCTAAACAAGCCAGTTCAGCTACAAATATTCCAACCAATTTTGTCTAGAATTAAATGAGATTCAACCAAAATGTCAAGTCGGCTCACCATGTTGGCAAGAAAAGTTGACATGTTAAGTACTTGCCATAAATAGTGAGTAGTGTTTGTTTGGGTTTCAAAATGTCACTCATTACCATACATTTTTCACCTATGCTTCCATTTTATCACCCATTATTCACCACCATGTCACTTCATTTTCCCTATTATTCACCATTATTAATGGGTCTAATTTATATTTTCCAAATATTATTTATTTTTAAGCATTTTTGAGAGAAATTCTTGATTAAATATTAGAAAATAATTTATTTTACATTATATATGGAAAGTGGGTTGTTTTTGTGACATGTGTAGGTGCCAAGAAAGCTTCCAAGACACCTTTATGTGGCCTTGAAGGATCAAATTCGAATTTGAGAAGATAAACCTCATGGAGAAGATTATGATATCATGGAGAAGATCAAGGACAAAAGGGGTTATGTGTCTAGATGGTTGAGAGATGTATGGAGCTAAAAGAGAGATTAGTGGATGATCATTATGAGTTTGTTACTCATCCCATTGTATAAATAGGAGTACAATCTCCTCCATTTGTAATGTTGAAGTTTTTGTAATATTAGAATCTTGAAGTTTTGTAATCTTGAAGTTTTTGTAGTCTTAGAATTTTGGAGTATGTAATCTTAGAAGCTTAGAGTTGGGTTGTAATGGAGAATTTGAAATAAAGGATCATACTTCGATTTTTCTTCTACTTCTGAGTCTCCATTGAAGTGGTGTGCTTGTGGAGTTATGGAGGGCCCCCATGGCCTCACTTGCATGCTTATTTGTTTATTTTAGGTATGATTTATTTTATGTTTTTGTTTGATTTCAGCTTTTTATTTTCTTATTAAATGTTCTAATATTGTAAGGATCTTATTTGAAAGTGTTTTTGTAAAAGAACCATAAGATCTCATACAATGATTAGATCTAGGTTTACTTTATTTCATCTTTTAAGTTCTTATTAGATGTTCTAATGTTGGAAGAGATCTTGTAGAATATGTTCTTGTAAGAGAACCATAGATCTCAAACAATTGTTAGATCTAGGTTTGATTAGTTATTGAAAGAGATCTTAATGAATATGTTCTTGTAAGGGGACTTTAAGATCTTGGACAAATTAGGAATCTTTCTAGATCTATATATTTTAGATAAGCACTTCTAAGTTTACCTTCCCGGGTTGACAATTAAATTGAACTCTAATTGACATCATCAATTGGAGCCAAACATTTTGGCGTCGTTGCCGGGGAAGTGCAACTAGAAGGATTTAGTATTTATTTTATGCATTTCTTTTTATGAACTAATTTGTGGAACTTGGTGACAGCAGGTTCGTAAAGGAGTTCAAAGTTTGGAGCATTTTTATTTTCACACATAGTTAATTTAAATTCAGTTTTTATTTAAAACCCCCCATTTCTCACTAATCCATCGACGGATGAGGGCTTTGACAATGTTGAACAGGTACATCTTGGAGAGCAAGGACAATCACCTTGAGCCAACTCTAAGACAGGATTCTCACATACTTGTAAAACATAACGTAAAATTTTTAAATCTTGATGTGAGCATGTTCGAACTTTTAATCCGTAGATGGCTTCATTGGAAGCATTCTTTTACTTAGAAAATAAAACATCTTTCAAGTTAATGGAGAATAGATTAGAAAAAATAAAAATGAGATCTCATTCGAAGTCATTAGAAGTCATTAGAAGTCATTACAAGTTGTTAGAAGTCATTCTCATTAGAATTTTCCTTTAGTCTTATTTTAAATCATCATGAATAAATGAATAAATTCTCATTTTTATGTCTTGTTTCTGTATCACGGGTGAGCCAGGAGCCTGATTATCGGAAAGCTTTGTCTTCTGAGAGTCTAAACGCCCCCGCGACATTGCAGAAAGAGTGTAGATAATGCGAGGTTTGATCGTAGATCTTGATTTATTTTATTATCCATCCACGCTAACCTGCATAAATAAAAAAACACATCAACAGATTAGTATGCTCTCTTCCTGCGCTTCGTGCGATCAGGAAGATCAGAAAATCTATTGATTTATTTCAAATAAAAATACTCTTGTTGGAAAATTAATCTGCAATGCGATTATAAAGAATTTTGTGAATGAAAAAAAAACATCTTAAAAAAATTTAGATAAAATTTAGTTTTCTTTTAATTTTAGATTTAAAAAAAATAATACTTAAAAAAAAAATTCCAATATAATAATAATATATATCTTATATATATATATATTATTATTAAAAAAAAAAAAAAAAAAAAAAATTCTTTTTGAAAAAATAGTTTTTAGATGGGTTAGATTTCATTTTTTTTAGGTTTAAAAAAAATTAAATAAAAACTTTTCACAATAAACCAATCATTTAAAAAAAAAAAAAAAACAAACAAAACAAAACAATTAAAATATATATATATAAAAAAAATAATAAAACACAACAAAATGAGATTTTAAACAACGCAAAATAAACTCATTAAAACACAAAACACAAAAAGCAAACAAAAATAAAAAATAAAAACAAAGAAAACTCATTGAAAACCAGCAACGTATTGGTCAATGCCTAGCAGAAATGTTGAATGAAGGAAATAAGGTCATCCAGATGGGCGAGGAGGAGCAAGTTTGCATGACTGCTGTAGAATTGGAAGAAGGTGAATGATAATCTGATATCCTATATTACCTTAGGAATTTGTCTACTCCTACCGGTTTAGTAGAGCATAAAAAAAGAGTGCTTAAATTGAAATCTGCTAAGTATTGCTTGACGCAAAACGGCTTGGGCTGGATAAGCTCGGATGGAGTCATTCTCTATTGCGTGAACAAATATGAAGTCGATAAGATTTTTAAGGAATTTCATGATGAGATTTTGTGGTGGAAGATCCCGCCGGCCAGTGACCTTGTGATGTGCGAAATTTATATGAGAAAGATCCAACACATTTTCCATCAATGTATCATAACCATAGAACAGATCTCTTTGGATTATGACTGTTGAGAAGCATGGATTTTCGTGTCAATAATTCACATACCACAGAGATATATTCTGTATGCCACAAAAGGGGTCCAGACTTGATCTCTAGATCTGTCATAGAGATACTTCGTATTCATGAACTCGGTCTCAATCACCTTTCTGTGATTAGCGATGACTCCATTTCATAGCAGAGTTATACTCGGACTTAATACCTTACATCACAGCGACATATAAACTTCACATATTTTACTGAGCCTCAGATTTAGTTGCAGAATTGATTTATGTCTCAATCTTGGAGTTCAGATCCGAAAACACTGAAGTCTGCACCAAACCTCACAGATCCGAAAACAAATTTCTGCAGATGACTGTCCACTATTCCGAGCCTTCCACGAGTTAATTCATCACAGGTTTGAATTCCTTTTTCACTGATTCGGATCTAGCTTCAAATGTAGGTAGTCAAGATACTAACAAGTTTGTCTGAGCTCCAAGAGTCTGCAATTTTAAGATGCAATCCGCACATAACAAGAAGTACAGAAAAACAGCTCAAATGGAGTTGCCTGACTAAAATGCTTCCTCTATATTTAATTTAGTGATAAAAAAAATTTGGATTTGACTTATCTTGGAGAGATTTGGCATTTGCATTATTTTCACCTGATTTTATAGACAAAATGCCAGATTTTTCATTGATTTTAGAATATTTTGTGTGTTTTTTGTGGAAGAGCCCAATTTTAATGAGTTTTAAAAATTCATTTTTCATTTTGTTTTTTTTCATTTAGAAAAAGTCAAAAAAAAAAAAAAATATTAATAGTTTTGTTTTAATGTGTTTTAGAATTTCATTTTTCATTTTTTTTTTCATTTTTAGTTTTAGAAAAAGTCAAAAGTCAAAAATATAAAAAAAATTTGCCTTTTAGAACTTTTAGTTCAATTTTCATTTTTTTGTTAGATTTTTTTTATTTTATTTTTAATACTTTTGAATTTAATTTAATTAGATTTAGCTTTAGATAATTTTTATTTTATATAGAGATAAAAAAAAAAAAAATAAATAAAAGGGAATAAAAATTTCAAAAATGTCCACCAAAAAAAAAAAAAAATCTCTTTATTTATTTATTATTTTTTATTAAAAAAAAACAATAAAAAAAATCAACAAATTAAAAATTTTATTTTTAATTTTGTTGTTAAAAAATAAAAATAAATAATAGATTAAAAAAAAAAAAATTGTTTTTTAATTTGTTATAAAAAATAAAATAAAATAATTATTTTGTGTGTTGCTTCGAAAAAAAAATATTTTCCACAAAATTCACGCAGGTTTGAAAATAAATAATGGAACACTTGGAAACAAATTTTGAGGATCGATTTATCAAACATTTGGAGGATAATTATATTGTTTCGATAGCTTCAAGATGGCATTAAAATCATAACATCTTTCTGTTGAATACTTTTATGTGACATACTAATATGCAGAACACAACAAATCTTTCAAATGCCAATCTTTTTGCTGAGCATAACAGGGAGTATTACTTTTCATGGTTATTTTTAAAAAATGGATTGATATTAATATCATGATTAAGTCAACTTCAACAATTTGATCGTCCTTAATTTGTTTTATTTGGTATGAAATTTTTTTTGCGTAAGAATCATGAAGGAAATGCGCATTCCTTCTTGAAAACACTTATGTTTCTTTCTGCCAAGTTTTTTTTACAGGTTACAGGATAATCAAGTGATCATTAAGAAGATTACATTGTGATGACAATTGGTCTTCCAAAGACTAAATTCATGAAAAATTCTAAAGACAATTCCATATCCACAACCACTACATTGCACCTCCCTTTTTGAAAAAGATTTTGAATTCCACCAATTGTAAATCCATAAAGCATATCATTTCCATGTCCATTTTCACAGCAAGAGTTCTTGTTCATTCACCATGCATTTCCTTTCATCTATTCCTAACTCATCAATAAAATCCATTTTCCATTTCCATTTCCCTTTTCATACCATTTTTCATTTCTGCCAATAAAACCCTGCTTCTATGTATATCATTGAGTCAAAGTCCTAGAGTCTAATTATCTTTGTAAAAACACCTAGAGGCTTGCATGCCCTAATGGCAAGTACTCTTGCCAATGAACAATGGGAGTACATTAATATCCCTTGTTCGTTGGATCTTGTAGGTGACTTGACAACAACAAACATATTCGTACCTACAAAGATGTGTTAGGCATCTTGACTCCCATTGGAATCAATGGTGGGAGCTCTCGTGTTGACTAATGGAATTCATTAATGGCCACTAAGCCAACAAATTCTTACTATGTTCGACACCAGCACATTTAATCACATAGTAAGATTTGTGCCATCGAGCGTTGAAGACTTGAAGACCTATATTTTGTAGCATATGAAGCATACTTTCTTTCATTGTTTTTCAGTTTGTCATGACTTGAGGACAAGTCAATAAATAAGGCTGGGGGGAGGAAAATGTAACTTATATATTTTGTATACCTTCCAAGCCTTATACATTTTCAGCCATATTCAGCAGACTCATCAGATTCATCAGACTATCCAGCAGCAAATACGACAAATACAGATCCATCTTTCATCCACAACTTGCAGAAGAAGCTTCAAATCAAAATTGTAGCAACTAAACATGCATGATTCATCCACTTCTATAGGTAAGTAAGGTATGATGTTTTCTAACCTTTAATCTTGAAATTCTTTTTAGATGCTAAAATAATGATGTTTGGAAAATATTCCACTATTTCACTATTCCCTTTCTCATTAAAAAATTGCCAAAAACCATCAGTTGGGGAGGGGGGAATTTCACACTTCACACTTCATTTTTTTCCTTCATTCATATTACATCTTAACCCACATAGTTTCCCCACAATAAAACTACTACAAAATGATGAGCATATTAAATGACTTCTTAAAAATGATGAGCATAATGACTTCTTGAAATGATCGATCTCAACAAAGTAAATAATGATTGTAACACAAGAACCAATCATTAAACAGAGATCTCAACAAAGTAAATAATGATTGTAACACAAGAACCAATCATTAAAAGATGCAAATGCTTTGCAAAAATAAAAGTTATCCAAAGATGTGCAAAGTTAAAAGGAAGTCCATGATTGAAAGATGCTTGTTACAGATGTGCAAAGTTAAAAGGAAGTCCGTGATTGAAAGATGTTTGTTACACAAGAACCAAACATCTTGTAAAAGGAAGCTCATCCAAGAATCAAATTAAACAAGTCATTGTAGTAGCTTGCATGAGGACATGCAAGAGATTCAGTTGGGGAGTATGTTTGGGTTTCAAAATGTCACTCATTACCATACATTTTTCACCTATGCTTCCATTTTATCACCCATTATTCACCACCATGTCACTTCATTTTCCCTATTATTCACCATTAATGGGTATAATTTATATTTTCCAAATATTATTTATTTTTAAGCATTTTTGAGAGAAATTCTTGATTAAATATTAGAAAATAATATATTTTACATTATATATGGAAAGTGGGTTGTTTTTGTGACATGTGTAGGTGCCAAGGAAGCTTCCAAGACACCTTTATGTGGCCTTGAAGGATCAAATTCGAATTTGAGAAGATAAACCTCATGGAGAAGATTATGATATCATGGAGAAGATCAAGGACAAAAGGGGTTATGTGTCTAGATGGTTGAGAGATGTATGGAACTAAAAGAGAGATTAGTGGATGATCATTATGAGTTTGTTACTCATCCCATTGTATAAATAGGAGTACAATCTCCTCCATTTGTAATGTTTAAGTTTTTGTAATATTAGAATCTTGAAGTTTTGTAATCTTGAAGTTTTTGTAGTCTTAGAATTTTGGAGTATGTAATCTTAGAAGCTTAGAGTTGGCTTGTAATGGAGAATTTGAAATAAAGGATCATACTTCGATTTTGCTTCTACTTCTGAGTCTCCATTGAAGTGGTGTGCTTGTGGAGTTATGGAGGGCCCCCATGGCCTCACTTGCATGATTATTTGTTTATTTTAGGTATGATTTATTTTATGTTTTTGTTTGATTTCAGCTTTTTAATTTCTTATTAAATGTTCTAATATTGTAAGGATCTTATTTGAAAGTGTTTTTGTAAAAGAACCATAAGATCTCATACAATGATTAGATCTAGGTTTACTTTATTTCAGCTTTTAAGTTTTTATTAGATGTTCTAATGTTGGAAGAGATCTTGTAGAATATGTTCTTGTAAGAGAACCATAGATCTCAAACAATTGTTAGATCTAGGTTTGATTAGTTATTGAAAGAGATCTTAATGAATATGTTCTTGTAAGGGGACTTTAAGATCTTGGACAAATTAGGAATCTTTCTAGATCTATATATTTTAGATAAGCACTTCTAAGTTTACCTTCCCTGGTTGACAATTAAATTGAACTCTAATTGACATCATCAATTGGAGCCAAACAGTGTTACAGAGCATAGAAAAAGTTCTTTATTTTTATAATATGTAAAGGGCTTCCCATAAGACCGTTGGCAAGTGTAAAAAATAAATTGTTGAGTGCTCAAATTCATCTTGAACAAACTAGACTCCAAATGATCTTGCAGAGTTTTTGAAAAGGAACGTTGTTAGCAGGTTGTACCAATTGAGATCAATTAATACTCTCCATGGTAACAAAGTGATCATTGCCTTGTCAAACAAATTCCCCCACATACAATATATTTTGTGATTAGTTTCTTACCTACAAGAAAAAGATATTAAACTAGATAGCTCCATGTCCAATGGGAGGGTATAAATAGATCTCACTGTTATATGCCACTCATTTCTATGGTTTGCAAAGTCCCAATGTAGGTGATTGGACACTAAATACCAAGCCTGCCAAAATTTTTAAAGGATAGTTGATCCAGAGACCTTGAGCAACACCACCGACGGTTATATCATAGATTCCAAATGGACCTTAAATAACCCCTATAAGAGTATCATTGTAAATGAAATGTTGAACAAGAATTCACCATACGTGACCACTCATTTCCCTGACCATTGAATTGTATACACTGTTGGGAAAAATACTGAGAGGGGGCGATGAATCAATATTTAGTGCTGACAATTAAAACTTTTTACTTTTTCTGCTTTTAAACCCATATGCTACTTTACTGAACACAATTCGCGTATACACGCGGATATCCTTAAGGAAACTCACGTATGTCCAGAGATCTAATTATGCAGTTATTTCTTAACTTAGATCATTGCATCATTCATTCATCAGATGTTTAGTAAACAGAAAACAGGTGCAGTAAGAATAGAACATATCATCACACATAAGAAACACACATAAACACTAGGATTTAAGATGGAAACCCAATTCGGGAGAAAACCACCGCTGCCGTCGTCTCAGTCTTCAATATTTATTATATAAAGAAAACTTCTTACAACCATGTACTGGCGCAGACTCATACCAGCACGCAAGCACCCACCTGCAGAAGGCTACAACCTTCTCTCATTTACCAGCCTCTCCTGGAAGGGAGCTACAACCCCCTGCTTCTCGTTTACCAGCCTCTCCTGGAAGGGAGCTACAACCCCCTGCTTCTCGTTTACCAGCCTCTCCTGGAAGGGAGCTACTACCCCCTGATATTAGCACCAGCCTCTACTGGAAAAAAGCTTCCACTGTCATATTGAAGGTTTCAACCCTCAGATCCACTGCAGACCACGTTTCATCAATTTTCATACTGGATCAAAGAGCTTCAACACAACCCTACAAACATACTTTGCCCCATTGCTTCAAATAGAACAGTGAAACCACTGTAACCAGAATATCAGAGATAACCTAGACTTCAGAATAAATATGCAGAAACACATTCAACCTTGAGCAACCATTAGTTCAGATACCATGTACGCGCTTTTATTTAATCAGATCTTTGTATACACGCGCTTTCCACGAAACAAACCCGTGTATACATCTGTGCATTTTACAGAAAAACCCTAACTTTCCATACGTGCTTTTATTCAATCAGATCCGCGTATACACCCGCTTTTCATGAAACGAACCCGCGTATACATCTATAAAAGATAAAATTTGCAGAACAGACCAAATCTATGAACTTACCCAGATTTCTTCAATTTCTTCAACAGATTTGTGCCAGTTCTTCATCACTTCTTTTCAAATCATCCTAGAGATTCACCATTTCTAGATCCAGAGATCTTGAACCTTCATCATATTCATAGGTGCATCATAGATTTAGATCTATCAATTAAGAACAAAGTTCAACCATGCATATATACTTCAGAGTGAAGTATTCATTAAAGCCCAGACACTTGCACACACCTGCACTTATGATTTTCTTCTCCTTATATAGATTTAGCCTTTGTCAATACCATGAGCCAAAACCACACAATTTCCGATGGTATTCCTGGACGGGATCAAATAGATAATCAAGAGCTCAATACTTTGGGTCAATACCATGGTAATGTCCCGTGGTTTTCTAAATTTAGAGCGCAAATGGGCATACGCTACTTGTCACACACATTTCTACGTACATACGTGACTTCCCCTTTACAAACCCACGTATGCCTTGTGACATACCTTGTTCAACATTATTCTGGCACTTTCTGAATCCCTTTCTTCTGCTACTTCTGAACTGATCTATAGATACATCAGATTTACATCATTAACAACTCATCAAGTCAGTTTCCATCAAGTACAACTTCATCAAGCAGGTTCCATCAAAGTCAACACATTGTATCATATTTCCAACAATCTCCTCCTTAACTCATCAAGTAGGTTTCCATCAAGGACAACTTCATCAAGTATGTTTTCATCAAGTACAATAGGTTGCCATCAACTTTATCAAGTCGGTTGCCATCAAGGACAACACTCTGCATCATATTTCCAACAATCTCCCCCTTTGGACTTGATGGCAACCATGATGGTGTTTGATCATCACAACAGATAGATACATTGATTATAACCATTATGCAAACACCATGATACTCTCCCCCTATTCAAACATCATGTTACTCTCCCCCTTTGACATTAAGGGAAAAGGGCGGATCAAAACCAAGACAAGGTTTTTCTTCCCTTGTATAAAGAAGAGCTCTTGTAGATCTGATGTGCACTGAAGTTACCATGCTCCCCCTGAGTTCACGCTGAATCTTCAATTATATTTTTCAATGAAGTACATGACTCTATGACCTTTCCTATCACCAAGGAATCATACTTACATAAATGATCCAACCAAGTGGATTTACATATGTGACACAAGTACCCAACCAAGTGGGTTTACACATTTTGACTCAACTACCCAACCAAGTGGGTTTACAAATTTGAACAAGCCCTTACATGATTGAATATTACAATTTACATCATAGGTCACAATATAACCTTTTCATCAAATTATAAATATGACTTTTTATAACCAATACCAAAAAGACCTCAAGAAAGAGATCATATTTTAGAACCATCATAATTCCAACAATGCATTATATTCAGTAAGGCTAATGCTCCCCCTGAAACTGTGCATCCAATGCATCCTTTCCATATGACCAAAAATCCTCTTTAGCTTGTGCAACCTGAACACTTTCAACAGCCAATCACCAAGGCATCTTCACCCAATATCAGAGAATGAAACAGAAATATAAGAGCTGAAACATCACCAAAGATACCAAACAACACTGCATGACCCCAAACAAAATTTGTCAACAACCAACCATACGTGGTTTTCTATGTATGAACTCGCGTATATATGCGACTATATTTCAGGAAACCTGCGTATCCAATTTAATCTTCAGAATTTTAATCGGATCTGATCCTCTGCATGGCAGAGACTACTCCTAGCTTCTGTCTGAGATATTCGAACGCTTCCTTGGGCAGAGGTTTGGTAAATATATCAGCAACTTGTTCTTTGGAGGGAGCATACTACAACTTCACCTTTTTTTCAAGCACTTGTTCACGTAAGAAGTGATACTTGATGGGAATGTGCTTGGTCTTGGAATGCATAACAGGATTCTTTGAGATACTGATGGCACTTGTATTATCACACATAATGGAGATAGGAGGTGAACATTTGATTTGAAAGTCTTGTAAGGCTTGCATCATCCAAAGAAGTTGAGTGCAACATGAAACGGTAGCCACATATTCTGCTTCTACTGTAGATATGAACAGAAAGCTGGCTTCTTGCCGAACTCCAAGATACTAACCAGGGCCCCATATAGAATGCACCACCACTAGTGCTTTTCCAATCATCAATATTTCCAGCCCAATCTGCATCAGTGTAAGCATGAAGAGTAAGATCAGCATTCTGTGGATACCATAGTCCAAAGTCTTGAGTTCCTTGTAGATATTTGGATATTCTTTTGACAGCTTGAAGGTGAGACTCTTTTGGATTAGCTTGGAATCGTCCAACAATACCAACTGCATGCATAATGTCTGGTCTAGTCCCAGTGAGGTAAAGTAGACTTCCTATCATAGATCTATATTCTGGTTGATTCACCGTGGGAGAATCATCATGAGAACTGAGATTACATCCAGTTATCATTGGTGTACTTACAGGTTTGCACTCTTCCATGCCATACTTCTTCATAATTTTCTTAAGGTATTTTTCTTTTGATAAGAATATACCATCTGTAGTTTGATGCACTTGCAAGCCAAGAAAGAATGTTAGTTCCCCAAGTAAAGACATTTCAAATTCTTGTTGCATGACAGAAGAAAATTTCTGACTCATAGATTCTTCATTACTTCCAAAAATGATATCATCAACATATACAACCACAATCATTAGTTTATCATTTTCAATTTTTGTGTATAAGTTACTATCAGCAGACCCCTTTGAAAATCCTTGTTGATGAAGATATTTGTCAAGACGATAATACCATGCCCTTGGAGCTTGTTTGAGACCATATAGAGCCTTTTTAAGTCTACAAACAAGATTTTTATCATTTCCCAAAATGAATCCTTCTGGTTGTTCTATTTAAACTTCTTCTTCTAGATCACCATTGAGAAATGCAGATTTAACATCCATTTGATAAACTTTGATTTGTTGAAAACTTGAAAAAGCAAGAAACATTCTTATGGCTTCAAGTCTAGCTACAGGAGCAAAATTTTCTTCAAAATCTATACCTTCTTGTTGAGTATACCCCTTGCAAACAAGTCTAGCATTGTTTCTTACAACATCCCCATTCTCATTTAACTTGTTTTTGAATATCCATTTAGTTCCAATGACATTTTTGTTATGAGGTCTTGGTACTAATTCCCAAGTGTGATTCTTTTCAATTTGATCAAGCGCTTCATTCATGGCTTGAATCCAACATTCATCTTTGCTAGCTTGATTGACATTGTGTGGTTCAATAGTGGATAGAAATTCCAGATAGCTAGAAGATCCCACAAGAGTCCTTCTTGTTTGTACACCTGATCCCTTATCTCCCAAAATTTGAGATTCTGGATGATTCTTTTGAACATATCTGGATGGATCTTTTTCAGATAAATTATCTTCGGGTTCTTCATTGGGTTCACTATCTATATCATTGCTATTTGATGTAGAAGGACATAAGTCACCATCGTCTTCATTTGTTGTTTGTTTTTCTTCTTTTAGGGCTGCAGGAGACTCATCAATAACAACATAAATACATTCAACAATCTTCCGAAGTCTTTTATTGTAACATTTATATGCTCTACTCGTAGAGGAGTAACCAAGAAGTATTCCTTCATCTGCTCTAGGTTCAAACTTGCCAAGTTTTTCATCATTATTTTTGATAAAGTATTTACTTCCAAAAACTCTAAAATGCTTCACAGATGGAGAATTACCATACCAGAGTTCATATGGAGTTTTTTCACTATTTACATGAACATGTGCCTTGTTGAGAATGTTTACCGCTGTATGTGTTGCTTCTCCCTAAAATGTGTCAGGTGTTCCAGAATCATCAAGCATAGCTCTAGCCATTTGTTGAACTGTTCTATTCATTCTTTCTGCTACGCCATATTTTTGTGGAGTTCCAGCTACAGAAAATTGTCTTTTTATGCCATGTTGTTCAAAAAATTCAAGAAATTCATTTGAAGTATATTCTCCTCCTCGATCAGATCTAAGACATTTGAGTTTTATATCTACTTCATTTTCAACCAGTGCCTTGAAGATCTGAAATTTCTCAAATGCTTCATCTTTGTGCTTCAGCAACCCAATCCAGCACATTCTAGAGAAATCATCAATAAATAAGAGATAGTATTGTTCACCATGAGGTGACTTTTTCCTCATAGGTCCACATATGTCAGTATGAATGAGTTCAAGAGGCCTACTTGATGATCCTTCCTTGGCATTAAATTGCACTCTGGTCTGCTTTCCGAATTGGCAAGATTTGCATATGATACTTTCAGGTAGAGTAATATTGGGAAGACCACGAACAACATTAAGTCTTCTTGATTTGTTGATTTGAGAGAAGCTTAGATGCCCCAACCTTCTATGCCATAGCCAGTTTTCTGAAGATTTACTCAAGTAACATTGTTCTTTGCAGTTCTTCAATACATACAAGTTTCTTGGAGTTCTTTTTCCTTTTATAATTGTTTTACCTGTATCAAGATCACGAACCACACATTCTTTTGAACTAAAGACAACTTCATTTCCTTGATCACACATTTGAATTACACTTAACAGGTTATGCCTTAATCCATCCACATACATGACATCATTAGCCTTCACCTTTTCTTTTAGAAATACAGACCCTTTTCCTTTAATTACAACAGGAGTATCATTTCCAAATGTAACTTTCTTTTCCTTTTCTAGAGCACTATATGCAAGAAGTTTGTTTTTGTCACTTGTCATGTGTCTTGAGCATCCACTATCAATGTACCATTGCTTTTCTTCACCTTCTGCAAATAACACTATGCCACAATTTTCAACCTGTAATTCCTTCTTTTTCCATACTTTGGAACTTGAAGGAAAATGATCTTTTGGCTGAACTTTGCTCCTGCATTCAGATTCTTCATGCCCAAAGTTATTGCAATAAGCACATTCAACTTCATTTAGAAGAAAAGAAAATTTGTTATAGGTATTCTTCTTTGTTTCAATATCAATCCTTTTCTTTCTTGCTTCTCTAGTCATGATGGTTTTATATGCAACACATTGAATAGCTTTATGACCAAAATTATGACATGAGAAACATTGTCCATTGAAGAAGTAATTTCTGCGATCATGAAATCTTCTACTTGAATTTACCTGTTGATTGGTGTTTCTTTGAGAGATATTCCTGTTAGTGTTCTTTGAGTTGAGATGATCATGCTTTACCTGTAATGATTCTTTATTCCCTTGCTGAGTGGCAGAATTTTGTAAACCAGCTGTAGCTGCTTTTAGATAATTTGGTGCTGAAGCCTGAGAAGATTCTCTGGTATATCCAAGACCTGTCTCTATAAGAGGAGAATGTTGTACCTTGATAATCTTATCTAAGGTTTCAGATCCTTTAGCAAATCTAAGATTCAGAGTCTTTACTTTTTCAAAATCTTTTCTTAGACTTACCACTTCACATTCTAATTTCTCAATGTGTTTCTTTGCTTCTTCAAACTGCTTTTCCATAGATTCTATGGTTATTTTCCTTTCTTCTAAGTGTAATTTGAGTTGATTTCTTTCTTCAAGAAAATCATTGTCCTCCAGAGCATCCATAAAAGTATCCTTTTCTTCTCTAGATTCAAATGCCATGAGAAGTCTAAGATCTTGTTCACCTTCTTCCTCACTATCAGATAACCCATCACTGTCTTCATGAGTATAGTAACTTTTTCTAGTGTTAAACCGATTATTATTCCTTCTTGATACTTCCTTCCCTTTTGCAGGTGTTTCTTTATGAGGACACTTAGCAGCATAATGACCAACTCTTCCACACTCAAAACATTTTAAAGGAAGCTTATCTCTGAACCGTCCTGTACCAAGTTGAAGTTTCTTTACAAAATTTGCCTCATCTTCTTTTGCGATATATCCTAATCCTTCTGCTTCTTGTACTTCTTTTCCTTTTGTAGATGCTCTGAAGACAGCCTCCTTGACTTCAGATGGTCCTCCTCTTCAAATTTCATATGCAGTTAGTATGCCATGAAGTTGTACCATAGTAAGATTTTGAAGATCCTGTTTTTCTTCAAGAGCAGAAACTTTTGACTCAAATTTTGCTGTTAGCGATCTTAAAATTTTCTCAACCAAAGTAGATTCGGTTATTGTTTCTCCCAGATTTATCGTACGATTTACAACATCATCAAGACATAAAAAGAAACTGGAAATATTCTCATCACTATGCATTCTCAAATTTTCATATTCAATTTTGAGAGTTTGAAGTTTTACACTTTTTACCTTTGCATCACCTTCATAGCTTAGAATGATTTTGTCCCATATCTCCTTTGCTGTATTTAGCTGCATAAATTTGACAAATTCTGATTCAATTAGACTTCCCGTTAGAGCATTGACTGCCCTTGCATTTGTTTCATAATTCTTCTTTTTAGTTGGATCTGTTGGTATTGCAGCTGGATATTGATATCCTTGTTCAACAATGGCCCACACATCTGCTCTCGTAGACTGAAGATAGCATCTCATCCTTATTTTCCAGAAGATTAAATTGCTTCCATTAAAGAGCGGAGGCTTGATAGATGTTGTTCCATCTTAATTTCTCATCTTGCTTGATCTTCCTTCTAGCGGTTAAGCCTTTTCAGAAGGTCCTGCTCTGATACCAATTGTTGGGAAAAATACTGAGAGGGGGGAGGGGGGGGGGGGTGAATCAGTATTTAGTGCTGACAATTAAAACTTTTTACTTTTTCTGCTTTTAAACCCATACACTACTTTACTGAACACAACTCGCGTATACACGCGGATATCCTTAAGGAAACTCGCGTATGTCCAGAGATCTAATTATGCAGTTATTTCTTAACTTAGATCATTACATCATTCATTCATCAGATGTTTAGTAAACAATAAACAGGTGCAGTAAGAACATAACAGATCATCACACATAAGCAACACACATAAACACCAATATTTAAGGTGGAAACCCAATTCGGGAGAAGACCACTGCTGCCGTCATCTCAGTCTTCAATATTTATTATATAAAGAAAACTTCTTACAACCATGTACTGGCGCAGAATCATACCAGCACGCAGGCACCCGCCTGTAGAAGGCTACAACCTTCTCTCGTTTACCAGCCTCTCCTGGAAGGGAGCTACAACCCCCTGCTTCTTGTTTACCAGCCTCTCCTGGAAGGGAGCTACTACCCCCTGATATTAGCACCAGCCTCTACTGGCAGAAAGCTTCCACTGTCATACTGAAGGCTTCAACCCTCAGATCCACTGCAGACTACGTTTCATCAATTTTCATACTGGATCAAACAGCGTCAACACAACCCTACAAACATACTTTTCCCCATTGCTTCAAACAGAACAGTGAAACCACTGTAACCAGAATATCAGAGATAACCCAGACTTCAGAATAAATATGTAGAAACACATTCAACCTTGAGCAACCATTAGTTCAGATACCATACGCGCTTTTATTTAATCAGATCTGCGTATACACGCGCTTTTCATGAAACGAACCCGCGTATACATCTATGCATTTTACAGAAAAACCCTAACTTTCCATACGCGCTTTTATTCAATCAGATCTGCGTATACACGCGCTTTTCATGAAACGAACCCGCGTATACATCTATAAAAGATAAACTTTGCAGAACAGAACAGATCTATGAACTTACCCAGATTTCTTCAATTTCTTCAACAGATTTGCGCCAGGTCTTCATCACTTCTTTTCAGATCATCCTAGAGATTCACCATTTCTAGATCTAGAGATCTTGAACCTTCATCATATTCATAGGTGCATCATAGATTCATATCTATCAATTAAGAACAAAGTTCAACCATGCAGATATACTTCAGAGTGAAGCATTCATTAAATCCCAGACACTTGCACACACCTGCACTTATGATTTTCTTCTCCTTATATAGATTTAGCCTTTGTCAATACCATGAGCCAAAACCACACAACTTCCAATGGTATTCCTGGACGGGATCAAATAGATAATCAAGTGCTCAATACTTTGGGTCAATACCATGGTAATGTCCCTTGGTTTTCTAAATTTATAGCGCAAATGGGCATACGCTACTTGTCACGCACATTTCCGCGTACATACGTGACTTCCCCTTTACAAACCCGCGTATGCCTTGTGACATACCTTGTTCAAAATTATTCTGGCACTTTCTGAATTCCTTTCTTCTACTACTTCTGAACTGATCTGTAGATACATCAGATTTACATCATTAACAACTCATCAAGTTAGTTTCCATCAAGGAAAACTTCATCAAGCAGTTTCCATCAAAGTCAACACATTCTATCATATTGCCAACAATCTCCTCCTTAACTCATCAAGTAGGTTTCCATCAAGGAAAAATTCATCAAGTATGTTTTGATCAAGTACAATAGGTTGCCATCAACTTTATCAAGTCAGTTGCCATCAAGGACAACACTCTGCATCATATTGCCAACATACACTACTCCCTAAGCTCACACATCAATCAAACCAGGGCATTTTCCCTCCCTTAGTAAAAGTACAGATGTCTATAAAACTAGAGGAAGATCTCCTTCCCTCCATTCTTCCCACACAAGAATTTTTTGTAATCATTTTCATCTTCCTACAACTAGACGAAAGGAACAAATAATAGGAATAGAAATCATGTAGTGATTCTACCTGATAATGATAAGTTGTAGGCTTCACAATTTAGAAGCTTGCTTTCAAACTTGTTAAAAACCCATTGCTACATCTTAGGGGATACATTGGTACCAAAAGAGATATAAAGAATCTTATCATATGATTAGGATTAATATATTTTCAATTTATGAAAAGCCAAGTTGATATCTTCATAACCAAGATAAGAGCTTATACCTTTTCCTTACTCACCATAGCTCCAACTACTTTAATAGAGAAGTACATAAGTCATGTGTTCCTTTAAAATATTTCTGTGTGAGATCCAAGGTGAGAAGAGAATCCTCAATTAAATCAAGATTAATTAACTGACCATCACTAAGAAGAAGAATGCCTTGAATTTTCCCTTACATTTGAGCCACTTCAAGGAGAGATCCTAATGCATTTATTGGCAAGGATATAAATGAGCTAGGAGTAAATAATAAATAGACATTTATCTTTTGATTTGTGTATTATTTGTTGGTAGGTTTCTCTGTTAAAGGTTAGTTGAGTCTATGAAGATCTTTTCACTGAATTTCAATGCCCTTGTTACCAGTGTGTTGATTACAAATCTTTAATTAGAAAGTGGTTGGAGTCAATGCATAGATATCTGGCAGTATGTATCATTTTCCTATGCCTCTGGTTCTCCAACATACCATCCTCCTTTTTGGATATTAGCACATCAAAAAAGGAAATTTAACATCATTCTCCACTTCTTATCCATAAACAGTGGGCCTATAGCCCATCTGCTTCAGCAGCATGGATTTCCACTCTACAATTAATCACCATCAAGTTCAAGCTCCTTCAAATATTGTTCGTTAAACAACATGAATGCTCTATTCAGATTTGGATTGAAAGGAATTATTTATTTGCTTCAGGTGCCAAGGATAATCCCCAACAACAGTTTCAAGTGCACTTTGTTTTAACTGCTAGCATTAAAAAATACTCCAAATCTCTAGAATTTAAAACCAAGCTTCCTCAATCAGTTCTACCAGTTGTTAGATGTCTCTTCCCATTGAATATATATATATATATATATATACACACACACACACACACACACACATTTGTGTGTGTGTGTGCCTTTTCAGATGTGAATGGTTGTACAAGATTGGAAAAATGCATAGGCCTTAAGAATACCTTGGTGCATACATTTTGGGATATGTTGGTTCAAACCAATCAAAGGATGGCTATACGTGTAATTCAGTGCTCATGGATGATTTTTTTATGATTGTATCAGTCAGTAAAGTCAAACAGAACATAGAAGGGGTTGTAGGTACCCACTACCCTATGTACAAAGAGTGTGGGGTGCTGAGATAAAACACATTGTAAATGGTGATCATGGATGAGTTGTTTGATCATAAACATAACATAGAAGGGGATATAGGTACTAGTAACCCACTACCATTTGTATAGAGAGTGTGCAGTGCTGAGCTAATACAGTGTAAACAGAGCACCAACAAATTAACAGATATGTGAATGTTGTACAAGTATCTAATTCCTACGAACATAGACAGGAAAACAATGTAATTCTGGATTGGTTCTTGTAATTTACATAGTACACAAGCAATGAATTATGTTGAGAAATCTATAGGGCTGCAATAAGGATGATTTCACACGCGTGACCTTATATTAGGCTTCCAAGAATTCTTGAGACCTTCGCTTGATTTTCTCCTTCTTCTAGGGTTTGAGGAGTGATTTGACCCGAGTTTATGTGCATTATTTCATCCTATTCCTGGCAGAGTTTTTCCAACCTCTAATATAGACATCCTGAGGCCTGAATTCGGCCTTCTTAACACAAATCACTGTAGCTGATTGTGGAATCCACTCGTTGTGATCCTAACGTTATTCGTTGGGCTTATGAAGCCAATCCAAGGCATAATTCTGAGACAAATATGAGTCTATTCCCAAGGCTCTAGGGTGATTAGGTATATGTATAAAAAAAATTCTTAGGATTATTCAGCCCCTCGTTCTTGGCATACTTCTACGGAATTATTTAGGATTTCTCCAAAAGCAGAAACTTCAGAAAATTTCGCACTAATTGAAAGCCCACGGAGGAGTAATTCAGGCCAAGTCTGGGATTCTTCTGAGCATCAAATTTTAAGTTTGATCTTTATTATTCACTAGACTGAAGGAAACTTCACAACAAAGTTGAGATCTATAATAAGAACTTGAAGGGCCTGCTGATGGAGGAAGTCTGAATTATGTCAAGTTCTTTCTGAGGTCATTGTCTTCAGTCCTTTTGTAGAAGCCTCCTAAACCTCAGACCTAGTGCATTCCTAAGGCCCATTTTATATTGGTTGGGGCTAACCTATAAGGAGACTCATCCCAAGGACCCAATGTCTAAGGAAATCTGAACATAAATTCGATTATGGTTAAGCTGACTTAAAGCCAAGCCATTTTCAAAGATCCTCTTGAGCTTACAAGCCTAAGGAAAATTTATAAAGGATATCTCAATGGTGTTTGTCATATTTATAATAATTTTGAAGGTACATCAGTATTGTAGAAGGTTAACCTTGAAGTAGATATGTGAGGTCTCTTGTTGAGAAAAATGAACATTGAATGAACATGTTAAGGAATTGAAGCAAAAAAATTTTATCACTGTCTAAAGAGGACGAGTTCCTCATTATGTTTAGAGACCAAAGTTCCCTTGAAAATTTCAATTCATTTGTTGATCTAGTACTGTACTATCACTATTATAGCAGGCCAAGGATATAAATGATTGAATACATACTGGATTGAATTTTTTTAATGAACCTGTTGTTGCAAAGATCTAAGCTTATAAAGTAACAATGCCATATGTACTACTATAGAAAATCTTGCATTTAATGCTAATATTATTCATGAAATTAGTACTTACTGCAAGTGATTATCTTGTAATTCATGAAATTCATGAAAGAAAAAATCATGATGGTGGTTGCAAGGAAAGTGGGCCTGTTTTAAGCAGTTGGAGGATGACGAAAAATTTGAAGCTGTATTCACTGGCAGTCGAAAATATTGATGTGTGTGATTGAAAATACATGCTCAAAAGTGCACTTGCCATCTTCTTTATTTTCTGAGGATATATTTTGTTGTTGATTGGAACTGGATGGATGTATTAAAGTCCTTGGAAAGCATATTTTGTATCATAGTAGATTGGCAGATGGGAGAGAATGATCAAAAGCACTAGACGCAAATTATTCATTCTGAAACTTTTCAAAGCATATTTTGTATCATAGTAGATTGGCAGAAGGGAGAGAATGATCAAAAGCATTGGACGCGAATGATTTATTCTGAAACTTTTCAAATTACAATTTTGAACCCTATGAGACCTTGCTGGTCTACAATGCATTGTATTCAAGTGCCTCTGATTATAATTCAGACTAATAAAATTAGGGCTCTAGCTTTGATGGGATGGGATGAGTAACTTGTAAAACAAAAATGCTGGAAAGAAAAATTTGCATACAAATACATTACCAGGTAGTTGATGAATTTACCCTTTAAAATGTTGTTGTAAGGAAAATCTTTGTCTGTCGAGATTGTAAGGCAAGGAAAATTTGCATATAGATACAGTGCCAAGTGATTGATGAATTTATATTTAAAATGAGGTGTTGGAGGAAATCTCGTCTCTCTGCCCTGTCACTCTCTTTAATCATCATCATCTCTCTGTCTCCGTCATTCTCTTTAATCACCGTTCACTTGTTTTTTCATCATTTACTGCTCTTTTTTATTTGTTCAGTTGTTTTTTCATGATTTACCTCTCTTTTTTATTTTTTATCTAAAAAAAGCATTATTTCATTATTTATATATTTTAATAACTGGTTTTTAAAATTTATTAATTATTTTCTTAATACTCCATTTTAAATCGCTAGTTTTCAAAATTCATTAATTATTTTCTTAATATTCAATATTAAAAAAACTATATTTTCATTATTTACCTTTCCTTTTTATTCTCCATCTAAAAAAAATGTATTATTTATATATTAAATACCTGGTTTTTAAAATTCATTAATTATTTTCTTAATACTCCATTTTAAAAAAACTAATTATGTTTGAATGCTTTGAAATAATTTTTCAATCATTTAAAATATATTTAAGTTTAAGATAAAATAAAAAGTAGTAATATTTCTTTATAAAAATTATATCTGTATTAAGAAATGACACTCCTTAAAATTTCATTGTCATAGTTTTCCATTACCCTTTTGCAAAAGAAGGGAAAGCAATAGGATAAACACCCAAAAGATGGCTATTAATGATTGGACTTTTCAATTGAATTTTATATGTCGAGAACCTTTTTGTACAATACCTTTAACTTCCACTCAAACAATTTTATGTATTTTTAACTATAAATGTTACAGTTTACTCGTCTCTTGGACCTCTCATCCTTTAATTTGCAACTTTTGGATATGCGGTAGGCTATTATTGCATGAAAAACTAGTTTGAGACTATTTCTTGAGAATTTTTTAGTCTCGTGTCAAGATACATCACACTAACATCATCTGTCATGTCACCAGTCCTATCATTTTCCCTGTCAAGTGCTAGGTTGATTAGTGTAGTCACTTATTTATTATGTCATCGACCCTATTAGCCGCTAGCTTAACCACCTATCACATAGTCTGATTCATTACATGTTCGATCATCTAACAGTGTAATTATTTATGACACTAGCTTATGTGTCAACAAAGTGGTTTCCCCTGGTGTTCCTTGGTGGTTCAACATCCTCAAACTTCTACAACCATAGGCTACATCTCTTATGACTGAAGCTTAAGCACTAACATTATTGGAAGACATTGCTAGTAGGTTTAGCCAACCATTGCTCAAGCTCAATTCCTTCAATTGATGGACGCATACATGTTCCCTCTTGATCTTCCTTCCTTATCATCTTCTTCAAATTGAATGGTTTACCAAATATTCACTCTTATCAAACGATTACATATGGTAAGTTGCAACATTTCACCTTTAGGAACACAAAGATTATCTAGCTTGTAGAACAACCCACTATGGAGAATATAATTAATGTCATTGTCACCTTCTTTGACATTAATTTGGTCATATAGATACTAAAACAACTCTTTAAAGTCCCCATCTTCTGTGTTTTCATGATTGCCAACAATTAGAGGAATACCCACAACAAAGAAAAAATAAAACAACATTTTTTCTTTCAATCAATTTGAGCTACGTTTAGATCTCCATGTGCTATAACTTACGAAGTTTCCTTTGCAACATCACGTGCAATTTATAGTATATGTCATGTGCCATCATTTCATGAAGGGAATCCTCCTATAAAACTCCTCAGTTGTTCATAAATCATACCCAAGCACACAAGATGATGAGTCATGCCTCCAAATGTGCAAACTTTCCTTAAGGAATGTGACAAGTATTATTAAATAGGTAATAATGTATGAAAATATGTAGAATCCCTACCAAAAGGTAATATTTGCAACACATCACACTCCTCTTAACTTAGGCGCTAATCATAAATCAAGAACTTATGCTTTCAAATTCACTTCCAAGATATCATGCCCAAGATGCACCTCTTGGACAAGATCATCAAAGCCACTATTCTTTATGGTTTAAAGGTTTAAGGACCTCATTTGCATCAAGTGAAGGAGACCCTTGCTCTAATGATAGAAGAAGGTTTAACTAATGTTGAGAACATTGTTAGGGTTTTTAGGGAGAAACACTCTTGTGAACAAGGAGCTATGATTTAGAAACGAGTCTGAGAAAGCAAGGAAGAGGAAAAGAAATCATAGCGTTAAGAAGAAGAACATATTCCTATCTGGTGTTAGGAGTCAACATCACCATTTAGAATAGTAAGGAAATCTCCCAAAAATTCCTGGGGGGGCGAGTAACAGGTCAAAAATCCAGGTCCATAACCACTTATTTTATCAGCAAACTTTTATGTACTCCTTTTCACTGAATATATGGAGCAATATAGCAATGTTGGTAGACCAAGAGATGTAGCCAAGGAGAGGTGAAATCCGTCACCAAATCCTTTGATGCTTCTCTTCATGAATTCATGTATGAGTTATGTGATGAAATGTTGCTTATGTTTAAGTTCACACTACACGATAAAATAGGAAAATATGCAACTTACAAGACAAGCATGCAAAATTAAAGGACGCTTCAAGATTTGAGATCAAGCATCTTACAACGATAATCAGAGGAATTCATAACAACAGACTCGTTTTCTTTATCAACCTTTAGAATGAGAATGTTGGGGTTGGAATTGAGCTAACAAAGGGCTATAAATTCCTTTCTGGTAAGGTTAGGTTTGGGGAGCTTTGAGATTCAAAGAATGCGTCCATATTACTTTTTCATCGAAAATTTTGATAAGGAACTAGTAATCTCCCCAGATATATGCAACAACTCGCAAGCCACATATATTAGGAACTAATAGTTTAGCCTAGGACCGAGACGTCAGGAGACCACTAGAACTGGAGTCGACATTCTAGACTCCAACGGGACTCCTATCCTTCCAACCTTACTATGATGGGCCATGTCTCCAGGGACATGAACTCGGGTGGATGGGATGGAAAACCACCATCCCTACCACTCGAGTTAAGCATCCGTTGACTAAATGTGTCCACATTCTTGCCAAATCTCTTTCCCAACATGGGAGGGAAGGTGGTGGGAGATGGATTCAATGGAAAAAATAATATCCATAGGGAATTGTTCAAAGAACAAGAGAAAAATTGAAATTTTTTTCTAAAAGGTTTAAGGAAGGACCATTAAGCTCAACATTGGGATTTTTTACTAGTTTAAGATTAAGAGAGGGTAGAGGATGAGAATAGCCTAAAATTTCTGAAAGGGGGGTAGGAGAGGATGTGGAAGAATTATTATTACCACAAGAATTAATGTTTGGATTATTATTACCATAAGAATTAATGTTATAATTAAATATTGACGAAGAATTGAGGTTGGAAGAGGGATGAGGTATGTAATTAAGAGGAAGAGGATTGCATTCAAGGGGAATTAAGGAGAACAAGATTAAAATTAGTTTTGAATTTAGAATTAGAAAATAGACATGAACTAGAATTAGTATTAAAACTAATATCAACCTTGAGATTAGATTTGAAATTAAAAATGTTATGCTTAAAGTATCATTAGAATAATTATTAATATTAAAAATGCTATAATTAATATATCATTATAATATTAGATATCATTTTTGGGATTCAACTGTGTTAGCTAAGTCATTCATCTGTGACCATTTCCATGAGAGGTAGTTGTAACTGACTAATTTCTCATGATTTTTGAATAGTCCACTTAGCACTCATTGCATCGGGTGATGCTCACAAGGGTGAATAAGTGGGATTGAAACTAGTGAAATGAATCACACAATGTCAATCACCACTTCCAAGGCTTGTACCCGATAACCAAGACTTCTCAGGAGGTCACCCATCCCAGAACTCCTCTGGCTCAAGCGCACTTAACTGTGGATTTTTCCCCACAATCAATCCCACTTAGCTTGCTACCCAATTTGATTGTTGGAAAAACTCCACAGTTAAGCGTGCTTGAGCCAAAGGAGTTTTGGGATGGGTGACCTCCCGGGAATTCCTAGTTACTGGGTGCAAGCCCTAAAAGTGATGATTAATGCTATGTGATTCATTTCACTAGTTTCAATCCCACTTCTACACCCCTGTGAGCATCACCCAATGCAATGAGTGTTAAGTGTACTATTCAAAAATCATGAGAAATTATTCTGTTAGGACTACCTCTTATTGAAATGATCATAGATGAATGACTTACTTAATGCAGTTTAACCCCAAAAATGATATCTAATATAGTGCACTGCGTAAACCCCTCATACTTAAAAATACAAAGAGTAAAGGGAGCTCTACTTGAATGGTTCATGAGGCACAATACTTGCTAATGTTTTGTAAATGGCGTAGCAAGCTAAGTGGGTTTGATTATGGGGAAAACTCCATAGTTAAGTGCGCTTTAGCTAGAGGAGTTCTAGGATGGGTGACCTCTCAGGAAGTCCTGGTTACCGGGTGCAAGCCCCAGAAGTGATGATTGACGCTATGTGATTCATTTCACTAGTTTCAATCCCACTTCTTCACCCCTGTGAGCATCACCCAATGCAATGAGTGTTAAGTGGACTATTCAAAAATCATGAGAAATTAGTCAGTTATGACTACCTCTCATGGAAATGTTCATAGATGAATGACATACTTAACGCAGTTGAATCCCAAAAATGATATCTAATATAATGCATTGCGGAAACCCCTCATACTTAAAAATCGTTATAATAATTATTAAAATGATTAAAAACAGGGATAAAAATACCATTAAAATAGTTAGAATAACCTTTAAAATTGAGATTCAAAATACCATTAAAATGTTTTTTGAAATATGAACTCAAACAGGTTTTAGAATGATTATTAATATTTAATTTAAAATTAAAACCTGTTTTTTAATTAGAGCAAGCGGTCGAGCTGCCAGGGCTGTCGACATTAGCAACGAAATTGGATTGATTGGATCGATTTGAAGGAAGAGAAGGAAAATCACAGGGAATAAGAGGAAGTATATAATTGGAGGGAGGGAAAGAAGCGATTGGTTCTGAGTGAGGATTAATGCAAGTTGAAGAGGGTTGGATCTGAGTGAGCTTCAATCCCAGACCTTGACCTCTGGAACTGTGCAATCCCTTTGTTAGTCGCCAGTTCCAGCCTTAACAAGTGATTTCATGAAACATGTTAGATTAGGATTTTTTTGGACTGATGTCATCTTGTCATGAATGTTTTTCTATTGCAAGTACTCTATACCATCATGATAGGATGATAATGGATGAAAAGGAGAGGCAAAGCATTGAATCAAGAAGAATTCTAGAAATGGTTGAAGAAGAGAAGAGGCATATGCGCCTTCAATTGCAGCATGTACTTGAGGAACAAGTTGTTGAAAGTTCCACTCCAGTGACAACAAAAGAAACATCCAAAGTAAAGGCAATATGTGGGCATGGTTCAAACAATGGTTATGGACCAATTATGAGGAAAATGATGCATGTGCATTTTGCAAGCATCTCCAAGGCTCTCATCATATGTCAGTGGGTAAAAGTGGGTGGTTAGAGTCATCTACAATGTCCTCATCATCATCAAAAGTTGAAAATATGAATGACAAGTTCAAGGAGTTAATAAGCATTTCAAGTACAATTCCTTCTATTTATGTTCATAACACCTCTTTTGTAGCATTTGAGCAACATACCAAAGGCATTGGTATGAAGATGCTATCTAAAATGGGTTATGAAGGAGGAGCCCTCGACATCAATGGCCTCAAGGATAATGTTGTTGCTAGAACGATCTACCCACAATGGGATGCTATCACTAGGATTGTGCGAAGCAAAATTGAGCGTGGATGCCCCTTAGGATAGTTTAATTTCCCCAAAATTGGTTTCCATCCTTAACCCCCTCCCCATGAGGTTTGAACATAAGACCTAGTGGGGACTAAACCCCACTCAAACCAACTAGTCTACACCTCATGGGTCACACATAGATGACATTGCTTGTAGGGAGAAATGTCATTCCCGTGTAATCATGTCGTGTGATATTTTACACTCAATTCCCTATGACATCTATTGAGCACACTGTGACAAAAATATAACCATATTCCTACCATTATTTGATAAGCATATTAATATACATAGCAGGGCATGGCCCACTAGGGAATTTGTCTTGCTAATCCTCCTCTACTCCTTTGGATTCTAACAAGTTTTAGGACCAATCCCATTATTCTAATAAGTTTTAGGATAAATCCCATTTAAATTATTCTATGATATTTAACATGTAGGTGGTCTTAAATTCAATACACATAGTAAGACATGGCCCACTAAGGGAGTTGCATTGCTAATCCTCCTATACTCCTTTGGATTTTAATAAGTTTTAGGATCAATCCCATTTAAGTGGTCTTAAATTCATCATAGTTAAAATTGTGTTGTATGATTTAAATCAAATAAAAATTTATTAATGAAATTTAAATTGTCATTGGTTAACCATCTCCCAATTTCTTTCCAACAACTTAACCATGACATAAAATAAATGAACCATCACATAAAATTTTTGTTCTGGATAAGTTCCACAAGCGTACTTGCGATAAAGAGCGAGGGAGAAATAAAAAGTACTATATTGAAGAGTTTAATCCCACTCATAATCATTAACAAAAATCATACATAGGGGCCAATGTTCCTTGGAGATCCAAAATTCTTATTGCTCAGTTAAAGACTAATTCTCATAAAATCTGTTGTCAAACAAGGCGTTGGAAAAGGCCAAAAGAAATGTGGGAAGAAAAAATATGTATTTTTTGCTCTTTCGGAAAAATGGAAACAGAAAAAAACATTTCATTTTAGAATGCAAGGCCTTCAAAGACAACACAGAAGTTATGTAGATACTATGACAACTAGCTCTTGGGATAATTTATTCCACGAGGGGTTTGTCAAGAAGTTAGGAGCATTTATTGTGAGGTTTCACAGGAAAATGGTCGAATAAGGATAGTAAAGCAATTTGTCCCATATGCTATATTTAAACTCTTTAATGTTAAAATAATCACTATATTTATTTCAAATTTACAACATTTTTACTCTCCCTCGTCATTAAAAACCAACCCAATTTTCCCTTTAAATGGGGAAAGAAGAGAGAAATAAGGAAATTATTTTAACCTCCAGAGGCTAAAAATAGCATATAGGATAGATTTCTTCTCCATTTGATTCTAGTATTCGGCCCTCTTCCTATGGAATCTTATAACAATCACTCCTAGCTTCTAGACATTATAAAAAACACTCCCAGCTTCTTGACATTGAAGCTCTTCTTCATCATTGACAGGCACACCCAGATAAGAAACTAAATGTGGCAACACAACTTATGATATTTATGTTCTCCCTCATTGTTCACACTCACATTAAAATACATTGAGAAATAGAACATTAATGTGAAATGAAATATATTCCCTTGTATTTATGTTCTCCCTCGTCATTCACACTCACATTAGAGTACATTGAGAAACAGAACGTTAATGTGAAATGAAATCTATTCCAGTGTGCAACAACATTGGCACGACCCATAAGGTCCTCAAGAACTGGCTCCAAAGATTTTGTTAGGTCCTTATATTACTAGTATAGTCCCTTATTCTTGTTAGTGTAATCCCCTTCTTGTTATTGTCATAACCCTATAACCCCCATATTTTTATTATTGTGCCCTTACATTATTATTGTTAGGTCGGCTAGGATTACATTGTGGCTCCACTAGGATTACATTGTGGCCCCATGGACTCCTATATATAGAAAGGAGTTTTTTTCATTTGTATCATCCAAGAATTGTTCATTTATGTAATGTATTGGAGGTTACCCCCTCGAAGTGGCTTACTTCTAAGGCGTTGATCTCTCTTTTCTTCTATTTTTGGAGCTGGTTTCATAACATTTGGTATCAGAGCTTTGGATTCTATGGTTTCTCTGCTCCAAACAGGTCATCATGGAATTTTCGTTATAACGTTTTTTCTACGAAGGTTCAAAAGCTAAAATTTTTAGAGTGCAAAGAGGAAATCTAGGAAAACATCATCGCAAAATTTTAGAGCTTGGTTCGAAATATGTTCAGAGATATGGTCTGTGGAAGTTAGGGCTTTTTCAGGCTCCCGAATTTCATCTCAAAGAGGTGATCGTGGGAAACTATTCATAACTCTCTCTCTGAGCATCGGATTGGAATTCTATAAACAGTGGCTGCAAGTACACGAATTGCAGTTTTCTTCATATCAATTTCAGAGCTGAAGAAGGAAACAATGACACGTGGAAAGTCGTACAACTTCACTCTACTAAACTAGTCCATAATTAGGTCACTGTGGGAGATTGGGCATAAATTTTTCTTGAAGAATCCAAATCAAGTCAGACCTGTGGCGTTCAAAAGAAGATTCAGAGGGATAATTTAGCGCCAAATTTAAGATATTAAAGATCTGAAATCACAGAGATAATTCAGTTTCAATATCGAGCTCCTCAAAAGAAAGAAAAAGGTGTGTAATTTTTTCGAATTACATAAGTCTCGTTTGAAAAAATTAGTTTGAATTTATTCCAAGGGAATATTGAAGAATATATTTCAGTATTGGGTTCTAAAATTCTCCCTAAAAATAATTCAACACCCATTAAGCCTTCACAAGGCTACACTATGACTCATGAAGACAAAGAAACAAGACATGAGATATCAAAATTACAAGAGCGAGTGCACCAAATTTCGCTATCGCAAAGAGCAACAAAAAGTGAAATGGAATTTTTGAAGAAAGGCATGGAAACTAAGATGGATGGTTTGAAGAAAGGCGTGGAAGCTAATATGAATGGTTTGGAAGCTAAGATGGATGGCATGGAAGTGGGCATGGAAGCTAAGATGGGTGACATGGAAGCTAAGATCGATGAAAAAATGAAAGACAACATGGAAAACATGAAGAATGATCTAAAAGTAGACATTGAAGGTTTGGCAAAGTTGATACAAGAAATGTTTCCTAATGGATAGTAGAGGAAACTCAAGATGAGAACAAAATAAATGTTAATCATGATTTCATAAACTCTAAGGTTGGATGGAATAACCACCATATTCCAAATATGGATATGAGGAAGTTTGATGGCAAAGATCTCGTAACATGGATACTACATATGGAGCAATATTTTGATCTCAAAAATGTGCAAAACACACAAAAGGTACACATTGCAACTTTACATTTAGAACAAAATACATTTGTATGGTATCGATGGCTTTGCTCCCATAAAAAAATTGTCACTTGGTCAATTTTTACGGAGGAAATGATAGCACATTATGAGGATACAAAAAGCAAAACCTTCTTTAACCAATTGATAAATCTCAAACAAAAGGGTTATGTGGTGGAGCACACTGGGGACTTCCAAAAATTGAATATAAGGATAACTGATATTCTAGAGGAACACAGGATTGATGTCTTCATAGGGACTTTAAAGGATAACATCTAACATGAAGTTCGCGTTTGGGAACCTGATTCATTGGAGAAGCCATTCAGGTTGGCAAGAAAATTTGAATGTAAAATTATGGCGACAAGGAAACCTACCACTCACATATATAAAGATGGAAGTGTTGCTAATCCTATACTTCCACAACCTACAAGATTGACACCACAACAATTGGAAGAAAAAAGAGCAAAAGGGCTTTGCTACAGTTGTGATAGCAAATACACTAAAGGTCATAAGTGTGCTGAGAAGAAATTATTTTACATAGATTGTGAAGAGGAGGAATAAAATGAACAATAAACTTCAAAAGAAGAGGATATACACCAGGAAGAAACCCTAGAAGAAGAAGAAATTAGTCCAGCCATATCATGTAATGCATTGGCAGGAATTACCACTCCTCAAACTCTCAAGATAGAAGGACATATCAAGAAGAAAAAGGTAATAGTGTTGATTGATTCAGGTAGTACCCATAATTTTATTCATTGTAAGGTAGCCAAGGAATTGAATTGTTTCCTATACCCAGCACCAGAATGTCAAGTTAGCCATGGGGGAATATGTATTGAATAGTCCAATTATTTCCATCCCAATGGGAGGTGTTGATGTTGTATTAGGAGTACAATGGTTACAATCTTTGGGGACGGTAGCTTTTAATTTTCAAGAACTTTTCTTGAAATTTTTTTTAGAAGGAAAGGAAATCGAATTACGGGGTATCGTAGGGAAGCCTGGAAAGATAATAAGCTCTAATGTCATGAAAAAGCTTCTGAAGAAATAACAACAAGGCATAATTGCACAAATATGCTCACTAGAAATTCCAACATCAAAATCATCTATTTCTCCACATCTCCAAAAATTCTTGGAAAATCATTCCAAGGTGTTTGATACTCCCAAAGGACTCCCACCTATTCGTGATCATGATCATGCTATTCATTTGATTCCAGGAAGTGTTCCTCCAAACATCTGGCCTTACAGATATCCTTATGTCCAAAAGAGTGAAATTGAACATATGATTGCAAAAATGTTAGAGGCTGGTATATTTAAACCTAGTCAAAGTTCTTTCTCTGCTCCAGTAGTATTGGTGCACAAGAAGGATGGATCATGGCGCATGTGTCCGGATTATAGGGAGCTCAATAATCTCACTATTAAAGATAAATTTCCCATTCCTGTGATTAATGAATTATTGGATGAATTACATGGAGCAATTTATTTTACCAAGTTGGAGCTTCGTTTAGGATATCATCAAATTAGAATGAAGACTGAAGATATTCTGAAAACAGCATTTCAAACTCATGAGGGTCATTATGAATTTTTGGTCATGCCTTTTGGCCTTACCAATGCACCTTCTACATTTCAAGGGTTGATGAATTCCATTTTCAAACCCTTCCTTAGAAAATTTGTGCTAGTATTTTTTGATGATATGCTAATCTACAGCAGGTCTTGGAAGGATCATGTTGAACATGTTGACAGGGTGCTCAAACTATTGCAGGAGAAACAATTATATGCAAAAAAGTCCAAATGTTTCTTTGGAGTACAAGAGGTGGAATATCTGGGTCATATTGTATCTCACGAGGGGGTTAAAGTGGACCCTAACAAAATTAAAGCCATTAAGGAATGGAAAGTTCCCACAACCATAAAGCGGTTGCGAGGATTTCTCGGGTTAACAGGGTATTATCGCAAGTTTGTTAAGAATTATGGGAGAATAGCAGCACCTCTAACAACATTATTGAAGAAAGATGCATTTTCATGGACTCCTGAAGCGACTAAGGCCTTTGAACATCTTAAAGAGGCAATGTGCCTAGCACCGGTCTTAGCTACGCCAGACTTCACAAAAACCTTTATTGTGGAATGTGATGCCTCAGGAAATGGAATTGGTGTTGTTTTAATGCATGAAGGAAGACCCATTGCTTTTGAAAGTCGTTCAATCAAAGGAAAGTATTTACAAAAGGCTATTTATGAGAAGGAAATGTTGGCAATGCTACATGCACTAAATAAATGGAGACCTTACCTAATGGGAAGACACTTCAAGGTAAAAACTGATCATGATAGTCTTAAACACTTTTTGGAACAAAGACTCTCTTTAGAAGAGCAACAAAAATGGGTCACAAAGATGTTGGGTTATGACTTTGAAATCATCTACAGAAAAGGGAAGCTAAATGTTGTTGCAGATGCACTCTCAAGAAAGGATGAAGAGGTGGAAGCATTGCTTTGTGCCATTTCTATTATCCAACCAGATTGGATAACCGAAGCAAGGGATGAATGGAAGAAGGAAGAAGAAGTGTGGACGCTCAGTCAAAAGTTGCAGCAAGATCCTAGTACTTATGATACATTTAGTTGGAAAAATGACTCCTTATGGTACAAAGATCGCTTATATATTTTCAAGAATTCCCAACTAAAACAAAAGATTCTTTTTGAATTGCACACTTCTCCTTTAGGAGGACACTCGGGATTTTCAAAAGCTTACCACAGGGTGAAGAAATATTTTTTTTGGGATGGCCTTAAATCTGATATTCAAAAGTTTGTGGCGAAATGTTTGGTTTTCCAGCAAAATAAAGTTGAGACAATTAAGACCCCAGGTCTTCTACAACCTTTATCCATTCCAAGTCAACGTTGGGAGGAGATTTCAATGGATTTTATCACAGGTTTACCTAAGTCCGAAGGAAGGAGTGTCATCATGGTGGTAGTTGATAGACACCAAGTATGCACACTTTTGTGCATTATCTCATCCATTTAAATCAAGTACAGTTGCTACTGCATTTATGGAAACAATTCAAAAGCTACATGGAAACCTGAAGATTATTGTAAGTGACAGAAATCCCATTTTTACAGGAAATTTTTGGACGGACTTATTTTCTTGTTTGGGTACTCAACTAGCTCATAGATCATCTTATCATCCTCAATCTGATGGTAAAACAGAGATAGTGAATAAATGTTGGGAAATATATCTTTGTTATTTTGTGTCTGATAAGCAAGCACAATGGGTCAAGTGGTTACCTCTCGCTGAATGGTGGTATAACACTTCCTTCCATACTACAACAAAAATGACCCCATTTATGGCACTTTATGGATATCATCCACCGTCCATCACATCTTCTTTAAGGGATAATTCTAGGGTTCAAGCTGTGGAGGATCACATAGAGCATCAACAAGAAGTTATCCAACTCTTAAAGGATAACCTAAATTTGGCACAAAATCGAATGAAACAACAGGAAGATCAACATCGCAGTGAGATAAGTTTTGATGTGGGAGACTGGGTATTTTTACGGCTACAACCATACAAACAAATGTCCCTCAAGCAAGCTAAGAAGGATAATAAATTATCACCAAAGTAATTGTGTCCTTACAAGGTGTTGCAGAAGATTGGTACTATGGCATACAAATTGCAGCTTCCTGCTTCTTCGTGAGTGCATCCAGTTTTCCATGTTTCATGCTTAAAAAAGGTTATAGGGGAAAAAATTCCAGTTCAAACAATATTTCTAGAACTTGATGAGGAAGGAAAAACCATATTGGAACCTGAAGCGGTCACGGAAACAAGAACTCGACAGCTACGAAATCGATCAATTTCAGAGTATCTCATCAAATGGAAGAACTTACCCACTAAAGGTTCTACATGGGAGGATGAGAATTTTATAAAAAAATCACCCAGAGCTACTCAAGCATTGAGGAAAACACTTTTTTGAAAGAGAGGAGCATGTTAGGTTCTTATATTACTAGTATAGTCCCTTATTCTTGTTAGTGTAATCCCCTTATTGTTATTTTTGTACCCCTGTAACCCCCATATTGTTATTATTGTGCCCTTACATTATTATTGTTAGGTCAGCTAGGATTACATTGTGGCCCCACTAGGATTAAATTGTGGCCCCATGGAATCCTATATATAGAAAGGAGTTTTTTTCATTTGTATCATCCAAGAATTGTTCATTTATGTAATGTATTGGAGGTTTCCCCCTCGAAATGGCTTATTTCTAAGGCGTTGATCTCTCTTTTCTTCTATTTTTGGAGTTGGTTTCATAACATATTTTTACGTGAATAAAAACATAAAACATAAGCAATCTATTTACGGTCGAGATGGTTTTTACACTTCCATTTGAATATGACATGGATTCGAAATTGCAACCTCCGTGCATGCGTGCCTGCTTGCAATAACAAGCATTAAGATTGAATGAACTCACATGGTCTCTATGTATGATTAAGAGGATAAATGGGAGAAGAAGACGGACCAGGGGCAGTGGCAAAGGCAAAGGGTTCAAATTTGAAAACATGATACCGAAGTTGTTTTCAAATCAGGAATTCTTCTCCTAAATTTCAAAAAATTCAGTAAATAAATGACGGAGCTCAAGGTTTGTATGCAAAATTCTTGATCTGCTAGCAGCGACGACAACGTGAGAAATCTGTCGGGGCTCAATCGTAACTTTGAAGATATCCTGAATAATTCCAAGGAGGAGTCATCTTCAGAAGGGTCTGATGATGAGACTGCAAAACCTTTTCTCTTCAGAAACCCTAGTTTCACATGTCAAAGGTAGGAAAACGATGAAAACAACATGGACTAGGTCGAGAAAGGCTTGAAGAAACTGGAGAAAGTTGAAGGAAATTCAAGTTCGTTTTCAATTACAGATAGATTGAAAATTGGATATGAGAAAGGTAATGCTTACGACTCTGACACATCTAATTCAAAATTAGAGGGAAAATGCAAGCCCTTGCATTCGATGGAAAATAAAGAGCAGAAAACAGGAGTTTCCACTGATGCATCTAGTTCAAATTTAGAGGAAAGGGGCAAGCCCTTGCATTCAATAGACAATAGATTTCATAAAACTGAAATTTCCAACAAAGTTCGGTTGGCTGGAGAATTGGCTGAATTGTTGCTTAGTTTGAGCATGAAGAAGTTTGCATTCTTGGATTTTGCTGGTAAGCCTTCAGCATTTTCCACTTCAACGCCTACTTCATTTTTTCTTTTATCTCGGTCATCAGCTTTTTCTCTATTGCTTGGAAGTGTAAAGCCGAGTCTAGTGCCTAAGCTGCACTTGCTGCGGGTGCAACATCATCTTGAGCTGTTCCTAATCCCCATGCCACACAATAAAGAACACGATTGATGCATCTAGTTCAAATTTAGAGGATAGGGGCAAGCCCTTGAATTCAATAGATAATAGATTTCAGAAAACTGAAATTTCCAAAAAAGTTCGGTCGGCTGGAGAATTGGCTGAATTGAGGCTTAGTTTGAGCATGAAGAAGTCTACATTCTTGGATTTTGCTGGTAAGCCTGCATTTCTTGATTTTTTTCTTTCAATACTAAATGTTGCATTACCAAAAATAATTTTAGCAACACTGCTCCATTTTGATTTTCAAGCCTCAATGCCAGATATTTTTTTTCCTAGAAGCCTCATGAGAGGTAGAAGGAAAGCACAATGGAAGGGTTTCATCCACCCAAATCTTTATTTGGAACATAGAAGTAGGATGATGTGGGCGATGAATGGAAATACTTTTGTATCCAAATTGTTAGGAAGGTACACTTACTGGTACATGATGATATCCTACTACTTACTGTACATAAATCTAGGTCGCAATCATGAAATGTATAAACCAACTTAATTTGTTGATACTGAGCAACAATTAGGCAATATAAGGATTAAAAACTTGGATTATCTATTCTTCTTCCAGCCAAAGAATAGTAAGCCAAAATATGGATTGATCAGTTTTCAAACATTACTTCCATTTCAATCAAGTTCATCCCATGTCTTTCTAAGTGGTGGGGTAAACTCTACGTTCCAAAATGGTCACGATGTAGACAAATGTTTGTCACATATTTTAATTTATTTGTATCCTTTGTCCCAAATATATTTCAATGAGTTTAGGTTCAACATTGAAACCACTATTGCAAATTCGGTGAAATGGAAACCTCTCATTTCAAGTCTCTCCAGTTTTAATAATCCATTTGAAAGTTCAAATAGATCTTAGTCATATTCTCCATAAAACCTAAGAGAATACACCTTCTCTTTGCATTCTTTTTCAAAATATATGTAAATTTCCTAGGCCTTAAGTACAAGTCAAATCTGTTCAACTTTCCACACCCATGTAATAGATACATGACTCCATTATGAAGTGGCAAATGAGTGATTTGTTATTTTTATCCAACAAAACAAAACAGAGATCCTAGTATTTTTTGCAACATTTTTCAATGGTCATCAATTCCATGTTGTGTATGTTTGTAACACAAACAACAATAAACTCTAAATTGAGGAAACCTTGGCTATGGTAGAAATCCCTCTATGAAAAACTAAACTTTGCTCACCATCTTCAACTTCTTATTCTCCATGCTCTACTCTCATTATGCTTAACCTTTGCAGAAAATAACAACAACTTTTAACTCTTTGTTTCAATTTCCACTTCTTATATCTTTAACTTCAAGACCAGTGCACAAACTATGTAACTCATAATGATTTTCTATGTTCAAATATGTCAACTGTAATGAGCATTTGTTTTGGGCTATTTTACTGCAGTTGGTAATTTCAACTAATTTGAGATTGTTGGGATGTCTAGTATATCCAGTATTATCAACATCAATCAATAATAGTTTAAGAGTAACATTCTTGCAGTGGTCAAATGGTTTTCATATTTAGTGTCTCCATATTCTTCAACTCTTGTGGAAGTGCATTGCAATAGGGGAAACTAATATTATTTATCCTGATGGAAGTTTTTTTCCACAATATTTTGGGATCTCTTCTGTTTCTGGCATAAAATTTCTTGTGGTTTGGACATTACTTTACATATATATGATACCTTTATATCAGTGTTCACCTTATATATTGCATCTATCCTCTAGCAGAATTACTCAATCACTAATACCATCGTAGCAAACCAAAAGTGGGAATCAATATTTCTCCTTTCCACAAAATTAATCATCATCTTATATAGACAAAGTTGCATTTCCTTTATCTCCACTAGATGATGTAGAATGAGGGCGTGTAGAGTGGATATTATGGCTTGTGGAAACTTCCATTGACATTCAAACAATCCCCTTCAATTTAATTGCCAAACAAGCAAAGGGTTGCAGAGGACAGAATTATTGTTGACTAAAATAGTGACCAACCGTTGTTTTAAGCAGCATAAATCAGATTGACCAAGTTAAGCTAAGTGTAAGGATTAAGTAATAAGAACATTTGGTTTCTTACAGTGCCCATTTGAAATGACTCTTTGGGAGTCTGAAATTATCATGATGAGCTTTATATGATTGGAAGAGAATGAAGTCATATAAGACTGAGCAAGAATCTGAGATAAAGTTTGGCAGCAATCTTGCAAACAGTGATGGCATGATGACATTTATATGGAAATAAGGCAGTGACTATATTCTTGACTTAAATACACTGACGTTGGGGCATGGCAAGGTAAGGTAGTGACACAATAACCTTTTCACTATGTTTACTAAGAAATAGTGTCCAGTATGACAATAGGGCTTTGTCAATATTATGTGGCATAATAACCTTCAGAGAGTGGATGTGAATCACAAGATGAGAAACCAACAAACGGATTAAAATACATCCTCTAGATCTCACAAAGAAAATAGAATGATGCATATAACAGAGAACTGTGCCTGAAGTACAAAAGTAGATAACAAAAAAAAAGTGCACCTCAGACTCTTTCCATCTAAGTGGGTATGTATATATCCGGATCTCTGAAAGGATACAAAGAAAAGAAGTGAATCAATTAAGAATTTTTTTGTTTTCGTTATGATTATGTCCAAGCCTTCATTTGTAGGCTCCACCAAGGAAAGGAGATGGCTGCAGCTATTAATACTGAGCTACAGTTGATGACAATCTTCTGAAAGTTCAAAGGAAGAAGAAGTATTTCAGAAAACTAGGAAAATCTATATATCAACTTCTCTTCATATAGAAATAGTTGAATGAATTAATATCTCCTCTTGCCCATTGATTATTTTAAGAAAACTTTCCATGTAATTAGAACTGATAGCTAGTTGCATATGTCTCATTGGGCAACATCTCTTTTCAAATATTCAGAGGGAGCTATAATTCAGGGGGAGCTGATGTTTTCTTTATCTTTAAGCAGAAGTTGTTGATCCAGACATTTTGCAGGTACTCTGAGGTACGCTATCAAAATTGCTGAAGCACGAGTATGATGAACAGTAAAGCTATAATTCATCTTAATTTATAATACTGAAGTCTAGAAGCTTCGTTTAGGTTGTACATCGAAAGCAGTCAGCCATGTAATTTGGCTAGGCGTACGAGACATAGCTTAAATAACTCTCTACAAAAAATAGTGTCTTGGAGAGAGCCAAGGGGGCATTCCAACTGACAATACAAGTTAATATGTTTCATTGATCCCACAGGCCAAAGAATGACAATTCATTGACCACATTGACCACTCAAAACCCACTCTCTACATTCTTGTGCCAATAGGCATATTACCACAAATATTCTAACCTTATTATACGTGATAGTAGGCAGCCAAGCACTCTCAAGGTACAAGATTCAAATAGGTAATTGAATATACAAAATAGATAAGAACATACTTGGTAGAAGATAGTAGACACCCATGAGGCATGAGATTCAAATCATAGGAATCAAAGCTATCATCATACTTTCTTGGGAATTATAGTAGCTACCTAAACACCCCTGAAGCATCAACTCCAAATGATAACTCATCTAGTGCAATAGTATCCATAATTAATGAAGAAATGAGAACATAGTTGATATAAATCATCCAAGCACATCTCAGGCATAGCATCAACATAATAGGAATTACTTCTATAATCATATTTTCTTCTGCTTGGTCCTAGTTACCCAGGCATCCCCAAGGAATGAGATTCAAATGATTACTTATCTACCTTAACATATTCAGAATAAGAAGAGCATAATAATAGTAAGTGTTGGCTCTGAGCCAATACACATTGTAATCGGTGCTCAAGGATGAGTCATTTGATCATAAATAGAACATAGTATTGAAAGGAGTAGAGGATGTTCTGTGTTCACCTTAATTGCACACATATCAATTCATATGCATATTTCAAATTTTAAGCTCACAGGGTTGTAACTATTTGATAGGAAAACGTTTTTCTATTTTGAGCGTCATTTCCCCATGGAGTGTTTTCTATTTCTTCACACTTTCATGTTTTATAGGAATAGTTTATCCACAATTTTAATTTCTTTCTACTTTCAAATATTGTTAAATATTTTTATTCTTAAATGTTTTAATTCTATGACTAATGCAACTGCTTTATTGTGTTGGGGGCAATATATCCAAGTATGGATCTGTTATCACCTGATCTGGACCTCAGGCTGAAAAGGGGAAATCAAGGTAACATCTAAACTACGCTCACCTTGTAGCTAGCCCTACAAGGACAGGAGAGGGCTCTCTCTGTGAAAGGATATTTAACAAAGTACAATTATAAACTGATTTTAGGGTAGGTATAATAATGGGAAGAAGTTTAAATGAAATGAATGAAATTTTCAGGGATGTGTGAGACAAATGGGACAGTTTGAATCAGGGAACTAAATCAAGATATAGGGTATTTCATGGGGCAAGGTAGGCAAGAAATTTTAGCAATAAAGTTTAAATAATGATGGGATGGAAAGACTGGTGAGGAGATGAAAAGGGCATGTGAGATGGATACTTTTCAACCAGAAGAAGAACACAGAGTATGAATGATTTCCCAAGGCAGAGCAAAAAGAATGGATTCTACCTTTCTATCTTGTAAGCATTCAACCGGAAATGTTTATGGATGAAAGGTGAACATAATAGTTTTACATATGAACACAAAAGAAAGAACAAAGCTAAATTTCATACCACATGGATCCCACAAATCAGAGCTGCATCTCTTTATTAATTCCTTGTCCAAAACTGTTACAATGGAGCACAGAGCGTTGCTCTTGATTTTCACACTATTCCCCTACTTGATGATTTACAGACTGCTTTACAAATGATTTACAATTACATTAAATAGGCTGAAATGTGGGAACATAGATCCACAGAAAAAGGGAGCTATTTTAACAGCTGAAGAGCTGAAATCCAAATATGGGAAAGAAAACCAACAATCTGCCCCTGAAAATAAGGAACAACAATACATTTTGACCACTTGAAAATTCGCTGCTATACTGGATGAAAGAAAAATAGGCAATCCGAAAAACAGATTTCCTACTTTGCTGCTGCTGTAGCAATCTCTGTCTCATATTAGCTCTCAGCCTTTGACTGTTTCTTTCCATTTTCTTTGAAGAAAATTGAACTTTAATGAAATTCTTTTGAAATGAAATAAAAAGAAATTATTCCTTTAGTGAAGGGAGAAACCAATTTCGAATGGAAGGATCAAAGGGAGATGAGGTGGGGCCGGGTCACAATCGCAATCGGAACCAATAGGCAGAGGGAATACAATATACAGTGGAGCGTTTAAAATATGCATTGCGATGGAGCAATCACAATCGGGGATCGGGGGGTTGGATATATGTGAAACAAGCCACAAAAAGCTCCGATGTGATTGGAAAATTCAAAGCAGAGAAATCCCTTTTTAAAACAAATGAAAACAGTTTTTCGCTTTTTACAAAGGGAGGAAAGATTTTTATGTTTGAAAGAGGGGAAGGTCTTTTAAGGTGGGACTAGGCCAAATCGAGATCGGAATCGGGAGAGGGAGCGGAGTATAACACAATACATTTCCTTCGATGCGATGGGGATGAGGCCTTTGTAAAAAACAAAATAAACGAAGTTTGATTTTACAAAGGGGAAAGGCCTTTTTATTATGCACGGGTGGAGTTTTATGTGGTGGGACCCATAGGTCCATCAGCATCGGGAAATCGGAGGAGAGTGGGGCAGGGTGTAATATAAAAATGCTGATGCCGATGAGCGCAATGGCTTGTAGGTCGTTCGATTGGATGGGGCGATCGACGGGTGAGGAGTAATCGGAGGGTGTCAATCGAGAAGAGGCATTTGAAAGCGCCGATCAAGTATGGGCCGTCCGATCGAATGGGCAGATTGACGGCCAGGATAACATCGAGTGGGCTCAATCGGGGTTTGCCATCGGAGATATACAATCAGGGGAACTCAATGCAATCGCATCAGAGTTTTAACAAAGGGCCAATCGAGGCGCATATATTAATTGTTGCGATTGCGATGGAAAGGGAAAGGGATTTCGAGTCGGTGATTATAATAAAACTTTAAATTTTATTATAAAGTTTCAAAGGTATGGCGGGGAAGTGGTTTGGAACGGCGGGGAATTTATATATATATATAATTTATTATAAAGTTTAGAGATAATGGAGGGGAAGTGGTTATTAAATCATATATGTGTTTAAACAATTTTAACCATGCGATTTGCCATCGGATGCGAAAAAAGGGGTTTTACAAAGGAATATATTAAACTTTAATAATATAAAGTTTAAGGGAAAGGAGGGAAAAAGGGGAAGGGTTAGGGTATAGAGGACTTTATTCACTTAGGCATAAATTTCAATCCAGGAGTCAATTTTAAGAGTGTAATATACCGTTGGAAAGCTCTTTCCGGGACCTTTCTACTAGATTTACTTAGAACATGATTTGACACTAAAAATGTTGTAGAAAATTCCTCTGAAAGGCAGGGTGGTGACTTGGTGGAGATAACAGCTTCTGAAATGTGACTTATTACATATGCTGACATAAAATTACATAATAAATAATAATAAAGGCAAAGTATCATGTTTTCACCTCAAAACATGTTTTTGAGGTGAAAATTACATGAAACTGAATAAAACATCTCTTTAATCTTCCAGGTGCTGTGACTTTGAGTTTATTGACTTCCTCATGACCTTGCTGATATTTATTGACAATTGACTCATTAATTTGACCATGGTGAGACCCTAGAACCTACTGATACCCATCTTATGACCTACTAACATGAAAGGGACTCATGAATAAAGGCCATAGAGAGGAGAATCAGCAAGTTTCACCTAAGGGAAAACTGATAAAAAATCACTACCATCAATGGATCCATGACCTAGCGGAATGGTGAAATTTATTGGTATGGGACTCCTAATATGCAAATGCAAAAGAGCAATTTTGATCACTGATGGCAGTATGACTAGAATGACACTAACATTGGCTCCAATGGGGATGGTAGCTCCTTGGAGGTGCCAAGAACACCGTAGACCAAGTAGACTTATCCATTGGGCATGGAGTCAAAAAAATACTAAAAACTGACACTATGCAGACTGACTCTGACTCAAGACTAAGACTGAAAAATAAAATAAAACCAAACCACACACATGAAATTCAAGTTTTATAGCCTTCACCTCGGGCCCCAAACTTCAATGACTGTGTACTTGAACTCTGATAAAAAATAACATGGTATATACAATGATTGTGACATAGTTTCTGGTCTGTTATCTTCAACAATGGTAGTGCTTCAAAAGCCTATCATTCACTGCTCCTCCAGGGAAATCTTGGCCATCCATTTCTGAAAGCAATAAAGCATTTTTTCCCCTGTATGCTGAAATCATGTACAATCCTTTCCACAGGTTTTCAAACTTACCATGCTTCCCTTTGTCCTCATTTCTTGCATCCCATCTCAACACTACATCATCCAACTGAAACTTTTCTTCTTTGGTTTTTCGGTCATAGATCTTTTTAATATTTTCCTGCAATTGAATAGCATTATGTGACACTTCCTCTCTTGTTTGCTGAAGGTGGATCATCTGATTGATCCTTCGCTGATTGTCATCGTCTTCACTACCAACTTCTTGCAATAATCTCATAACTGGAACTGTAAGAGATGTAGGAAAGATAGCGCTAGTACCATAAACCAATTCAAAAGGTGACATACCTATGGATTTCTTGTTGCTAACTCTATCTGCCCATAATGTGTTGATGAGCTTTCGATGCCAATTTGTTTTGTTCGCCTCCAGCATTTTCTTGATTATATTTATCAGCAATTTTTTTGATGATTCTACCAGGCCGTTGCCTTGGGGATAGTACGTTGTTGAATGGCCCAGCACAATGTTATATTTGTCGCAGAAATCGGCCATCTTCTTAGATCTGAACGTTGCTGCGTTATCTGTTATAATTTTGTAAGGGAAACCAAAACGAGATAAAATATTCGATTCTAGGAATTGAATAATTACCGTATCTGTAGCTTGCCTTGCTGGGACGACTTCGATCCATTTAGTAAAATAATCGGTACCTGTCAATATCCATCGATGTTGTGCTGATGATGCGGGATGGATTTCTCCTATGAAATAGAGTCCCCACTGCTGAAAGGGAGGGTTCACTGAATCTGGTTTCAAAGGAAGAGGAAGAAATTTCTTCTTTCCTTGGAAAATTTGACATTCATGACAACTCATCACTGTTTTATACAAATCTGAAAATAAAGTGGGCCAATAATATCCTGTTCTCAATACTTTGTTAGCTGTAGTTTTCCAAAATAAATGACCACCACAATCACCTTTGTGAAAGTCGTGCATTACCTTCTGAGCCTCTTCTTCGACCAAACAATTGAGAAAAACACCTCCTGGATCTTTTCAATAAAGAGCACTGTTTAAAATACAATATTTAGCAGATTTAAGTTTCAGTGATCTACCTTTACTCTTAGACATTCCTAGAGGTGGAGAAAGATGCTGAAGAACATAAACAATATCTGAATACCATGGGGATTGTAGAAAAATGTCTGAAATTGGAACAAGCAAACCTTCATCTTCATCCTCTGACATTATTGTTATGAGGTTTATATCCAGGGCACGCAGATTTGATTGGGCCATTAATTTTGCCAAGCCTTGGCCTTTAATCAACTTTGTGGGTTTGATCTCCAAATCGTACTCCAACATAGCTGCTATCCATTTACCTCTTCGACCTTCTGGATCAATTTTCATCAACACATCCTTCACTGCTGCATTAGGAACATATGCTATAGTATGTGAATGCAGAATATAGACTCTAAAATCCTTCAATGCTTTTATGAGAGCCAATGTTTTTTTCTCAATAATATTATACCTCAAGGCAGCATCTCTAATAGTCCTACTGAAAAAAGCAATTGGCTTTTCAATCTAGTCTCTCTTTTGCATCAAAACAGCAGCCATAGTATGCTCCGATGCAAATGAAAAAATAATAAAATCTTGAGTATAGTCGAGACTAATCAAGACTGGGGCATTGGACAAAGCAAACTTTACCAGATTAAATGACTTGATAGCTTCCTCACTCCATTTGACAGTGCTATCCTTCTTCAACATGTTAGTCATTTCTCTTAGATGCTCGGCCAAATTGGGTATAAATCTGCGCAAGAAATTCATCTTACCATTGAATGCTTGGATCTTCGTTTTGTTCCGTGGAAGGTCTATGTGCTGAATTGCCTCCACTCTTGAAGTATCGATGTGAATACCATCTTTAGAGATGATATGCCCTAGCAGCTTGCCTTCATTGATGGCAAAGAGACTCTTCTTTGGATTAAGAGAAATCCCAAACTTTCTGCATCGCTGAAAAACAACTCTCAAATGGTGAAAATGCTCATCATTAGAACCAGAAAATACTGTCAGATCATCCAAATAAACAACAAGAAAAACATCTTTTTCATTGGCAAAGGAAATTTCCATTGCTCGTTGGAAAGTAGCTCCAGCGTTCTTCAGTCCGAATGGAATTTTGGCATACTGGAAGCTTCCCCAGGGTGTTGTGAAGGCAGTTTTCTCTTGGTCTTTCTCATGCACCAAGATCTGATTATAGCCTGAGTAGCCATCAAGTAGTGACATCCTAGATGCTCCAACTACTCTTTGCATAATATGGTCCATTTTCGGAAGTGGATAGTTATCCTTTAACGATGCTTTATTCAGATTCCGAAAATCTATGCATAATCTTATCTCTCCTGTCTTCTTACGTACCAGGACCAAGTTTGAAATCCAGTCAGAAAATCTAATGGGGACTATGATACCAGTTTTGTACAATCTGTTTACCTCTTTTTCAATGGATGGCAGCAACTTCGGATTGATTCTTCTCAGCTTCTGTCTAAATGGCTTCTGATCCGGCTTGATGGGAATAGTATGCTGGATTATGTTCTTGTCATACACCTTCAAATCTGAATAATCCCATGCAAATGCATCAAAAAATTCTGAAAGCAATTTAACATACTTTTCCTTTACCTCAGGGAACAATGCCTTTGACAACTTCACAAAATTGGGCTTGTCAGGTGTTCCAAGATTCACATCTTCAACTCCTTTCTCAGTAGGCACCAAGCTTGGTTTCTTTGCGACATCATCCTGATCAAAAATCTCTTCTAAAGGTATGATACCTCTAGGAATCAAATTGTCTTTCAGCTGCAATATGTCCATCTGATTTGTCTCAATTTCTTGATCATCCACCTCATAATCACCTTCTATTGGAGTATCTTTGAATTTTCCATCACTCTGCAAAAAAGCATTGATCTCATTGTCATCCCAAAACACTTTCCAATACCTTAAATTGTTCGGAACAGCAGTCCTGTGTTTGACATAGATTTCAAACTTGTTGCTGGAGTTCATCAGAATATTCAAATTGGTTGTAGTAGTGGCAAGCGAATCAGCAATAATGTTCTGCATCCTTGGTACTGCTGTCAAAGTGTACTTAGGAAATGTCTTCAAAATGTCCAAGACTGCATTTCTGTATGCCCTCAATCATGGATGTTTAGCTTGATACTCTCCTTTGACTTGTTTGATTATCAGCTCGGAGTCTCCATATACAGAAATCCTTTTTGCATTTAGCTTCTTCAAAATTTTCAGACCTGCAATCAAAGCTTCATACTCTGCTTCATTTTTAGAGCAGTCAAAAGCCAACTTATAAGCACATACTCTAACATTACTAGGAACCCTTTCAGGCTGGAAAACAGGGCTCTGAATCCATATTCCAATACTAGCTCCATCCTTACCAACAGCTCCATCAAAGTCCATGCTCCATAGGCCTTCTTCTTCTTCTTGTAGATGCTGAAATTTTGCCTCTTTCTCTGCTTTATCCTGACTGATTTCTGCATCTTTCTACTGTTCACTGTCTTTTTACTGCTGGCAGGCAGGAGGCTCAGAAGTTCTTGTTTCTTTATCTTTTTCCTTTTTGAGGGCTTCCCTAAAATTCTCTGAAATTTCAGGTATCTCATCTACTTGTACCAACTGGACATTCTCATCATTCAAACCACCATCTGAATATAAGACAAAGGACTCCAAATCTGTGTGGACAACATTAATAGGATGATTAACTAGCTTCTCTTTGCTAGTGATCATGTATTTCATTTTCTTCTCCCTATATAGTTTTCTCAACTAGCCAAACACGGGGATGGTGGCATAAGAGAAGTCAAGCTACATGGTTCCTTTAAGTTTTTCACCCCAAGACATAGATAGAAGCATTCCAAACTGTGGTGGGACATCGGAAACAACTACATCCATCAAGACATTCTTGGTTGGGATTTGATCTAAAGAGACTACCAATTCCTTGATAAGACCAATACAATGGACCCTACCTGAGACAAAGGAATACAAATCATGGTATTTACGAGTAATATCAAGTCCTAACTTATCCATGATAGCCTTGGGCATCAAATTATGTGAGGCTCCAGAGTCCAACATAGCATTATGCAAAATGAACTCATGTAATCTAAGACTCAGGTAAAAGGGAGGGACTTCACTTTCTTCAGATTGATCTTCTGTGGTTGGACCAAAAATGAGTTCAGGGTAGTCATCTTCTACATTAACAATATCAGAAATAGAGTCTATTTATAGAATTCTAGACACCTGATTTTTATAAGTGCTATTTTTCACCAACTCAGTCAGGGGCATAGACACTTTCAGCTTAGAAATTTCGTTCTTCAAATTAAAGGAAGGGAATTTTTCTACCTCTTTGATGGGAGGGTCTTTCTTTTCTGCTTTCTCCTTTGCTGTGCTCTATTGGTTCTTCTCAATTGTAGTGTTAATTACTGAAGGTGCTTTGCTGGAGGAAGGGTCGGCCAGCTCTTTTCCTTTCTTATGAGAATTGTTCTTCATTTGGAGCTCTTTTCTTTTCTGAATGGGACTTATCGGAACATCTCTGTTCCTCAAAGAGTACTGCCTTTTTTGGGTTGATAAAGCATTCATGTACCCTCTCTAGTAATTGTCGGATTCTTCTTCCAATACTGCATCATTGGCCAAAATGAAATCTTCATCCTTTCGAACATCTACAATCACTATATATTCCTTGTCTTCAGTGAGAAAGATGGGTGCACCATAAGCTGTGGAAAAATGATTGGCTTCAATCAGAGGATCATCATCCTCATATATCTCTGTTCCTTGAACATAATTCTGCTATAATGGGGTCCTGATTTGTTGCTGTGGTGGCGCTTGGTCTTGTGCTCTCTGTTCTCTCTGCTTAATTATAAATTGTGGTTGCTGCCCTCTGAATTTCGGATTTCTTATTTGAGGTTTAGGTCTATCTGCAATGGTTAATCGATCAACCATATTTTCAATTGTCCGGATCAAAGTGTCCATTTTGTTGTCTGAAGGAGAGGCTTCTTCTTTCACCGTGACTCTCTTTTTAGCTCTAGTGCGTGCTCTTTTAGCTAGTAGATTAGCTTCTACACTTACAACTATCTTCTACATGTCTTCAAGCATAGTGGGATCTCTTTCTCGCAGCTGATATGCCATATCAGCATCGAAACCATCTAGAAATTTGAGCAAGGCTAATCCCACAGGAGGTTTTAGGTTAGCCGGAATAGCATTATACACGGCATTGAATCTTTGACAATAATCATGTACAGTATCACTCACATTTCTCTTAATATTTTCATACTCAGACAAAATTTGGAGTGGGTTTTTCTTTACCTCACACTAGTCTAAGAACTGTGTGTGTAACTTATGCAAAGTGTGGATAGAGCCTGGTAGTAAGGCTCTGAACCACTGTCTAACTTCACCTCCAAAGCTTTGGACAAACAACCTTGTAGTTACATTCTCTGCCTCTACCTCATGAAGATCAAAAAATTCATTCATCTTATCAACATGCTGTTGGGCTATGGTGCTTTGAGTAGCATCAAAGATAGGGATTTTACTTTGATAATCAGCAGGCATATCATTCAGAACCTGAGGTAAAACCAGGGGTGCATACTGGACAACCATGACTCTAGGTGGATTTGCAATAGTGTTTGTGTTACTAGGATTTAAGGGAGGTGTTGATGGAGGAGATGACAACTGAGAATTGACTGATGGGAATGTTGATGAATTAGGAGGAGGAAATGTTGTTCCTGATGACTCTAAAGGCTCGGGGATATTATTTACAGTGATGGATGACTGAGGGAAATTCAAAATGTAGTCATCAATTGAGGTATTTGCTCTTTGAACTTCGATATCTACAAGAAATTCTGGATCTAAAACTATGTCATCAAGTGCAGTTTCAGACTTACTTCTAAACAAAGAAAGCCCAAAAATCTCATCAAAAGAAAGATATTCTACAAAGAGCCACTCACTAGGCCAAGTATGGGATCTGAAGATAGGTCTAGGACTTAGTGATCCTTCTTGTCTTCTGACAATTCTTGGGATAAGATTAGGATTCTCAAACACAGGGGGAGGATTTGGATTTGGATTAGCCCTTGTGTATCTCCTTGAAGCCAGTGTGGTTAAATTTCTACTGTACAATATTTATTTCAGCCTAGAAAACTCTGAACATCATTTTCTAGAATCCAGGAATTTACAAGAAAACATTTACTGGGGTGATCTGTCTTTATGCTCTGATACCGGAAATATATTATGACTTTGGAATAAGTGCTTGTAATTATATTCATTTCCAACAACGCTTTAACAATGTTCGCCTTGAAATAATATTCAAAGCTCTCAAGAAAATCTTTAAAGTTTAATGTGATATAGGGGAACACATTAAAAATACTTGAGCAAACCTTACTCCGGTCGTAATATCAAAATGATATAACAATGGCGCGATTCTTTTAAAAAACACCAACCTTCGAGCATAAACCCATTTAACGCAACGAGACATACATTTCATTCAACAGGGGCCCACGCATCCATATTTCACCCTTTTATGAATAAAATAAACATATAATAATTCAAAACCGCCGGATCTTACCTCGATTTATTGCTCGTGTACTTTACTGCGCGATTGCCGTCAGATCTAAGGCTCTCCAGATCAGACGATCCTCATCAATTTCGCATTCTTTCAAAGGCCAAGGTTTAACACATGAAAGTTGCGCGATATGGGTGGTATTTGGGTGATGACGTGCCTAAATATTACTGGATCGTATTTTTTTTTACGTGGTTTTGCTCCGGGCTAAAATCGGCACGACAAGGGCGGTTTTGGTTTCTGAAACCCGCTGGTGGTAAATGAACTGCGCTTTAAATGTGGTTTGGCACTTTAAATCCTCGTGTTAACTCAAAGGCTGGGTCCCACTAATATTTATTCCGCTGGCAACAGAACAAAGCCTTTTTTACTCCGATAACAGATATTTCCAAGGGATTGTCGTGTTCTCTATAACCAAGGATAAACCTTAGCTAAAGGTTTTCAATACTTCTTTATTCACACAGGGCCTGATTATGGCTCGCTCCTCTACAGAGCCTCTGTTTGATATTTATTCAAAACGGAATAAACACATACAATTTGAGTGCTAAGAACATAAGCATCGAAGACAGTCAGACACTCCCCAGTGGAGTCGCCAGAAATGTTATCACCTGATCTGGACCTCAGGCTGAAAAAGGGAAATCAGGGTAACATCTAAACCACACTCAGCCTTGTAGCTAGCCCTACAAGGACAGGAGAGGGCTCTCTCCGTGAAAGGATATTCAACAAAGTACAATTATAAACTAATTTTAGGCTAGGTATAATAATGGGAAGAAGTTTAAATGAAATGAATGAAATTTTCAGGGATGTGTGAGACAAATGGGACAGTTTGAATCGGGGAACTAAATCAGGATACAGGGTATTTCATGGGGCAAGGTAGGCAGGAAATTTTAGCAAAAAAGTTTAAATAATGATGGGATGGAAACACTGGTGAGGAGCTGAAAAGGGCATGGGAGATGGATCCTTTTCAAACAGAGGAAAAACACAGAGTATGAATTATTTCCCAAGGCAGAGCATAAAAAATGGATTCTACCTTTCTATCTTGAAAGCATTCAACCAGAAATGTTTATGGATGAAAGGTGAACATAACAGTTTTACATATGAACACAAAAGAAAGAACAAAGCTAAATTTCATACCACATGGAACCCACAAATCAGAGTTGCATCTCTTTATTAATTCCCTGTCCAAAACTGTTACAATGGAGCGCAGAGCGTTGCTCTTGATTTCCACACTATTCCCCTACTTGCTGATTTACAGACTGCTTTACAAATGATTTACAATTACATTAAATAGGCTGAAATGTGGGAACATAGATCCATAGAAAAAGGGAGCTATTTTAACAGCTAAAGAGCTGAAATCCGAATATGGGAAAGAAAACCAACAATCTGCCCCTGAAAATAAGGAACAACAATACATTTTGACCACTTGAAAATTCGTTGTTATACTGGATGAAAGAAAAATAGGCAATCCGAAAAACAGATTTCCTACTTTGCTTCTACTATAGCAATCTCTGTCTCATATTAGCTCTCGGCCTTTGACTGTTTCTTTCCATTTTCTTTGAAGAAAATTTACCTTTAATGAAATGCTTTTGAAATGAAATAAAATGAAACTATGCCTTTAGTGAAGGGAGAAACCAATTTCGAATGGAAGGATCAAAGGGAGAGGAGGTGGGGCCGGGTCACAATCGCAATCGGAACCAATAGGCAAAGGGAATACAATATACAGTGGAGCATTTAAAATATGCATTGTGATGGAGCAATCGCAATTGGGGATTGGGGGGTTGGATATATGTGAAACAAGCCACAAAAAGCTTCAATGCGATTGGAAAAGTCAAAGCGGAGAAATCCCTTTTTTAAAAAAATGAAAACAGTTTTTCGCTTTTTACAAAGGGAGGAAAGATTTTTACGTTTGAAAGAGGGGAGGGCCTTTTAAGGTGGGACCAGGCCAAATCGGGATCGAAATCGAGAGAGGGAGCGGAGTATAACACAATACATTTCCTCCGATGCTATGGGGATGAGGCATTTGTAAAAAATGAAATAAATGAAGTTTGATTTTATAAAGGGGAAAGGCCTTTTTATTATGCACAAGCGGAGTTTTATGTGGTGGGACCCATAGGTCCATCGGCGTCGGGAAATCGGAGGAGAGCAGGGCAGGGTGTAATATAAAAATGTTGATGCCGATGAGCGTGATGGCTTGTAGGCTGTTCGATTGGATGGGGCGATCGACGGCTGAGGAGTAATCAGAGGGTGTCAATCAGGTGGAGGCATTTGAAAGCGCCGATCAAGTATGGGCCATCCGATCGGATGGGCAGATCGACGGCCAGGATAACATCAAGCGGGGTCAATTGGGGGTTTTCCATCGAATATATACAATCGGGGGAATTCAATGCAATCGCATCAGAGTTTTAACAAAGGGCCAATTGGGGCACATATATTAATTGTTGCGATTGTGATGGAAAGGGAAAGGGATTTGGAGTTGGCGATTATAATAAAACTTTAAATTTTATTATAAAGTTTCAAAGGTATGGCGAGGAAGTGGTTTGGAACGACGGGGAATTTATATAGATAAACTTTATTATAAAGTTTAGAGATAGTGGAGGGGAAGTGGTTATTAAATCGTATATGTGTTTAAACAATTTTAACCATGCGATTTGCCATCGGATGAGAAAAAAAGGGGTTTTACAAAGGAATATATTAAACTTTAATAATATGAAGTTTAAGGGAAAGGAGGGAAAAAGGGGAAGGGTTAGGGTATAGAGGACTTTATTCACATAGGCATAAATTTTAATCCCGGAGTCACTTTTAAGAGTGTAATATACCGTTGGAAAGCTCTTTCCGGGCTCTTTCTACTGGATCTACTTAGAACATGATTTGATGCTAAAATTGCTATAGAAAATTTCTCTGAAAGACAGGGTGGTGACTTGGTGGAGATAGCATCTTCTGAAATGTGACTTATTACATATGCTGACGTAAAATTACATAATAAATGATAATAAAGGCAAAGTATCATGTTTTCACCTCAAAACATGGTTTTGAGGTGAAAATTACATCAAACAGAATAAAACATCTCTTTAATCTTCCAAGTGCTTTGACTTTCAGTTTACTGACTTCCTCATGACCTTGCTAATATTTATTGACACTTGACTCATTAATTTGACCATGGTGAGACCCTAGAACCTAATGAGACCCATCTTATGACCTACTAACATGAAAGTGACTCATGACTAAAGACCATAGAGAGGAGAATCAACAAGTTTCACATGAGGGAAAACTGATAAAAAATCACTACCATCAATGGATCCATGACCTAGTAGAATGGTGAAATTTATTGGTATGGGACTCCTAATATGCAAATGCAAAAGAGAAATTTTGATAACTGATGGCAGTATGACTAGACTGACACTAACAGGATCCATGGAATGAAGAAATAGAATCGACAATCTTATCTTATATATAGAATTTTTTATTTCAAATTATCTAGTGTTGTGTTCATTATTAATTGGAAAAGGGCCATTCGATGGGCAACTGAAACAAAGCTGACTTTTATTGATAATGTATTAACTAATTTATTAAATAAAAATAGGTGGTCAATTTTAAGAACTCTTGAATAGATTGCAAAAACTGATTGGCATTACATGATGTTGAAAATATTTAGGTGGATTAGTGCAGAGCATAAGAACATATTGAGTTTAATGGCACAACTGACACCATTGAAGAAGCTTTGGAACAAGTGGTGGAGTATATGGTGGCTGAGCAAAGGGTTGAAACACTGTATATGCATTTGGAAAAGACCCCTATGCAATGGTGGGTAAGCACATCAAATTGTGTTGCATTCATGGCATGATATGATAGAGGCACTAAATGATAAAGTCCTACTAGAAATTGGGGCTCCACTAACTAATGACATTTTGGAATGCAGTTATGTCAACCAGACCCTACAATTCAGTGGTACTTCCAATCCAATGGGCCACATGTATTACTGCAAAGTCATTAGGATATATAGGAGGTTCCTATTTAAATATGGGTTCATAATTTTATACACACCTTAGAGCCATTTCCAAAGAAGTGATATTCTAAGGTAAAAATGCAGTGGCAGACAACTAGCTAGGTTGAATTATGAGAAAGGTCCTACAACACTTTATATAACTCTACAAGGAGGAGGCACAGATTGCAAGGTTGTTAGAGTGAATTTGGTGTTTCCCATATAGGACCATCCACAAAGTATAATAATATGTTCCGCAAAGGAGTACCCCTTATAGGAACTTTGGCATCTGTGGTATAAAGAAACTGATTCCATTTTGAAACTATAGATAATGTGATAGGTGGTATTTCTCTGGAAATGAGAAGTATTGGTCTCCTTGTTGTTCTTTCAGTTTTTGATAGTGTATAGGAAGGTGGTGGAAATAATGGGGAATAAGATAGATCTGCATTCTATTTAAAGGATCATTTTTCAGCAAGGAATGTATTGTAGTGTAATGAAATCTCCATGTAAGGATCATTTTATTGCCAACCCTGCAATGCTTGGTCTAATTACATCTTTGGGAGAGTGAATGAGGAACACCAAAAAGAATGCAAACAGAAGATTTGATAGAAAATCCATTCGAATACCAATCCAATCATAGGCACCAACATCGTGGAGAGTAGATCTAGTCTATGTATCAGTCAATTCAGCAGGGATAATTCTTTCTGTAGATTTTGGAAGTATATTTATTTTTGTAGCTTTCTGAAGTATACATATCTAACTATATCTCGCACGCATATCATTCAACTCAAGAATACTCAAAGGTTGCAAGTGCAGAAAGAATTTCTCATCCCACATCATCCTGGATTTCCATTGTTTGATCAGGTGCATAAATATGGATATTGTTGTGAGTTTGCTAAGGAAGACAAGAAACAACTATAGAGGAAGTTCCTTTCTCAACAACAATTAAACAAGAATGGCAGTGAATTTAATGTGTCAAAAGCAGAATTATAGCACCAGGAGGAAATTAATTCAAGGTGGCCTTTATGGTGTTTCCCTTGTTGCAGTAAATGTATCAACTAATCACATCTCTGGGTTGATCAAAACATGTTGAAGGTATTGAAGGAGGTTGGTGAAAGTGTTTCAAATTTGCAAATAGATCTTAGCAGGCTTTAGTTATAGGCCTTTCCCCATATTTAGTATGTTGGAGATCACATGCATATTAGGCAGAATCAAATGAAGAGTTATTGACAATGACATGATGGATTTATTTTGGATATCACATGGATTCATAAGTCAAAGAAAACTTTATTTAAAGCTGGGATAGAGATGTTGACCAATGTGCCTACTATGCATGGCCACAAGCATTTGGTCTCATCCTGCAAACTTCTAGTAGAAAGAGTTTGGAATGCGAGTTTGTAAAAAGGCTGAAGTCATAGGTATATAGTGTGGTGAATAAGGTATGAAATCAATTCTTCCAACATCAACATTAGATGTATATTAGCACATACAAGCTTTAAAGATTCATTATTATAAATAATTTTGTCCCCAAAATTAAAGCACTACCATCTACAACAATAGAACACCATTTTGCAAGAAGGATGAGAATAGTCCTTGCAGGATTTGAGGATGAATACATGTTATTTATTGAACCTACGGACTAAGCATTGCTTGCCTCCCATACCACAAACAAATCCAGATAGTTTTCAAAAATGTAAATGCAATAGCATTTGAAACAATATTGTGTCCTCTAAGTAAGCCACAGAGGAGAATTTCTGGAGCTGGTTGGAGAAGACATTTATGGTGTTAGAGAGTTTACAAAAGTTCTTTTGGGGATGGATAAACATATCATGTTGTAAAGAACATCCAAGGTTGTAACCTCTTGCTAAGATATTTCAATTGCAATGGATTAAAACATGTGGATTTGAGTTTTATAGATGAATGGATAACAGAGTTTATTTTTGGAAGAGGGGGTGCTTCTAATGGATTTATGTAAGAGTGGATTAGATTTTTCATGTGTTCAGTAGATAAAAGTTTTTGGAAAATTTTATTGGATGAATAGGTGATTTGAAGCATGTAAATTATTATTATTACTATCCAATTTTAAGGTCACGACTAAACCAAACACCAAATTGGTGTATGAGACTTCCTTGTTTATGGGACAAGAGCATGAGGTATTTCCACAACAGTACGAATTTCTGGAGCAGGGGCCTGAGTCATCTTGCACAGAACTACACAATCTTTTGTGGGGGCCAAGTCACCCTTTTCTTTGGTGGACCACGAGTTCCACCCTAGGGAGGAAAATTCTACTCATATTTGGTAGCTGGGAGGATACCACACATTTCTGGTTTAGCTGGGATGAAAGCAAGGAGCATGAAAGAAAATTGTGGGGGATTTTCTAGCATTTTTGTGCCAGCTCAACCAATAGCTGGAGGAGCAAGGGGGCAATTGGGCCAAAATTCAGAGGCCAACATTTGGCCAATCCCTTCGTGGGTTTTTGTGGGTTATTGGAGGATAACCCGAGGTTAATTTCCTTGAATTTTCTGGGCACCGGGTGAGGCCCTAACAACCATTGTTCACAGTCAAAAGTGCAATTTTTTACTAGGTTACCATAGAGATTGTTGGGGACAACCACATTGCATGTTAGAGTTGTTGATTTCATCACCTGGGCATTGCTAGGTTGCCTTGGGCAAGCCCAAGTGCATGATTTTTTATCTTACCTTTGTACCCAACATTTATATCAATAAAATGGCTCAACTCAGCACAGTTAATGGAGATTCTTTGGTTTTTAATGTGTTGTAAATTATGTGTGTTTGTTTCTTTTACTATGCTTGCTTTGCTTATCATTGTAAATTTCCATTAGGAATATTACAATGCTATCAAAGCATGATCTTGGCCAGCTGTGGGGAAGATATCAAGATCATGAAGGTGTTAGACTCACATGCACAGTGATTGGTGAGCTTATAGACACTCCAATGATGAAAAAAGGGGAAAGTACACAAGGGCTCTTGGAGGAGTTGATGAGGCAAAGCTAACAATAGGCTTTTGAAAGGGATTGAGGAGTTGGGGTTGTTTAGAATTAGATTGGGGAAATCGTGGGGGATTTTCCAGCATTTTGGTGGAGCAACAAGCCCAACATCTTCTACAGGTTACAGTTTCTGCTTGTGGAGGAAGGCCAAGCATTTTGAGGTCAATTTTGGAGCTTCAAAACTAGAGCAAGCCCTTTTTGGGTTTTTCTGGGTTTTTGACAAGGATCTCAGAAATAATTTAGTTGAATTTTTTGGGCATATTCGGGGGGTCAAACAAGGGTCCCAACTCAGCCAACAACTGGAGGAGCTGGGGGGAAATTGGGCCAAAATTCAGAGGTTAGCATTTGGCCGATTCCTTCGTGGGTTTTTGTGGGTTATTGAAGGAGTGTCCGAGGTTAATTTCCCAGAACTTTTTGAGCACCACAGGAGCCCTAAAAACCATTTTTTGTAGCCAACAATGCAATTTGTCACTGGGTTAGCAGAGAGATTGTTGGGGACAACCACATTGCATGTTAGAGTAGTCGATTTCATCACCTGGGCATTGTTAGCTTGCTCTGGGCAAGCCCGGGTGCATGCTTTTTGATCTTACCTTCGTACCCAACATTTATATTAATAGAATGGCTCAGTTCAACGCAGTTTATGGAGATTTCTCAGTGTTTAATGTGTTGTAAATTTTGCGTGTTTGTTTTTTTACTATGCTTGATTTGCTTATCATTGTAAATTTACATTAGGAATATTACAGAGAATGTAAACTCAAGATTTGATATAAAATCCATCAGAATACTAATCCATGCATTGGCCCCAACATTGTGGAGACTAGGTATAGTATACATATCAATCAACTAGAAATTTCTCTCCATGAACCAAGACTCCTGGTCAAAACTTATAATGGTGGCTACTCCAAAGATTGATTCTCCAAAATATTGTACGGTTGGAGCTCTAGAAACTAATGACAACCGAGCCACCTCACTAGTTGATGGTATGTAATATTGATGATACCATATACAAGTTGAACCCACTGGTATAAAAACAATGAATACCAGCCAAGAAATATGAGACATGACTGCAATGGTCCCCAAAAGTTGTATATATGGAAAATCCAAAGCTCATGGTTGTGTAGGAAACAATGTGTCCACTGCACTCTGATCAATTGATTCCTGATTCATTATTCACCCAAAAGGAGTTGCATCAAACGAAATTTGTGCACAAAATATACACCTGTGCAGATTGCTAAAAAGTTGATTGCATGTTTTAAGTCCAACCGGTGAAAGAAGCATAGAGCTCATAAGAAAGCACAAAGAGCTGCTTAATTTCAAAGAAACATAAGCAAGAATTAGAAAGGAGTTTCTAACAGGGGAACTATCATTTTCTTTTGTAGGGGTTTCCCATGCCACCTAGTAGTTACTAATTATTTGAAGTAGCTGAAATATTATTTGGGCCATTAGTATTATAGGTATCAAAGTACCATTGTATGCAACAATAATGTAATACCAGTATACCGACATGTTTACCCATCTTCCTCTGCATCCACCCCTTCCCATAGATGAAACGTATTCACCTCTCTGGAATTTGAGATGCGCAAAGCCAAAATGGAGAAGCAATAGCTTTGCATAACCAAACAATCCATATTAACAAGGGCTTATCTGCACTACACTACTACCCAACAAAACCAATGTTAAATATACAAGCATCTTCTCCAACTTTACATTATGTTGGTTAAAAATATTTACTAAATGCAGAATATTTACAGTGTTCTCTCAAGATCATATTTAGAGATCCATGAAAACGGTCCAACATTATATGGCCAGACCCTTGTGTTAAACGAGTTAGTGCTCTACCAAGCCACCAAAACCCAACTCCAAGTTACATACGAGTAAATTGGCATGGTTGGTTGCCTGTTCAAAATAGTTGTTACTGCATTTTCTATGTAGCTTCATGGACAAAAATCCACAAATCCTGGAAAGTTTTCTAATTTCATATTGTTGTTGACAATCTGGTTGTTTGTGCTAAAAGGAAATGTAGCACATGTTAGATTTCATTCCCCTTATAATGTTATTATTTCCATTATGTTTGTGTTTGTCCTAGAAGAAAATTTAACATGTCCTAGTTTTCTTTTGGCATGCACCTTTGTTGCTGGAAATATGCTTGTATTTCTACTAAAAGTAAATCTAACACATGTTAGATTTCTTTCACCTTTCAATGATTCTATTGAGAATGCCTTGTATCTATGATAGAAGAAAATATAGCACAAAATAGATTTATTTTTTCCCTGCAATATTGCTTTTGGCAATATACTTGTGTTTGTGCTAAAAGTAAATATAGCAAAAGCTAGATTTCTTTAACCCTACCATGTTGTTATGTGCTTATGTTTTTTCTATAGGAAAATTTAGCATGGGTTAGATTTCCTTCACCTTGCAATGGTGTTATCGACAATGTGCGCTTATTTATGCTAGAAGGAAATATATCACTCATTATATTTTTCTCATCTTACAATGTTGTTATTAGCAATGCACTTTCATTTATGATAGAATGAAAAATCTAGCACGTGTTATATTTCATTTGCTTGATAATGTTGTTGTTGGAAATGGGCTTGAGTTTTTCCTAAAAGTAAATATAGCACATGCTAGATTTTTTTTCCTTACAATGTTTGTTATGTGTTTGTGTTTGTGCTAGAAGGAAATTTAGCATGCGCTAGGTTTGTTTCACAATGCCATGTTGTGGTTGGCAATCTGGTTGTTTGTGCTAGAAGGAAATATGCTAGATTCCTTGAACTTGCAATGTTGTTATTGGAAATATGCATGTGACTATGTTATAAGGAAATTTAGCGCATGTTAGATTTCTTTTCTTGTAATGTTGTTATTGGAAATATGCTTTAGCTTGTGCTAGAAGTAAATTTAGTGTGTGTTAGATTTATTTAACACTACAATATTGTTATGTTCTTATGTGTCTGCTAGAAGGAAATCTAGCACGGGCTAGATTTGTTTCATCCTATAATGTGCTTGTGTTGTGCTGTAAGGAGATCTAGCACATGTTAGATTTCCTTTGCCTTATAATGTTGTTGTTCTCAACATACTTGTTTTTGTGCTAGAAGTAAATCTAGCATGCATTAGAATTCTTTCACCTTTTAATATGCTTGTCTTCTTGTGTTTATCTTAGAAGGAAATCTTACACACATTATATTTATTTCATCTTATAATTTTTTTATTGGAAATGCGCTTATGTTTGGTCTAAAAGGAAATCTAGCACACGTTATGTTTCCCTCACCTTGGAATGTGCTTGTATTTCTGATAGAAATAAATCTATAGCATGCACTAGATTTCTTGAGTCCTACAATATTGTTATGTGCTAGAAGGAAATATAGCACGTGTTAGATTTATTTCAATTTGAAACGTTTTTGTGTTTGTGTTGGAAGAAAATTGATCACGTATTAAATTTCTTACACTCTACAATGTTGTTGTTGGAAAGATGCTTGTATTTGTGGTAGAGATAAATCTAGCACTTGCTAAATTTCTTTCACTCTACAATGTCGCTATGTGCTTGTGTTTGTGCTAAAATAAAATCTAGCACATGTTAGATTTCTTTTACCTTGCAATGTTGTTATTAGTAACATCTTTGTGTTTAGGCTAAAAGGAAATCTAACATGTGTTAGATTTTTTTTGTCCAACATTGTTGTTGTTAGAAATATTTATATGTTTGTGTTAGAAGTAAATATAACACAAGCTAAATTTTTCTCACCCTACAATGTTTTTATGTGATAATGTTTCCATTAGAAAGAAATATAGTATGCATTATATTTCTTTCACCTTGCAATGTTATTATTTGCAATGTGCTTCTGTTTCTAATACGAAGAAATCTAACCCATGTTAGATTTGTTTTTCCCAACAATGTTGTTGTTGGCAATATGTTTGTGAATTTGTACTAGAAGGAAATCTAGTATGTGTTATATTTTCTTCACAATGCCATCTTATTTTTGACAATCTAGTTATTTATGTTAGAAGGAAATCTAACACTTTGCATTGTTTTTATTTGGAAATGTGTTTATGTCTATGCTAGAAGGAAATTTAGAGCACACTAGATTTTTTTTTTCTTGCATTGTTGTAAATATGCTTGTGTTTGTGATAGAATTAAATCTAACATATGCTACATTTATTTCACCTTGCAAGTTGTTATGTGATGTTGTTTATGATAGAATGAAATATAGCGCACGTTAGATTTGTTTCACCTTACAATGTTATTATTGGCAATGTGATTTTGTTTGTGCTAGAATAAAATCTTGTGGGTGCTAGATTTCCTTTTCCTTACAATGAAGTTATTTGTAATATCCTTGTGTTTATGCTAGAAGTAAAGACAACATGTACTAGGTTTCTTTAACTGTATAATGTTGTTATTTTCTTATGTTTGTGTTGTAAGGATATGCTTCATGTACTAGATTTGCTTTTACCCTATTGCAATGTTGTTTTTTGAAAGATGCTTATGTTTTTTTCTAGAAGTAAATCTAGTACACGCTAAATTTCTTTCACCTTGCAATGTTGACATGAGCTTTTATTTCTTCTAGAACAAAATGTGGCATGCTCAAAGTTCTTTCACCTTCAAATGTTGTTGTTGGCAATGTGCTCATGTCTTTATTAGAAACAAATATAGCATGTGCTTCATTTAATTTTGTTTGCCATATTGTTGTTGGAAATGTGCTTGTGTTTTTTCTAGAAGTAATTCTACAACATGCTGGATTTATTTTACCGTACAATGTTGTTATGTGTTTGTTTTTATGCTAAAATGAAATTTAACATGCATTAGATTTCTTAGACCAAATATTCCATAAAAAGGGCATTCTAATCATTTGAGGTTTTAACATTTCTTGTAATGTAACAACGATCTACGTAGGCATGGACTAAAATCTCATTGTCTTCAAAAAGTAAGGACAAATTTCGCAAGCATGGAGATGTCCTAGGAAAGATTATTGTTGCAATGTTTTTTTTTTAACAATGTGTTAGTGTTTGTGATAGAAGGAATTTGACCATGCATTATGTTTACTTTACAATGCAATGCTGTTGGCAATCTCTTGTATGTGATAGAAAAAATTCTTCAATGTGTTTTCCTTCTCATGGTCTCTATATAAAACTAAGTATATACATAACTATAAAAAATAAACTTTGTGTAAACAAGATGTTGTTGTAGTATCTATTATTGTTGTTATTTATTCACAGTGTATTGTTGTCTTTTGGTAACATTCTTATGCTTGTGCAAGAAGGAAAGCTAGCAGGTGCTAGCTTTCTACAATTAAAAGAACATAATAAATTATTTAGGGGTTGCGCCCTTTTTTTAATCAACACCATGATTAGCTATAATTGTGAGTTATATAGTTGTTATTGCTCTTGTTCATTTTTTTACACATACAATGATGCAAGTAGTGATAGTATTTATAAATTCATATTTTCTACGATAATTTGAAACTATGACAATAGTTTCTTAGTTTATTTTCGGAAACCATGGACCCTGAAGCTAGTGGGAATTCAAAGGAATCATCCAAGGAAAAAGGAATTTCACCAAATACAACACCAAAATATTTAAATGTTATGACAATTTTAAAATTAGTTTGTACTTTGTCACAATGGTTGATAATAAATGATTGTTGATTAATGAAGTTCATGTTATTCTTGTTTTTTAAGAAAACTTGAATAAGCTTTGAGCTTCTTTGCTTTTGTGCATATGTATGAAATGAAATGTTATCGAAGATGAATTCATATTGTTTTTTAATTCATTTAAAATTTTTCCATTATAAATTCTTACAAATGTTTGCAGATGCTAAGAACTATGGTACAAACTGCGAGATTCTAAAAATCTATTTTATATTCATTTTCAAATAATTTGACAAAATTCTAGTATGCAATTTACAACTTAATGAATTTTGATTTATTATTGAATAATCTCCTACCTAATATTGCTATGAAAATTGAAATATACCATGTTAGTTTGATTTTCCACATTAAAAATCGACTTTTACACAAAAACACATGCATATAGCACTAGGAGTGGGTTTTTAATGTGGAAACTCCATACTAACATGGGTATTTTGCTTTTCCTGACAATTTTGGTGTCATATAGTAAACTTGCATTACACATGTACTCCTTTATTATTGTGTATGTAAATGAAAATGGTGTATTATAAGGTTGTTTGATAATATTTTGTATTTCATGCCTTCCATAATTTATTTATTTATTTTTCATAAGTTGTGGAATCTCGTGTCCCTGAAATTCCAAGTAAAGGAGTGAAGAGAACGAAAAACAAGTGATATACAAACAATGTATCCTTCAATTGGTATGGTTGTTTTATATTTTATGTATACTCTCTTATCATTTTTCTTTTCCTAACAATTTTAGCTAGGTGATTACTTTTGGTGTCATATAGTAAACTTGCATAACACATGTACTCCTTTATTATTGTGTATGTAAATTAAAATAGTGTATTATAAGGTTTAATAATATTTGGTATTTCATGCATTCCATAAATTATTTATTTATTTTTCATAAGTTGTGGAATCTCGTGTCCCTGACATTCCAAGTAAAAGAGTGAAGAGAAAACAAAAAACAAGTGATATACAAACAATGTCTCCTTCAATTGGTATGGTTGTTTTATATTTTATGTATACTCTCTTATAAATGGTTGGATTAGGTGGTCTTGTAAATTTTAAAATAACATTACATGAAAATATTTGAAAGTTTAATTTCATTTTGATTTATGAAAATAATTTTTTATTTTTGGATGCAGAATTGGTTGGCACCAAAGCAAGTGAAATGTTACAGTCATCATTTATGTAAAAGAAAAAAACAACTCAAATGGAAATATCAATAACACCTTCAACTTCTACTTTGGCAGCAATCTTGAAAACAGTGATGGCGTGATGACATTAATATGGAAATAAGGCAGTGACTGTATTCTTGACTTAAATACACTGACGTTGGGGCATGGCAAGGCAAGGCAGTGACACATTAACCTTTTGACTGTGTTGACTAAGGAATGGTGTCCAGTATGACAATAGGGCTTTGTCAATATTATGTGGCATAATAACCTTCAAAGAGTGGATGTGAATCACAAGATGAGAAACTAGCAAACAAATTAAAATACAACCTCTAGATCTCATAAAGAAAACATAATGATGCATATAGCAGAGAACTATGCCTGAAGTACAAAAGTAGATAACAAAAAAAAATTGCACCTTGGACTCTTTCCATCTAAGTGGGTATGTCTATATCTGGATCTCTGAAAGGATACAAAGAAAAGAAGTGAATCAATTAAGAATTTTTTTCTTTTGTCGTTATGATTATGTCCAAGCCTTCATTTGCAGGCTCCACTAAGGAAAGGAGATGGTTGTAGCTATTAAGCCTGAGCTACATTTGATGACAGTATTCTGAAATTTCAAAGGAAGAAGAAGTATTTTATAAAACTGGGAAAAGCTATATATCAACTTCTCTTCATACAGAAATAGTTGAACGAATTAATATCTCCTCTTGCCCATTGATTATTTTAAGAAAAATTTCCATGTAATTAGAACTAATATCCAGTTGCATATGTCTCATTGGGAAACATCTCTTTTCAAATATTCAGAGGGAGATATAATTCAGGGGGAGCTGTTGTTTTCTTTGGATTTAAGCAGAAGTTGTTGATCCAGACACTTTGCAGGTACTCAGAGGTATGCTATCAAAATTGCTGAAGCACAAGTATGCTGAATAGTAAAGCTATAATTCATCTTAATTTATAATACTGAAGTCTAGAAGCTTCGTTTAGGTTGTACATCGAAAGCAGTCAGCCATGTACTTTGGCTAGGCATACGAGATATAACTTAAATAACTCTCTAAAAAAAATAGTGTCTTGGAGAGAGCCAAGAGGGCATTCCAACTGACAATACCAAGTTAATATGTTTCATTGATCCCATAGGCTAGAGAATGACCATTCATTGACCACATTGACCACTCAAAACCCACTCTCTACATTCTTGTGCCAATAGGCATATTACCACAAATATTCTAACCTTATTATACGTGATAGTAGGTAGCTAAGCACTCTCAAGGTACAAGATTCAAATAGGTAATTGAATATACAAAATAGATAAGAACATATTTGGTAGAAGATAGTAGACACCCATGAGGCATGAGATTCAAGTCATAGGAATCAAAGCTATCATCATACTTTCTTGGGAATTATAGTAGCTACCTAAACACCCCTGAAGCATCAAATCCAAATGATAACTCATCTAGTGCAATAGTATCCATAATAAATGAATAAATGAGAACATAGTTGATATAAATCATCCAATCACATCCCAGGCATGGCATCAACATAATAGGAATTACTTCTATAATCATATGTTCTTGTGCTTGGTCCTAGTTACCTAGACATCCCTGAGGAATGAGATTCAAATGATTACTTATCTACCTTAACATATTCAGGATAAGAAGAGCATAATAAGAGTAAGTGTTGGCTCTGAGACAATAAACAGTGTAATCGGTGCTCAAGGATGAGTCTTTTGATCATAAACAGAACATAGTATTGAAAGGAGTAGAGGATGTTCTGTGTTCACCTTAATTGCACACATATCAATGCATATGCATATTTCAAATTTTAAGTTCACAGGGTTGTAACTATTTGATAGGGAAACGTTTTTTCTATTCTGAGCATAATTTCCCCATGGAGTGTTCTATGTTTCTTCACGCATTCATGTTTTATAGGAATAGTTTATCCACAATTTTAATTTATTTCTGCTTTGAAATATCGTTAAATATTTTTATTCTTAAATGTTTTAAGTCTATGACTAATGCAACTTCTTTATTGTGCTGGGGGAAATAAATCCAAGTATGGATCCATGGAACAAAGAAATAGAAATCAAAAATCTTATCTTATATGTAGAATTTTTTATTTCAAATTATCTAGTGTTGTGTGCATTATTAATTTGAAAAGGGCCATTCGTGGGCAACTGAAACAAAGCTGACTTTTATTGATAATGTATTAACTAATTTATTAAATAAAAATAGGTGGTCGATTTTAAGAACTCTTGAATAGATTGCAAAAACTGATTGGCATTGCATGATGTTGAAAATAGTTAGGTGGATTAGTGCAGAGCATAAGAACATATTGAGTTTAATTGCACAACTGACACCATGGAAGAAGCTTTGGAACAAGTGGTGGAGTATATTGTGGCTGAGCAAAGGGTTGCAACACTGTATATGCATTTGGAAAAGACCCCTATGCAATGGTGGGTAAGCACATCAAATCGCGTTGCATTCATGGCATGATATGATAGAGGCACTAAATGATAAAGTCCTACCAGAAATTGGGGCTCCACTAACTAATGACATTTTGGAATGCAGTTATGTCAACCAGACCATACAATTCAGTGGTACTTCCAATCCAATGGGCCACATGTATTACTGCAAATTCAGTAGGATATATAGGAGGTTCCTATTTAAATATGGGTTCATAATTTTATACACACCTTAGAGCCATTTCCAAAGAAGTGATATTCTAAGGTAAAAATGCAGTGGAAGACAACTAGCTAGGTTCAATTATGAGAAAGGTTCTACAACACTTTATAAAACTCTACAAGGAGGAGGCACAGATTGCAAGGTTGTTAGAGTGAATTTGGTGTTTCCCATATATGTGCCATCCACAAAGTCTTATAATATGTTCTGCAAAGGAGTACCCCTTAGAGGAACTTTGGCATCTGTGGTATAAAGAAACTGATTCCCTTTTGAAACTATTGATAATGTGATAGGTGGTATTTCTCTAGAAATGAGAAGTATTGGTATCCTTGTTGTTCTGTCAGCTATTGATAGTGTATAGGAAGGTGGTGGAAATAATGGAGAATAAGATAGATCTGCATTCTATTTAAAGGATCATTTTTCAGCAAGGAATGTATTGTAGTGTAATGAAATCTGCATGTAAGGATCATTTTATTGCCAACCCTGCAATGCTTGGTCTAATTACATCTTTGGGAGAGTGAATGAGGAACACCAAAAAGAATGCAAACAAAATATTTTATAGAAAATCCATTCGAATACCAATCCACTCATAGGCACCAACATTGTGGAGAGTATATCTAGTCTACGTATTAGTGAATTCAGCAGTGATAATTCTTTCTGTAGATTTTGGAAGTATATTTATTTTTGTAGCTTTCTGAAGTATACATATCTAACTATATCTCGCACGCATATCATTCAACTCAATAATACTCAAAGGTTGCAAGTGAAAAAAGAATTCTCCCCGCTATCAAAGGCACTCCTATAAGCATACATGTACCAAAAGTAGAAACAAAGACAAATGTGGGTGCAACAGAGAAAACAAATGTTGTGATAGCTGATGCATAAAAATATTTTTTTAGCAAACTACATTATTCCTGCCTCAAAATTTCTAGCTTCCAAATAAATCTTGTCTCCCAAGCCTGCAAATCGAGTTTGATAAAAAACAATGGAACAAATGAACATTTACTTTAGCATTGACTTCACATGTTCAGATCACTAATCTACATTTCAGTGTAGTCTCAGAAGTCTTCTTAGGGACATCATTAGTCAATTTCCACACACGTTTGTTTGCACCATTAATCCTTACAGGGGTCTTTGTTGTTGGTTCACCATTTCTGTGGAAACTCCCCCATGCCTTTCCATGACAAAAATCTCTTTTGAGCTTGATGCTTGTGATTTTGTAGAAATTCTTGTGTTGCCAATAGATTTTAGCTAATTCCCCAATCTGGGAGGGACTTGGTAGAATCCAACAATGTCTTCTTATTCTTCCTATTTTTCTTGACCACTGCACCTTCCCCTACAGCAATCTTAGCAGTAGCAATGCTAAAACCTCTCTGCAAAACTCTGCATGCCCACATCAACGTTGTTTTTCTTTCCATACCTTCGATATCCCCCGACACACACAATGTCCCTTCCTCCCTTTCAATCTTTCCTGGCACTCCTTGAAATCATATGCCACAAGTAAAACCCCTTAAAACCCTCTGTAGATTACTTTTTTTGTCATACGCTTTTGTTGATATATGAAAATTTTCAAGCAACGGTCATTTTATTTTTCCTCTTTACCAAAAACTATAGAACTAACAATCTTGGTGGAAAGAACACTCCTCCTATGGAGACGCATCTACTCCTTCAGTGGATTCAATCCCTCAACCGATTTCATTACATATGCAAAGTGGATTTAATCTCTCAACCACTATAACTTTGGCCCCTGATATTTTATATGAATAGGAAATACCTTTGATGTTAAACAAACACTGAACTATTCGGATGTCCAGGAATGGGAAGGGGAAGGAATTGGATACCACAAATGTCTAAGAACGGGATGGGGAAGGAATTGTATACCAAGTAAAATATATGTGATTAAAAATAATCAAAACAGAGGAGTGCATTGGTCATTCTCTAGAGAGGGCATTAAGGCATTCCAAAAAAAAATATCACTCGCTCTCTTGTTTTACTTATGAGTAATGAGAAGCACCATTAGCACTGGGAAGGAGGGAACTTCTTAGATTTTATACCAAATAAAATCACAAATGCAAGCGCTTCTGGTGCTTCCTGGAAGAGAAATATATTCACTCTGTTGTTGAAAATTTCATGTGTGATATTAGTGTATTTGATCAATTTCTCTCAGACCAAAGAAACTCAGAAACCCAAAAATATTTATGTGCAGTGGGTCTAATAACCATGTTGATGCTCATTTAGCACCTAAAACAAGCCCTTAACCTAAAGTTGTTGGCATCACAAAATATTTAAATACTGATGGACAACATGAAGGTCTATGTTACAAGAATAAGCCTTGTAAAGAGCACAAAGACAATTAAAGATGCATTGACTTCTTTTGATGACAATGAGTTGGGAAAAGAAAAAGGGCTTGAAAGACAAGTTGCTACTGACATTGACTCTCCTCAGAGGGGAGGGTGTTTTTCACGTCATTCAAGTATAATGGTAGCAGAAAAGAAAAATTCTCAGAAGTAAATAAGTTAAGGGTAGGCTGACCTGCATATGATCATAATCCAATTTGTTTGATTTCAACTAGAAGATGGAAACCTGGAAGAGAATATCCAATCAAATGTTACCCCTTGATATTCATGGGTAATCTATCAATTCATCTCAGTCGGTCCTCCTATATACTTTATAATTCTTGCTTATGCATGTACAAATGAGAGTTGCCTCACAAGTTAATGCATGCTAGTCAATGATGTGCATCCTTTAGAAGAATTGAAAACTAAAAATGTTTTCTGGGTGTTGAGAAATGATGGACAAGTTTCCCATCCCACATCATCTCGGATTTCCATTATTTGATAAGGTGCATAAATATGGATATTGTTGTGAGTTTTCTAAGGAAGACAGGAAAGAACTATAGAGGCAGTTCCTTTCTCAACAACACTTAAACAAGAATGGAAGTGAATTTAATGTGTCAAAAGCATAATTATAGCACCAGGAGGAAATTAATTCAAGGTGGCCTTTATGACGTTTCCCTTGTTGTAGTAAATGTATCAACTATTCACATCTCTGGGTTGATCAACACATGTTGAAGGTATTGAAGGAGGTTGGTGAAAGTGTTTCAAATTTGCAGATAAATCTTAGCAAGCTTTAGTTATAGGCCTTTCCCCATATTTAGTATGTTGGAGATCACATGCATATTAGGAAGAATCAAATGAAGAGTTATTGACAATGACATGATGGATTTATTTTGGATATCACATGGATTCCTAATGTGTCTATTATGCATGGCCACAAGCATTTGGTCTCATCCTGCAAACCACTAGTAGAAAGAGTTTGGAATGCGAGTTTGTAAAAAGGTTGAAGTCATAGGTATATAGTGTGGTGAATAAGGTACGAAATCAATTCTTCCAACATCAACATTAGATGTATATTAGCACATACAAGCTTTAAAGATTCATTATTATAAATAATTTTGTCCCCAACAATTAAAGCACTACCATCTATGACAATACAACACCATTTTGCAAGAAGGATGAGAATATTCCTTGCAGGATTTGAGGATGAATACATGTTATTTATTGAACCTACAGACTAAGCATCGCTTGCTTCCCATACTAGAAACAAATCTAGATAGTTTTCAAAAATGTAATCGCAATAGCATTTGAAACAATATTGTGTCCTCTAAGTAAGCCACAGAGGAGAATTTCTGGAGCTGGTTGGAGAAGACATTTATGGTGTCACGGAGTTTACAAAAGTTCTTGTGGGGATGGATAAACATATCATGTTGTAAATCACATCCAAGGTTGTAACCTCTTGCTGAGATATTTCAATTGCAATGGATTAAAACATGTGGATTTGAGTTTTATAGATGGATGGATAACAGAGTTTGTTTTTGGAAGAGGGGGTGCTTCTAATGGATTTATGTAAGAGTGGATTAGATTTTTCATGTGTTCAGTAGGTAAAAGTTTTTGGAAAATTTTATTGGATGAACAGGTGATTTGAAGCACGTAAATTATTATTATTACTATCCAATTTTAAGGTCACGACTAAGCCAGACGCCAAATTGGTGGATGAGACTTCCTTATTTGTGGGACAAGAGCATGAGGTATTTCCAAAATAGTACGAATTTCTGGAGCAGGGGCCTCCGTCATCTTGCACAAAACTACACAGTCTTTTGTTGGGGCCAAGTCACCCTTTTCTTCGGTGGACCACGAGTGCCACCCTAGGGAGGAAAATTCTACTCATCTTTGGTAGCTGGGAGGATACCACACATTTCTGGTTCAACTAGGATGCAAGCAAGGAGCAAGAAAGGAAATTGTGGAGGATTTTCTAGCATTTTTGGTGCCAACTCAGCCAACAGCTGGAGGAGCTAGGGGTCAATTGGGCCAAAATTGAGAGGCCAACATTTGGCCAATCCCTTCATGGGTTTTCGTGGGTTATTGGAGGATAAACTGAGGTTAATTTCCTAGAATTTTCTAGGCACCAAATGAGGCCCTAACAACCATTTTTCACAGTCAACAGTGCAATTTTTCACTAGGTTAGCGTAGATGTTGTTGGGGACAACCACATTGCATGTTAGAGTAGCTGATTTCATCACCTCGGCATTGTTAGGTTGTCTTGGGCAAGCCCAAGTGCATGCTTTCTGATCTTACCTTTGTACCCAACATTTATATCAATAAAATGGCTCAACTCAGCGCAGTTAATGGAGATTTCTTGGTTTTTAATGTGTTGTAAATTATGTGTGTTTTTTTCTTTTACTATGCTTGCTTTGCTTATCATTGTAAATTTCCATTAGGAATATTACAATGTTATCAAAGCATGATCTTGGCTAGCTATGGAGAAGCTAGCAAGATTATGAAGGTGTTAGACTCACATGCACAATGATTGGTGAGCTTATAGACACTCCAATGATGCAAAAAGGGGAAAGTACACAAGGGCTCTTGGAGGAGTTGATGAGGCAAAGCCAACAATTGGCTTGTGAAATGGATTGAGGAGTTGGGGTTATTTGGAATTAGATTGAAGAAATCGTGGGGGATTTTCCAGCATTTTGGTGGAGAAAAAAGCCCAACATCTGCTACAAGTTACAGTTTCTGCTTGTGGAGGAGGGCCAAGCATTTTGAGGTCAATTTTGGAGCTTCAAAACTAGAGTAAGCCCTTTCTGGGTTTTTTTTGTGTTTTTGACAAGGATCTCAGAAATAATTTAGCAAAATTTTCGGGGCAGATTCAAGGGGTCAAACAAGGGTCCCAACTCAGCCAACAACTGGAGGAGCTAAGGGAAATTGGGCCAAAATTATGAGGTCAAAATTTGGTCGATTCCTTCGTGGGTTTTTATGGGTTATTGGAGGAGAGTCTGAGGTTAATTTCCCTGAATTTTTTGAGCACTAGAGGAGCCCTAACAACCATTTTTTGCATCCAACAATGTAATTTTTCACTGGGTTAGCGGAGAGATTGTTGGGGACAACCACATTGCATGTTAGAGTAGTCGATTTCATCACCTGGGCATTGTTAGATTGCTCTGGGCAAGCCGAGGTGCATGCTTTTTTATCTTACCTTCATACCAAACATTTATATTAATAGAATGGCTTTGTTCAATGTAATTTATGGAGATTTCTGGGTGTTTAATGTGTTGTAAATTTTGCATGTTTGTTTTTATACTATGCTTGATTTTCTTATCATTATAAATTTCCATTAAGAATATTACAGAGAATGTAAACTCAAGATTTGATAGAAAATCCATCACAATACTAATCCATGCATTGGCCCCAACATTGTGGAGACTAGGTCGAGTATACATATCAATCAACAGGAGATTTCTCTCCATGAACCAAGACTGATGGTCAAAAATTCTAATGGTGGCTGCTCCAGAGATTTATTCTCCAAAATTTTGTACGATTGGAGCTCTAGAAACTAATGACAACCTAGCCACTTCACTAGTTGATGGTATGTAATATTGATGATACCATATACAAGTTGAACCCACTGGTATAAACACAATGAATACCAGCCAAGAAATCTGAGACATGACTGCAATGATCCCCAAAATTTGTATAAATGCAAAATCCAAAGCTCATGGTTGTGTAGGAATCAATGTGTCCACCGCACTCTGATCAATTGATGCCTGATTCAGTATTCACCCAAATGGAGTTGCATCAAAGGAAACTTGTGCAGAAAATATACACGTGTGCAAATTGCTTAAAATTTGATTGCCAATTTTAAGTCCAACCAAAGAAAGAAGCATAGAGCTCATAAGAATGCACAAAGACCTGATTAATTTCAAAGCAACATAAGCGAGAATGAGAAGGGAGTTTCTAACAGGGGAACTCTCATTTTCATTTGTAGGGGTTGCCCATGCCACCTAGTAGTTACTAATTATTTGAAGTAGCTGAAATATTATTTGGACCATTAATATTTTAGGCATCAAAGTACCATTGTATGCAACAATAATGTAAGACCAGTATATCGACATGTTTACCCTTCTTCCTCTGCATCCACCCCTTCCCATAGCTGAAACGTATTCACCTCTCTAGAATTTGAGATGTGCAAAGCCAAAATGGAGAAGCAATAGCTCTTCATACTCAAACAAGCCATATTAACAAGGGCTTATCTGCACTACACTGCTACCCAACATAACCAATGTTAAATATACAAGCGTCTGCTCCAACTTTATATTATGTTGGTTAAAAATATTTACTAAATGCAGAATATTTACAGTGTTCTCTCAAGATCATATTTAGAGATCCATGAAAATGGTCCAACATTATATGGCCAGACCCTTGTGTTAAACAAGTTAGTGCTCTACCAAGCCACTAGAACCCAAACCCAAGTTACATACGAGTAAATTGGCATGGTTGGTTGCCTATTCAAAACAGTTGTTACTGCATTTTGTAGATAGCTTCATGGAGAAAAACCCGCAAATCCTGGAAAGTTTTCTAATTTCAGATTGTTGTTGACAATCTGGTTGTTTGTGCTAAAAGGAAATGTATCACATGTTATATTTCATTCCCCTTGTAATGTTATTATTGCCATTGTGCTTTTGTTTGTCCTAGAAGAAAATTTAACATGTCCTAGTTTTCTTTTGGCAGGCACCTTTGTTGTTGGCAATATGCTTGTATCTCTACTAAAAGTTAATCTAGCACAGGTTAGATTTCTTTCACCTTTCAATGTTGCTATTGAGAATTCCTTGTATCTATGATAGAAGAAAATCTAGCACAAAATAGATTTATTTTTTCCCTGTGATATTTCTTTTGCAATATACTTGTGTTTGTGCAAAAAGTAAATCTAGCACGAGTTAGATTTCTTTAACCCTGCCATGTTGTTATGTGCTTATGTTTTTGCTATAGGAAAATTTAAAATGGGTTAGATTTCCTTCACCTTGCAATGGTGTTATCAACAATGTGTGCTTATTTAGGCTAGAAGGAAATATATCACTTATTATATTTTTTTCATCTTACAATGTTGTTATTAGCAATGCACTTTCATTTATGATAGAATGAAATCTAGCACGTGTTAGATTTCATTTGCTTGATAATGTTGTTGTTGGAAATAGGCTTGAGTTTTTGCTAAAAGTAAATATAGCACATGCTAATTTTTTTTTTCCTTACAATGTTTGTTATGTGCTTGTGTTTTTGCTAGAAGGAAATTTAGCACGCGCTAGTTTTGTTTCACAATGCCATGTTGTGGTTGGAAATTTGGTTGTTTGTGCTAGAAGGAAATATGCTAGATTCCTTGAACTTGCAATGTTGTTATTGGAAATATGCATGTGACTATGTTATAAGGAAATTTAGCACATGTTAGATTTTTTTTCTTGTAATGTTGTTATTGGCAATATGCTTTAGCTTGTGCTAGAAGTAAATTTAGTGTGTGTTAGATTTATTTAACAATACAATATTTTTATGTTCTTATGTGTGTGCTAGAAGGAAATATATCACACGATAGATTTGTTTCATCCTATAATGTGCTTGTGTTGTGCTGTAAGGAGATCTAGCACATGTTAGATTTCCTTTGCCCTGTAATTTTGTTGTTCTCAACATGCTTGTTTTTGTGCTAGAAGTAAATCTAGCATGCACTAGAATTCTTTCACCTTTTAATATGCTTGTATGCTTGTGTTTATCTTAGAAGGAAATATTACACACATTATATTTCTTTCATCTTATAATTTTTTTATTTGCAATGCGCTTATGTTTGGGCTAAAAGGAAATCTAGCATACGTTATGTTTCCCTCACCTTGGAATGTGCTTGTGTTTCTGATAGAAAGAAATCTATAACATGCACTAGATTTCTTGAGTCCTACAATGTTGTTATGTGCTATAAGGAAATATAGCACGTGTTAGATTTATTTCAATTTGAAACGTGTTTGTGTTTGTGTTGGAAGAAAATTGATCACGTGTTAGATTTCTTATACTCTACAATGTTGTTGTTGGAAATATGCTTGTATTTGTGGTAGAGAAAAATCTAGCACTTGCTAAATTTCTTTCACTCTACAATGTTGCTATGTGCTTGTGTTTGTGCTAAAATAAAATCTAGCACATGTTAGATTTCTTTTACCTTGCAATGTTGTTATTAGTAACATCTTTGTGTTTAGGCTAAAAGGAAATCTGACATGTGTTAGATTTTTTTTGTCCTACATTGTTGTTGTTAGAAATATTTATATGTTTGTGTTAGAAGTAAATATAACACAAGCTAAATTTTTCTCACCCTACAATGTTGTTATGTCATAATGTTTCCATTAGAAATAAATATAGTATGCATTAGATTTCTTTCATCTTGCAATGTTATTATTTGCAATGTGCTTCTGTTTATAATACAAAGAAATCTTACCCGTGTTAGATTTTTTTTGCCCAACAATGTTGTTGTTGGCAATACGTTTGTGAATTTGTACTAGAAGGAAATCTAGTATGTGTTATATTTTCTTCACAATGCCATCTTATTTTTGACAATCTAGTTATTTATGTTAAAAGGAAATCTAACACTTTGCATTGTTTTTATTTGGAAATGTGTTTATGTCTATGCTAGAAGGAAATTTAGCGCACACTAGATTTCTTTTTTCTTGCATTTTTGGAAATATGCTTGTGTTTGTGATAGAAGTAAATCTAACATATGCTACATTTATTTCACCTTGCAATGTTGTTATGTGCTGTTGTTTATGATAGAATGAAATATAGCGCACGTTAGATTTGTTTCACCTTACAATGTTATTATTGGCAATGTGATTTTGTTTGTGCTAGAATAAAATCTTGTGGGTGCTAGATTTCCTTTTCCTTACAATGAAGTTATTGGTAATATCCATGTGTTTATGCTAGAAGTAAATACAACATGTACTAGGTTTCTTTAACCTTATAATGTTGTTATTTTCTTATGTTTGTGCTGTAAGGATATGTTGCATGTGCTAGATTTCCTTTTACCCTGCTGCAATGTTGTTTTTGGCAAGATGCTTGTGTTTGTGCTAGAAGTAAATCTAGTACACGCTAAATTTCTTTCACCTTGCAATGTTGACATGAGCTTTTTTTTCTTCTAGAACGAAATGTGGCATGCTCAAAGTTCTTTCACCTTCAAATGTTGTTGTTGGCAATGTGCTCATGTCTTTATTAGAAACAAATCTAGCATGTGCTTCATTTAATTTTGTTTTCCATATTGTTGTTGGCAATGTGCTCGTGTTTTTTCTAGAAGTAATTCTACCACATGCAAGATTTATTTTACCGTACAATGTTTTTATGTGTTTGTTTTTATGCTAAAATGAAATTTAATATGTGTTAGATTTCTTAGACCAAATATTCCATACAAAGGGATTTCTAATCATTTGAGGTTTTAACATTTATTATAATGTAACAATGATCTATGTAGGCATGGACTAAAATAGCATTGTCTTCAAACAGTAAGGACAAATTTCGCAAGCATGGAGATGTCCTAGGAAAGATTATTGTTGCAATGTTTTTTTTAACAATGTGTTTGTGTTTGTGATAGAAGGAATTTCATCATGCATTAGATTTACTTTACAATGCAATGTTGTTGGCAATCTCTTGTATGTGATAGAAAAAATTCTTCAATGTGTTTGCCTTCTCATGGTCTCTATAGAAAACTAAGAATATACATGACTACAAAAAATAAATTTTATGTAAACTTGATGTTGTTGTAGTATCTATTATGTTGTTATTTATTCACAGTGTATTGTTGTCTTTTGGTAATGTGCTTATGCTTGTGCTAGAAGGAAAGCTAGCAAGTGCTAGCTTTCTACAATTAAAAGAACATAATAAATTATTTAGGGGTTGCGTCCCTTTTCTAATCAACACCATGATTAGCTATTATTGTGAGTTATACAGTTGTTTTTGTTCTTGTTCATTTTGTTACACATACAATAATGCAAGTAGTTATAGTATTTATAAATTCATATTTTCTACGATAATTTGAAACTATGACAATAGTTTCTTAGTTTATTTTCAGAAACCATGGACCCTGAAGTTAGTGGGAATTCAAAGGAATCATCCAAGGAAAAAGGAAGTTCACCAAATACAACACCAAAATATTTAAATGGTATGACAATTTTAAAATTAGTTTGTACTTTGTTACAATGGTTTATAATAAATGATTGTTGATTAATGAAGTTCATGTTATTCTTATTTTTTAAGAAAACTTGTATATGCTTTGAGCTTCTTTGCTTTTGTGCATATGTATGAAACGAAATGTTATAGAAGATGAATTCATATTGTTTTTTAATTCATTTAAAATTTTGCCATTATAAATTCTTACAAATGTTTGCAGATGCTAAGAACTATGGTACAAACTGCGAGATTCTAAAAATCTATTTTATATTCATTTTCAAATAATTTGACAAAATTCTAGTATGCAATTTACAACTTAATGAATTTTGATCTATTATTGTATAATCTCCTACCTAATATTGCTATGAAAAATGAAATATACCATGTTAGTTTGGTTTTCCACATTAAAATTCGACTTTTACACAAAAACACATGCATATAGCTCTAGGAGTGGGTTTTTAATGTGGAAACCCCATACTAACATGGGTATTTTGCTTTTCCTGACAATTTTGGTGTCATATAGTAAACTTGCATTACACATGTGCTCCTTGATTATTGTGTATGTAGATGAAAATGGTGTATTATAATGTTGTTTAATAATATTTTGTATTTCATGCCTTCCATAATTTATTTATTTCTTTATTTTTTTTCATAAGCTGTGGAATCTCGTGTCCCTGAAATTCCAAGTAAAGGAGTGAAGAAAACGAAAAACAAGTGATATGCAAACAATGTCTCCTTCAATTGGTATGGTTGTTTTATATTTTATGTATACTCTCTTATAATTTTGATTTTCCTCACAATTTTAGCTAGGTGATTACTTTTGGTGTCATATAGTAAACTTGCATAACACATGTACTCCTTTATTATTGTGTATGTAAATTAAAATAGTGTATTATAAGGTTTAATAATATTTGGTATTTCATGCCTTCCATAAATTATTTATTTCTTTATTTATTTTTCATAAGTTGTGGAATCTCGTGTCCCTGACATTCCAAGTAAAGGAGTGAAGAGAAAACGAAAAACAAGTGATATACAAACAATGTCTCCTTCAATTGGTATGGTTGTTTTATATTTTATGTATACTCTCTTATAAATGGTTAGATTAGGTGGTCTTGTAAATTTTAAAATAACATTACATGACAATATTTGAAAGTTTAATTTCATTTTGATTTATGCAAATAATTTTTTTATTTTTGTATGCAGAATTGGTTGGCACCAAAGCAAGTGAAATGTTACAGTCATCATTCAAGTAAAATAAAAAAACAAGTCAAATGGAAATATCAATAACACCTTCAACTTCTACTTTTGAAATGATTAAAAAATACAACACATCTAATAAATATGACTTTGTGCACGATTGGTATGTCCAAACAGAAACTCCCATGAATATGTACCTATTTTGATCCATAGATGGAAAAGAACTTGAGATATTAGGAATAATTATTAATTGCTATGCTTACAATGAAAATGACATTGACTTTCAAGTGGAGGTGATTAAAGAAAATTAAGTAAAATTAATTTCTTGTCAAGTGGAGTATACAAAGATTTGATTGAAGATTCAAGTAACGATTCACCAAATACAATACTACAACCAAGACCAAAATATTATATGGATGATTAAAGATGATTCATTGTTTATATAGTTGTTAATCCTTTTATTCATTGTCACAATTTATAACATTTTTTATGTTTATTATAGGGACAAGCAAGGAGAACAAAGACATTGATCAAATGCATGTGAAACAAAGCTATAATCAAGCAAATGATATCATATTAGATAGTTAACATGAACTTTTTTGTTTATTCTTTTGTTTGTTTTCTTATTCAATTAAACATCGTCACAATTTATAACATATCCATTGTACATTCTAGAGACAAATAATGAGAAAAAATACAATAATTCAAAGATTGAGAATCAAAGTTATAATAAAGAACAAAATATAATATCAGGTACTTATAATTTGCCCACTTGTTTTCCTTATTATTTAATGATTTTTATTCATTTTCACAATTAAAACTATTTTATATGTTTAATGTAGAGACAAGTAAAGAGAACAAAAACGATGATGAAGTGAAAAGTTATAATTATGAAGATAATGCCACATTAGGTACTTAATACTTGTCTTTTTGTTTTTATTATTATTCTTCAAATTTTAATGCTTCTAATACCGAACATTGTATATGTTTATTATAGGAACAAATAAAAACAACAAAACTAACAATCAAAATAATGTTAAAAGTGCATGTGTGTGTATTTTGTAGGTTACATTGCTAATGCTTTTCTTTAATTGCGAATTTTGTATTGAATATATATTATATTACATAATTTGATCATATTTAATTAAAGGTTTAATATTTTTACCTACAGGTTCTGTGAAGATGATAAAAAAGAACATTGTTTCATCTATAAATAGTCATAAAAACACTCATGGTAAGTGTATTGTTTCGATATTTTTTTCCTAATTTTTGTAACAAGAATAAAATGGTTTGACTAGAATATTTTTTATTGTATTGTAGCCCAAATAACTAAAAAGGAATTATTTATTCTTGAATTAAAGGACATTTTTTTATCATAGCATCGATGATGAAGCAACAAACAAAGGACATATTGAGAAAATGGGAACTAATGCAGATTACACAATAGAGAAAAAGTTATTTTGGATTCCTCCACATGCAAAAAAAAATTATGAAATGTGTTTCAAAAATTAATATTTTGAAATTGCAATTTCGACGGCAGCTTCGAAACAAAACACAACAATAGTTCTAAAAAAGTTGGTTTCAGAAAAATTACAAGACAAACTTGTGTTTATGTGGACTACTTCAAATTGTAAACAAAAAAATAGACATAAGGCCATTGACAATCCAATAAAAGGTATACACACTAAATCATTGAGAAAGTGTGGGAAATGAATACTGAATATGTAATGATCCTTTTTAGGAATTTCAACAATATCTCCAATGAGGACGTTGTATAAGGAAACCAGGACAAAAATAACTCAGTCCAGGGCTTGGATCCTCTAAAATATGTTGTATGTAGCTTAAATATAGAATGTCATCAGAAACAAATAACTCTAGCTACATTAAACAGATCTCCCCAACTCAAATATGCTAAAAAGCATCACAACCCCAGTACTTCATAAAACAGAAATGCCGGAGGCAGAAATAGCATTATTTTTATTATGAAAACTATAGCAATGGATGGAATAACATATATCTGAAGCTTTCATTCATCATATAATCAGAAATGAGAGGATTTACCTCTTTTACAAACACATTGAGACCCTTCGGCAAGGGTTTCCGGCAAAATAGCAACACAAGATACAACACTGTAGGAAATAATGTTGTACCCAGCAAATCTGTATTAAGAAATATCTGATATGATCAAAAAGGGATACACAATACAAGAATTGGCCCAAAGCCTTTCTCAATAGATCTCCCGGAGTGGGAATCACCTCCTCCTCTTCTGAAATAAGCACAAATGGATAGATACAACCCTAGCTACTGCAGCTACTGCAGAAAAAGATAGCTCTCCCAATCAGCTATGTCAATGATAAAGATAGAATTCCCGCATGAGAACCATTACACTAAACAGTGCTGCAACTCCGACTAAACAATTGAAGCTTGCAATCAGTCATAAGAATGAAACAAGAAGTATGAATGAATGAATGCCTTTGCTTCTATCCCTTCCTTTTTATCCTTTGTGAGCTTCTCCATCCCGGGCCCCACTCATTGGTGATGTAGCTTCCTTGTGAAGTTTCCTCCTTCAAAATTGCGCTGCCCTAGTAGCTTTCCCTCCCTTTGTGACAGCGATGTTGACTTGGTCAACTATAGCTAGCTCCTTGCTTTTTCCCCTATTCACACTAAAGAGGCTTTATTTTATCCTCCTACCTCAATCCCTTTTCACACTGGGATATATTTTATTGTGTTTCCTACTTCTTATTTCAAAAATGGAGCAATCATAATGTTCCAAGTAGCAGTAGCTAATTGGGAACATTACAGTCCTCCCTGCTCAAAAGTTGCTTGCCCAAAAGCAACAGTAAAGAAGGATGTTGCAAGATCTTCTCTCCTTCCCAAGTGGCATCCTCATCTGGTAGATTCCTCCATCAAATCAGATATTCCTTGATGACTCTGTTTCTCAGCTGCATCTCTCTTGTGTCTAAGATTTCTTCTGGCTGCAAGATCAAGTGGCCCTCATCATCAATAGGAGGAAGTTCCATGTTGGCAACTACATTCCTCCCAATGGCCTTCTTAAGGCAAGAGACATGGAAGATATTGTGGATCTTGCTCCCCTTAGGAATCTCCAGCTCATATGCTACCTTACCAATGCATTTGTTCACCCTGTATGGCCCATAGAAACGTGGTTTGAGATTTTCAGCTCCCTTCACCTTGAGTGTGGACTGTTTGTAAGGTTGAAGACGTAGGTAGAAAAGATATCCCACCTCAAACTGTCTCTCTATCCAACCACGGTCTGCATACATCTTCTGCTAGTTCTGGGCAGTGGCGATGTTGTCTTTGAGTGCCCTGAGTGTGTCCTGGTTCTCTTGAATCCAATCCCTCGCCCTTGGAGATTTACTTGCCCCAAACATAACATCAGCAAATGAAAGTGCCTCATACCCATATAAGGCTTGGAATGGAGTCATGCCAATAGAAATATGGTGAGTAGTGTTGGAACAATACTCTCCCACGTCGAGCTAGCGTAGCCCAGCTTTCTGTTGCCCTGCCACATAGTTCCTCAAGTAGCCTTCTAGCCACTTGTTCACTATCTCGGTCTGCCCATTAGTTTGGGGGTGATATCTAGTACTTGGAGTCAAATCAATCCCCACTAACCGGAAAATTTCCTGCCAAAATCCACCCATGAAGCGGCTATCCCAATCACTCACTTTGGTCCTAGGGAGACCATGGAGTCTAAATACATCTCTGAAGAAGATCTCAGCTACATATGAAGCAATATAATGTGCAGAAATGGCAAAGAAATGAGAGTACTTTGTTAGTATATCAACAACAACAAAGATACAGTCCTTACCCTGTACTATCGGTAAGCCGGTGATGAAGTCCATAGAGATACTTTCCCACTTCCCATCTGGAATAGGTGGTGGCTGCAACAATCCAGCAGGGTAAGTGTGCTCTCCTTTATTTTGTTGGAAAATGGTGCATTCTCGGACATGCCAAAACACATCCTCCTTGAGACCCTTCCATGAGAATCTCTCTCTGATATATCTGTAAGTCTTTGTGAAACCTTGATGCCCAGCAAGTGGTGAATCATGTGAGGCCAATAGGATCTTCTCTTTGAGCTTAGAATTCTTAGCCAAGTAGATTCGATCCTTGTAATAGATAACCTCATCCATTACTCTAAACCCTTCATCTGATACCACCCCATCAAGTATCTCACATGCAAAGTCATCTTTGGAGTACTCAACTAGGAGTTGAGCCTTCCAATCTGCGTCCATGCTCCTCAAGGACAGCGCTGTAGGCCTCCTGGATAGAGCATCAGCTACTATATTGCTCTTCCCCTTGACATAATCTATGTCAAAGTCATAAGCTTGGATTTTTCTCACCCACTTCTATTGTCTCTCCTGAAGTTGCCTTTGTTCAAGGAAGAATCTAAGACTGTTGTGATCAGTCTTCACCTTGAACTTATTTCCCACTAAGTACTACCGGAATTTGGCTAATGCATGCATGATAGACAACATTTCTTTATCATATATGGGGTATAACTTCTCATGAGGTAGAAACTTCCTGCTCTCAAAGGCTATAGGATGCCCTCCTTGCATCAAGACTGCCCCAATACCTTCACCTGATGCATCACATTCCAGCACAAAAGGTTGAGAAAAGTCAGGTAAAACCAAAACAGGACAACTACTCATTACCTCTTTGAGCTTATCAAAAGCCCTCTGCGTTGTAGGTGTCTAGTGGAAAGATCCCTTCTTTTTCAAGTTTGTGAGTGGTGCTACTAATTGTGAAAATCCTTTCACAAACTTCCGGTAATAAGTGCATATGCCCACAAACCCTCTAAGTTCTGTAACATTCCTAGGTTCAGGCCAATCTCTGATAGCCTGGAACCCTTACTCCATCCACTCCTATGATATTCCCCAAATACAACATCTCTGTGTGGCAAAATTCACATTTGGAGAGCTTGGCATAGAATTGTTGCTCCTTGAGGATATGTAAGACTGCCTCAATATGCTGCAAGTGCTCCTCCCAAGTGCGGCTGTAGATAAGAATATCATCAAAGAAGACCAATACAAACTTTCTCAAATGAACCTGGAAGATGTGGTTCATGCAGGATTGGAAATTTTCTGGAGCATTAGTCAACCCAAAGGGAATTACCAGAAACTCAAAATGCCCATAGTGACACCTGAACACTGTCTTGGGGATATATTTCTCCCTCACCTTTATTTGATGGTACCCGGATCTCAAATCAATCTTGGAGAAGTATTTGGATCCCCTTAACTCATCCATGAGTTCATCGATCCTGGGTATAGGGTACCTGTTTTTCATAGTCTTCTTATTCAAGGCCCTATAATCAATACACATCCTCAATGTGCCATCTTTCTTCTTTACCAAAACCACCGAGGAAGCAAAAGGACTAGTACTAGGCTGAATGTGTCCTAGTGCTAGCAGCTCTTGGATAGCTCTTTCAATCTCATCCCTATAAGCCTTGGGATGCCTATAAGGAGTGGTGATCACTGCTTGGACCCCTTGTTCCAACTCAATGGTGTGTTCAAACCCTCGGTCAGGAGGTCTCCCTGGTGGGATATCCCCAAATACTGTAGAATACCGGTCCAAAAGAGATTGGACATCTGGATGCACTAGTGAGTCCTTTCCCTTCACCTCGGATATATGCAGCTCCACTACCCATTCAACATCTCCTCTACGCAGATCTGCCTCCATCCTATGTGTTGAAACAACCTGAGGGGGATATGTGTTCATACCCTTGATCTTTTGTTGCTGGCCATCCTCCCCTCCAGTCCATTCCATCTCCAAGGTTCTTCAGTTAATCGTAACTCTCCCAAGAGTGACTAACCACTAGACTCCCAATATGAAATTGGTGTCTGGAATATCTACCACAAAGAAGAGGTCTGTCAATGTATAGGTACCCATAGTAATGGTTAGTGCTGGAACATACTTGGCACATTGTAGAGTCATGGCTCCTGGGACCAAAACTGAAAATCCCTCAAACTCCTCCATGGTAATTCCTCTCTTGTGTACCAGCTGTGCATCAATAAAATTGTGGGTGGCTCCAATATCTATCAATACAGAAAATATTTTCCCCATGATGGTGCCTCTCACCCTCAAGGTCAGATACTTGGGAGGATTGACCTCTTTTACAAACACATTGGGACCCTCCGGCAAGGGTTTCCGGCAAAATAGCAACACAAGATACAACACTGTAGGAAATAACGTTGTACCCATCAACTCTGTATTGAGAAATATTTGATATGATAAAAAATGGACACACAATACAAGAATTGGCCCAAAGCCTTTCTCAATAGATCTCCCGGAGTGGGAATCACCTCCTCCTCTTCTGAAATAAGCACAAATGGATAGATACAACCCCAGCTATTGCAGCTACTGCAGAAATAACGCATTCACTTGAAGTGACTGCACTGTCAATATCAGAGGATGGCTCTCCTCAATATAGATGATGAGAATGGAACTCAAAATCTCCTCCTTAGCTCTCCCAATCAGCTATATCAGTGATAAAGATAGAATTTTCGCATGAGAACCCTTGCACTAAACAATGCTGCAACTCCAGCTAAACAGCTGAAGCTTGCAATCAGTCATAAGACTGAAACAAGAAGTATGAATGACTGAATGCCTTTGATGATATCCCTTTCTTTTTATCCTTTGTGAGCTTCTCTATCCCGGGCCCCACTCATTGGTGATGTAGCTTCCTTGAGAAGTTTCCTCCTTCAAAACTGCGCTACCCTAGTAGCTTTCCCTCCCTTTGTGATAGCGCTATTGACTTGGTCAACTATAGCTAGCTCCTTGCTTTTTCCCCTCTTCACACTAAAGAGGCTTTATTTTATCCTGCTACCTCAATCCCTTTTCACACTGGGATATATTTTATTGTGTTTCCTACTTCTTATTTAAAAAATGGAGCAATCATAATGTTCCAAGTAGCAGTAGCTAATTGGGAACATTAAAGAATATGATGCAACCAATACTATTATAGTGGAGTGTTCACTTGAGAGAATGAAAGTAAATCCAAAATAAAATGTGATTATTGCCCCTCAATTCACTGGAACAACGCAAGAGGATAATTGGTTGATCCATGAGCTACGGAGAATGTTGATTAAACACAACAAGGCAACAGAGGTGCAAGCTATTTTGAAGGATGTTCAATCACATCTAATAGTACCTTAAGATGATTGGTGTCTATTTCATGTCAAAATATGTATGCCATCATGAATTATTACTATATTTTGTAGCCCTTTTAAATTTAAGTTGACTTCTATTTCACAATACTAATAAAATAATTGTTGATTCGGTTTGTCATAAGTAGAATAAAATAATTTTATGTTCTTTATTTTTGTGAGATACTATTGTATTGATAACAATTATTGATTTGAATGGTTGTTTAATGTTTTTGTATCAAAATTCCCATGCTATAGAACTTTTACAATGGATTAGATTGTATGTAAAAATTAGTAGATAATTGATCTATTTGTTTGAATTGGATCATTACAATTATTTTTTTCAATTGTGGTTAAAGTTATCACTATACCTTTTAGAAAATAGTAATGCAAATAATGGTTCACTGCATTCTTATGAACTTTTTTATTTCATATAAGTTTAAAACCATATTAGGATGTATGTAGCACCAACAATAGACATAGAAACTTTACTAAAAGAAGCACCAAAAGAAACTATATAAATTAGCGTATAATCAAGTAGGTTTGAAATTTTAAAATTGTGTTATATTACATGTGGAAACTAATATATAATTAGTTTGTTTAATTGCAACCATTGTAATTATATCTTTCAATTCGAATTAAAAAAATCATTATAAGTCTTAAAATAAATGATTTAAATGGTGGGTCAATGTGATACTATAAGACTTGCTTATTTCATACAAATTTAATAAAGGTATTAGGTTCTATGTATAAAGTAAACATATCATTAGTTTGTTCACTTTACTGGGGCCATTGTAATTATAATTCGTGATTACCATTAATTCATAATAAATACTTACATCATTTTTGAAATGTTAGGTTTTTATATCATTAAGAAATAAAGTGTTGAAGTGGAGATATGTTAATATCACACATGTGGTTGAAGTGTAGTTGCAGACGCAAATGGGCATCACTATAAGTCAAAAGATGTTGCCGATATTTGAAATGGAAGGATTTTTCTTCTAATCATACACCAAAGATGAACAAAATTGTTATATTCAAAGAGAACCAAATTGGGAGTTCGATGATAGGTCCTATTTTTTAAGGCCTTTTCACTCAGAACTATTAAAATATTTTCTTAAAAAATTATGATGTTGTAATATGGACATTACATGTCACTGACAAGTACATCTGACAAGTACTTGAAATATCAAATATTGATAGAGGACTTTAAATTCACATAGAACATGGCTCATTGTCATTTGCAAACAAAATTAGAAGCAGGGAGGACAATACAATTTTATGAGAAAAGGTTGACTAATGTGTGGTCCCAATATGGAGATAATTATGAAGAATCAAATGTATTGCTAATAGAGACAACAAAGCATACTTCTCAATTCATCAGATATCGATCAAACCACATCTTAATAAAATCATATACAGGAAAAGAGCAATATACTTGGCTTATGCAGGTTTTATTCCTCTTTCTTAAGACACTTCATCGTATGAAAGAGAAATGTGAGTACATTCGAATGTTCAATAGAACATGTACTTCATTGTAGTGGATGAAGATAATTTTCTTTATAAATTTGTTCACAAGTACATTCCAATTTTTTAATGCAATTTGAACATAATTTTTTCTGAATCAATTTGTATGATTTTATATATTTTGGAATATTATATGAGAAATTTTTTTCTTTTGTCTAAGGAAAAAAATCAGAACTTTCTATTAATAATAAAAAAAATTACAATGGGAATTGTCAATTACATTATTATTTATAATTATTTTTGAAATGACTTTGTTGTATCGATTTTGTTTTGCTAATATGTGTGTATATGTTTGGTCTTAAATGAATTATTTTCCATTGAAATAATCTTACACGAACCATCAAGGCATGCTTGTATTTTTATTGACTTCTATTTACTTATATGCATAATACTCATATATAAATGTGAAATATAAGTTTTGAAATAGAGCTCATTGCAAACAAAAGTGCAATTCTTATTGAAGAAATTATAATAATTTACTTGATAAATGCTACATGCACTATTACCTATTTAGGCTAATGGGAAATGTGTCAGAGGTAAATGATTTGAAATTTTTGAAGCATACGATATGTGATTTCTCAATCCATATTTTACATAAATTTATATACTTCAATCAATTAATGGTTGTAATTAAAATCATATCATATTGAAAATCAACAACACTCAAAAGTTAGTTATTGACCTTTTACCTATAAAAGGCATTAATAAGAGTGCATGCATGTGATATTTAATTTTTGAGATAAAAATCTATTATAAAAAAATTTTCGTTTCTAAAAAAAAAACATATAATTAATGATAATGATTGCTAAGTGGACTATGTAGGTTTGATTGGAGGCTATCATAGATCAATTATGTCTTTGAAATTTATTTGAAGATTTGTTGTTGTTGTTGTTGTAAATTTGTATTTTAAATAACTGAAATCATATTATATGAGCCATAAAAATATTATTGTTTTTTACTTAGTTATATCCATTAATATGAGTGTATAAATGTGATATATAATAACCATATACTATAAGACATTTTTTCCAAAAATAAATCTAATAATTTCTTGATAATAAGTATTGAGTGGAATATTTAAGCTAATGGCTGATGGGTCATAGGTGAATACCTCAAAGTCCTTAAATTGTAAGGCATTTGATTTTTAATCCATAATTTATATATTTATTTTTTAAATAAACTATTTGCGTATGTAATCATCTTATCCCATATAAGTTAATAATGAATCCATTTATTGACCTTTATTTGTTTACCACTTAGTTTGATATGAGTATTAATTTCATATTGTATTTTTTTGAAATAAAACTCCATGTAAAACAAAATTTTGTTCTTAATAAAACATGGAAAAAATAATTAAAAATGTGTTAAGTGGACCATCTAGATTAATTAAAGAGATAGATCATAAATGGTTGTATTTAAACTTTTTGCAGCATAAGAAATTTATTTTCCCATCTATTTTAACATTTTTTTCATTTTCAATTCTTAAATAATTTACTTGTAATTTAAATAATCTCATAGAATCCACCATGACTCGAAGCTATTTACCGTATTATGTTCGGTTATATGCATTAATGGAAGTTTATAAATGTGATGTATTTTAAAATGTAGCTCCTAATGTAAATAAATAAATATTTTTTATAAAACAAATTAGAAGTAATGGATAATAAGTTATAAGTGGTTTAATATAAAGCCATTTGTCGGCTTTTATTTGCTTATCATGAAATTTAATATAATTGTATAAATGCGACATTGTTTTTTTGAAATAAAACTCCATGTAAAATGAAATTTTTTTCCTAACAAAACATGAAATAATTAGTTAATAATGAATAATAAGTAGATTATTCAGGCTCATTCAAGATTTGCGTCACAAATGAACATATTTAAACTTTTTCCCACCATATGATATGATTTTCCCATCAAGATTAACATTTTGTAAAATTCAATTATTAAATAAACTATTTGTAATTAAAATAATCTCATAGAAGCTAACAAGGCCTGAAGCTATTTATTGTATTCCATTTAATTATATGTATTGATACAAGTTTATAAATGTAATATATTTTTGAAATAAATCTCTTAATGTAAGTAAAGATACATCTTTTAGAAAACTAATTAGAATTTATTGATAATGGGTTTTAAGTGGTTTATTTAGACCACATGGAAAATCATGTGTAATAGATAAATGACTTTTAATGCATATTTAATATTCAAAATTAATATTTTAATGATAATTTATTAGTAGTTACACTAAGTATTTAATAATCAAAGAGCATGAGGACTTATATAAATTTCAACTTAAATCCATAAGTTGTGTTTCACATTTATTTATTCCCCATTAACAATTATTATCATTTTCTCCTCTTGGTGAAAGTAATGTTCAATCATGGTTTTTAGTACAATAGGTTGGATATATTACATTAGGACCATTATTAGTTTTTGACAATGTTGACAAGGAGAGATAAATATCCAGACTGCCATCAAGTGTACTATTTTTTGAAAACCCTTGATTCCACTACTTACTTGTCTATGTATATTGGTTCTCAACAGCCACTAATTCTTGTTTATTCAATTTGTGACAGTGTCCATCATAATTGAATGACTTGAATACCCATTTAAGAACTATCATTCGATGTACCTGGATTTCAGTAGAGATAGATCAATGATACCCAACCTTCTTGAAATACCTAGATCAATAGTGCCTAGCTTTTATAGTGGATGCATGGATGTTGTAAAGAAGAATTATCACCTCCTCATTAGTGTTACTTAAAGGCATGAAGGGGTAGAAAATTTAGCACAATTTATTTTTACTAAGTTTCTAGTAGACTAGTTTCAAAGCAATGCAAGGGAGGCACCTCCTTTCCACTTACACTAAGATCCTCACATCACCATTATTCAATCAACAACTCTCTCACAGGTTGTGGGAAAGGGGGTTAGAGTCATCTAACACAAAAATCAAACATTGATGACTCTATTATGTTACCCATAACTATAATATATTTCTTGGATGTTAGACATACTGATATGATTTACCTTAAATAAATTGTTTCTAAGAGTTTTCTTTCACACTCATATTGTGCATTGATACTATTGTACCTAACAACCCCATGTTTGAACTATTCATGGTCTCTAATTGGTTTGACATTCCTAAAATCATTTTTATCTTAAATTAAGTTAATATGGTGATCTATAAAATAATTAATGTTGTTGAAAGCCTTATAATAGAATACTTCCAAATTTAATGAAATATGTGTTAAAACTAAATTAGTATGATTTGAACATAGATTTCCTTATTGAAACATACATGATTACTCCTCAAAAATTCAATTGAATTTTTCAGGTGGAGAGAGGGAAGGGGATACCTCTCCTAGGTTTCCAAATGAAAACTTGAGGGACCCAACATTACTAAGGAATTAGAGAGAAGCCTAACCTATGATTCAAGTCAATTACACCTTGGTTCATTGTGGCACCTTTTTAGGCTAGCTAGTCAGCCACTCATTTCAAGTGTATATACACATGAAAAAATTTCATTTGCTCGATCTAAGAGGTTGAAGTGAGGATCTTTTGAATTAATGGCAAGGACTCCAAGCGGATGCCTTATTGGCTTTGGTTAATTTTCATATGACAAGTATAAAATCACCAAAAACATTTATTTTAGGAATTTTGAGGTGTTCAGCTATTTCCAACCCCTTCCATAGAGCTAAGTATTCTGCATGATTGTTTTTCATTGTCCCAAGGCCCCAAGCATATTGGGAGACAATTTTTTCATCGGGGCCAAGGATGAACCCTCCCACTCCTGCCTCCCATAGATTACCTCTTGAAGCCCCATCAAAGAAAATGGAAAAGTGGGATTTTTCTAGCCTCCATTTACTAAAGTTGTACTAACTCAACCTAATACTAGGAACCATGTTAATTTCAAGATTATACATATGTTTTATATGTGGATTAAGAGATATACCATTGTTTATCCAATCTTGTTCATGATGATGTATATTTTCGACCTATTTTGGAATGAAGCCATGCACTAAAATAGCATCGAGAAGCATGGATAAAACTTTGAAGGCACCTATCTGTGGGGAAGAGTTTTCATTTTTTATAATGGCTTTGTTTCGAGAGATTCATAGTGATCAACATACAACTTTCGTGAGACCCTCCCAACAATGAACAATTAGAGAGGTTTCTTTCCTATTATGTGGGTATTTCAATCTCCACCTTACAAACATTTCATCCCATGAGCCTAGGATAGATGCAATGGAATAAACATGACTAAAAGTGATCTGCTAAACCTCTAGAGTGAACGGATAGAGCTAAAAAAGGTGGGGAATATTTTCGTTAGCATTGCGACATAATACACATTTTGACAGGCCATAGATGTTTCTCTTTTTAAGATTCTCATTGGTGACAATTTTCTTGTGGACTAAGGACCCAAAAAAAATATTAACCTTTGGAATCTTGTATTTTCTTAGGATTTTGGACCACAACTTGCTCAAATTGGGGTGATGGAGATGCTTTACAAGAAGAGAGTAGCCCATCTTGACATAATATTTTTGATGAGGGATTTTATTCCGTATGTGATGATCCTTCAGAAGAACCAAAATAGGGGCCATGCCCTATAACATAAGGATCAAATTTTTCCGTTGGGTTTCTAATTGATGAGGAGAATCGGGCTTGGACCAACCTTTCCATCAGCCCTGGTCATCCCAAATTGATATGTTTTAAGCTTTTGAAACCCATTTTGATCTTGTATCCATAGCACGAGGTCTCTTAAATCTTCTAAGTCTCCAAGAGGACTGATGGGCCTCCAAATTAGATACAATTTAAGTCCCATCTAACCATCCTTCAACACATTAAACCACTCTTTTTGCATTGGATGACATATTTTTCACTTTAATAATTTCATTAGGAAGGTTTAGAGAAAATTGCATATTATGTGCCTAATATTATTTATTTTTTTAGAATATTGTGAGAGTATTTGGAAGATTATGAAGACTTGGAGGATGAGATAATATAGGGACTTGTTCCCTACTACACGATGGACCAAGATTGAATAATAAATGAAAAATATATTATGAAATTTTTGAACATATTATGCATCTCCAATGATTGAGAAAATCTATGAATGTGCTCCTTGTCATTTAATGCAAATTCCTAGTGTTGGGAACTAGATCCACTTTTTGAGGTATTTTGGAGGGGAAAGTTGTCTCCTTTCAAGGAGAATGCTTCCTCATCACTTTGTATAAGTACAAATTCAATTTTTCCTCTAGGGGCATGTATTTCTTAGTCTTATTTTGGATAAAACATGTTATTTAGTGGATCCACTTTCATTTCAAGCAGAGATGTACTTGGATTGATTCAAATAATGAAGTTTGGTGCCATTTTTATCTTCTAAAACCCAGCCTCCTTCATAGGAATTTGAGTATCCTTGGGCTTGGCCATCCTAGGAGCCTTAGATCCTTGTTGTACAATTTATTTTTCTTCTTTTCACTTCTTATTCACATACATCTCTTCTTCTTGTTTCTCCTATTTCTACATTCAGTATTGATGCTTCCTTTGTTGTAGGTTATATTGGTTAAATGATTGAAGTGATTTTTTTCGTAGCTTATTTAAATAGTCAAAAGCATGATGTATATTTAGAACAAATTTTGAAATTCATATTCATCATTGAGCTACTTGGATTGGTTTACTAATTCATAAATCTAGAATTTTTGGAAGTCTCTTGCAACAACATAGTAGTAATTTTCTACTAATTTTAGAACGTGTTAATGAGCTCCATTTGAGTTGATTCCACTTGTATTGGGTCATAAAAACATTCGAGTTAATAAAAAAATTTACCACATATCATTTTCACTTGATCACGCTAGTAATTTGATAAGTTAACTAGCTCACTAATTCTTGAATTTCTGTTTTTTATAGTAGTAATTTTATGCTATTTTTTAGCACGTGTTAAGAGGGGAATTTTTGAGTGATTCCACTTGGAATGGAGTCCTAGAAAATCGTACTTAATAAAAAAAAAAATCCCATCTAATTTTCATTTGATTGTCTTGGGAATTCGTCAAGTTATCTCAAGGAGTAGCAATCATATCCAAACTATAATAGTCCCATAGTAGTCTTGAGTATCCCGTAGCACTATCTAAACTTGGCCAGATTTTCCTTAAAACCTTGATTTTCTCATTTTGGTATTGAAGAATGACTTCCCTGATTTGAATTCATGATTGAGGAAGACCAAAGACCACTTAGAACTTCCATTTTTTCCACTGCAACACATTCCAACAATTAAGGGTTAATAGATAGGTTCATGAATTGAATGACATAGTGATAACTTTCATGATTACTTTATGAAGCACCTAATGAACTTTGTTACAAGTTCTAATCTATTTTGAATGCAATGATTGAGATTTGGTTCATGCTCTTTAATTTATGCATTTATAATATTTTGTTTTCCTTGTCTTTTGTTTCCTACAATAATTCAAGGTTTCCGTTTAACGCATTTTCATTTATGCAATTAGTTTAGGTTAGATTTCATGGTATTCACTTCATATAATATCAATTAAAGAATAACACCTTGCATGTTGTACATATATTTCCAACACCTCTTATGTTTATACGAACCCCTAGGTTGATAATTTAAGTTGGTAGCCTTGGGAGTTGCAACATTATTGTTGCAATACTAAGGCTCATCACTTTTTGGCGTCGTTATCGGAGAGGTGTCAAAGCATGCATTTGCTTCTTCTCAATTTGATTAATTTCTTTTAATTTATGCAAAAAACAAAAATTAGGCATGTTGCATTGCAATAGTATTCTTATTCATTTTTTTTTATGAAAAAAAAAAAAATACTTCTCCAACACCAAACCCCCTCATTTGATCATGTGGCGCAATAATAACCACATCACCGTCCACTTTTACTGGTAGAAGAAGAAGAGGCATGAGAGAATGTTGAAGAAATGGATGGATATGATGAAAATCATGTAGATCATCTTGGATTTATTATTCAAGATATTGTTATTAGTGTTCATATGAAGAACATCCCTCCATCTTTCCTTCCCAACTTCCATGGTATGAGGTAAGAGGATCTGGAACCTTTTTCTCTTAAGTTGAAATACTTTGTAGATCTTATGGTTACTTATTAAACACTCAGACATTGATATTGTTTCTAGCAACATTGAAGGATAGATCTCTTAAATGGTTCATGATTTTAGGGAATAATTCAATAAGATCATGGAATGATATGAAAAATATAAACATCATGACCTTAAAAAAGAAATTTGTAGGATGACTCAAGCAGAAGATGAGATCCTTGAGGATCTAATAGAGATATTTATGTATAATGTTGAGAGGGGAAATTACATCATTTAGGATTTGACACACTAAAAACCCTCTTACTTAGAACAATTAGGGATGAGTGGATTGATCTCCTTGATCTCATGAGTAAAGGTGATGTATACCAATTATAATTTCAAGAAATTTGTGAAATATGCAAGCACATATCAAGAGGAAGGGCAAGAGTAAGTAAATAAACATCGATATCTATAAGTCAAGTTGAACTTGGTAATTTGATAGATAACTTTAAAAGATAAATTCTTAGAAATCTAAGTGAACAAGTAGAAATATTAACAATGCAAAATGAGAAAAAGAGGATGATAATATTTGTGTTATCCATGTAGAATCACATGCTACTAAATATTTCCCATCATTATCAAGGTTGAAGGAAGTTTACCAAGAGGACAATGGAGAGGGTCAATCACCAAATCAACTCCGTTATATAGCTCCAAGAAGACCATGGAAGCCTAGTCAACCCAGTATGATGCAAGAACCTAATTCACAATTTCAATTTTATGCACATTCATCTTAAGGTAATTGGAACACACCCTTTCCTTGGAAACCTTGGTAATTTCAACCCCAAAACCAATCTTGGAAACAAGTTTGGCAAGGTCCTGATGGGAGAAATCCACAATATCCTAAATATTTTCCTTAATATCCTTGATACCCAACTCAATGTTATGCCTACCATCCACCTCCACCAAAACCACAACCTCAACCACATCCATTTCAAAGATCCACTCCCACTCAACTACCTATACAACCATTTATGAACCAAAACAATAAATTAACCAAGCCCACTTACAATATTGAGGTACAACACTTCCAAACAACTCCTCTCGATTTGAATGGTATTGATCTTAGCTCAGGAAAAGTATTGCAAAAAACAAATTCTCTCGATTTCATTGAAGGACAACATAATTCAAAAATATAAATGTTATAGGCCATTTTATCACATCTGGTCAATAGGCTTGCAAACTCGATGAATCAACATCCATGAAAATCTTATCATCATCCCTACACAAATCCCTAAGCATGACTCTTCCAAATCCCTAAGTTTCTGGGTAAAACTACTTCAAATCAGTTTTTTTTAGGCCCAATGCACCCTAGCCCTTTAGGAACCTAGATTCAGAAATAGGTTTCTCCATTATGCACCTGCACTGATCAATAATAGCTTTTCCCTTTTTGGGGGTGTGTTGATTCTAGAAATTAGGGAAAAATAAACAGAATCCCGAAGCTTCCTCTTACAAAAGCTTCCATAATTTGTTTCAACCATTTATCTTGGATAAGAACTTTGAATCCTATCTAATCCTACCTTGTAGATTTCACATCTTATCCCTTGATCTCATCCTCCCATCAAGAGTGGATCTCAAGCCTAGATTGGTAAATGTATAATAATTCCTAACCTACTAGACTCTCCTATAAATCTACAACCATCTAGAACATCAAGGTTGGATTTTGGAGACTAACTATGCCCTCATGGTGTTGCCTTGAGTCTAAGAGAGTCATCATCTTCATGCATTAGGGTGACATTGAGGTGTACTTTGTGACAAGGAAGAACAAGTCAACTTGGGGAGATCTCTACAAGATCAACTACTATTCTTGGTTATAAAATCTCTCCTATTCATATTAATACAAAGATTATATCGTTTTCCTGTATATGTTATCTTATGTTTACATTCATATGTTTCAATGCTTTGTTGATCCATTGAATTGAGTAATTGGATAATGCTACATACATGGTGTAGATATTTGGCTTGTTGTGCTTGTATGTGTAGGTTTTAATTATAGCAATTAGAGCTATGATTGGATATTCCAAGACAAGAGGAGAGAAAATCTTGTGATAGATTCCAAGTAAACCTCTTTCCATTCTTCAACTTCTCTAAGGGAAACTTTATATTCTTTGCTTTCGGTTGTTCTAGACCAGTCCACTAGGTCTAGGGAAGATAATTATGTCCACATTTGTAAATTTTTCATAACAAATTTACGACTCCATTGGGGAACGTTTCTTTCCCTTAGTGTTTTCCTTGTCCTTAATACTTGTTTCACATCTTCAACAAACCTCCATTGCCTCAGTCAGTTTTAATTTAGCCTAGGAAGACCTTTTATTGAGCTTCATTTGATTTTTTGTGTCAGAACATGGCCTTTACCTTGATCAATGCCCCCCTTGTTCTAGAGATAGAGCATTGCAGTGCTCTCTGGCCTTCTCTGCACCTGTGTTACAGAGCACTGGTAGCCTATCTGCACCGATGATGACCCCTATTTCATGCAAAAAAAAATCATTTTTATGATTTTCTCTCTGATTAACCTTATTCCAGTTGGTCCTCCTTGTGTCCCTGAGAGTGCCTTGGTCTCTCAGAAGCCTTCATCTTGTTTGATTTTGTTTTTGAGTGCCTTTGATAGCAATTTTTTAATATTTTTCTTTATTCTTTTCAATTAGGTAATTAGCAAACTTATTGCTTGATAGTTCGATTTCCTGAACGAATTGGTGTCTCAGTGATCATTTTGAATAGTTTCTTTTATCAGTGATTAGGAAAATATCTTAGTTTTCATCTAAATATTAAGTGGAATCCAAAAGAAAAATATTATGCATCATGAATTACATATAGGGATTTGATTTTGATTGGAATTGTGAAGTTGAGGAGATCGATTGTTGCATCACTTATTTGTGGTACTTTTGATTTCTTTCTTCTTCCCCTACTTATTTAGGCCTTTCATCGTTAAAATGAAAATGAAAAGAGTTTTTTTTGTCATATTAGTTTCATCATAGGTGTGTTCAGGTGACATCAAGTTTTGAGCCTTGAAACTGAAACATAATTCAAGATAAACTTCAAAATTCACCTCAATAAATCTAAGGAACACTTGAAACATTAATGAAAACATATAGAGGTCTAGGATAGATACGCGTTCCTATGTCTATAAACATAGGAGCTGCCATTTTTTTCTAGCATTGCATTCTGGGGGTGATATCCCATTCCATGTACATAAGTGTATCAGACTATTCTCCACGTAATTCTAGGTATATTGGATTAAAATCCACACATGAAAAGTATATGGGAAATATCTCATCGTATGACTACACATTAGACAACACTAACAGAGGCTGCACTTTCACGTACCAACGTGTATATTTTGGAAGTACACCATAGGTTTCTATCCTAACCATAAGTAATCAAGTCAGTTGCCTTGTATACTGTGATACGTCGAACACACCATTGGGGGAGATTTCCTACCCATACTTAAATCCTTGGTTGTCCAAGGTGGTTTTTAACACTAGAAAATCGTACAGGAAGAATACATTAGAAAATATCAAGCAGAAGATACAAATAAAGATTTATAGGGAAGAAATATATTAGAGGAGATAAAAATTTAAATTTTCCTAAGGTCAGTAGGAAAATTTGTGGACCATGCACAGGAAGAACTAACCCTGAGTGCACATTGCATATTTTCTTATGATAGCCACGAAGAGTGCGGCTATCCCTGCAAAATATGTGCGGTCCTGGAGAATGCAGACTGTCACCAAACAGGACCACTTGGCACACTTGGAGAAAAATATTCTCACTCAAGCTAACTAAGTACAATCGCCTTTGAGCCACATTGAAGATTTAGTGTAGGAAACAAAGGAATCATACCCCCACTCTTGTGTCACCATCCATCTTGGACCAAGAGAGGGAGGAAAACTTTGAAATTTGTCTATAAAATCCAGCCATGGGAAGAGAAATGGGAGACACATTGTTATGTTGGCCAAATTTTTCATCAGCAAACCAGCTTGTGTTGTCCAGCAGGATTCAGTTGTTGGCCATCCAACACCTCAATCCAGGAGAGAAGAGTTCACCATGTGTCCATCGATATACCATCCTTTGAGAGGGAAGAGAGGCTTGCTGAAAAATTGAGGGGAAGAGACCTCCTTGTCTTGGATGTTGGAGCTCTGTAGCTCAAAGTATCCACTACAAGAGATTTAGTAGTCTATCTTCTACTACCACCAACACCTAATAATGGGAGAAATCTCTCCATTGTTGAGTTATTAGTGGGTTTCTCTATTGAGTGTGTTTCTTGTGCATGTTGTTTTGTTTTTGTTTCATTGTTTATGTAGCATGCTATGTTTCCATTTAACTTAGCTTATTACATGTTGAACTTGTTCCACTAACGTTTGACAAACCACTTTGATCTGTGACCTGCATGTAGGTAAGAAACCTCCCTACTAAGCACAGTGTATTTTTTCCACCCACATTAAGGGAATTTTGAGGTCTAAAATGGGCCTCTTAAGGAAATTATAAAATAATAGTGGAAATAATAAAATAAGATTTGATTACATCATAAAATTTTAGAGGGGAAAAAGAAAAAACTACTTTTTCAACTCATATTTTCAACTTATCTCCAAAACTTTTTACTCAAATTTCAAGTGGGAGTACTCGTTGAATGAAAAAATTAATTCCTGATCCAAGGAGTACCCATGTTGCATACTTTCGATGCGTCCTGCTACATGAAAAAATAGAAATACATGAAAAACGCGATTGTAATCACGTTTTTTTATGTATTTCTCATTTTTTGTGTAGAAAGGTCCATCGAAAGTATGAAACATGGGTACTCCTTGGATGAGGAATTAAATTTTGCATCCAACGAGTACTCCCGCTCAAAATTTGAGTAAAAAATTTTGGAGATAAGTTGAAAATACGAGTTGAAAAAGTAGTTTTATTATTTTATTAATTTTTAGTATTTTTACCCTTTTACTTAAAAAATGGTGAATCATCCCCCATGGTTGACATCATAATCTTAAATCCTATTGGTTCTTATAAAGTTTATTTTTGTTGTACATTTTTTTTAGGAGGCCCATTTTAGACCTAAAAATTCCCCTAATGTGTGCCGAATACACCACCACAGGAATGGCGACTCCACTAGATTATTTATTTTGAGTTAATGGTTGTTGATTCAGGTCCTTCTTCCTCCTCAACTTGCTGCAAAATCACTCCTAAACCCTCTCAACACTTTCAGTCACCCTCAGTGAGAATTTTTGCGCAGAGAAGGAGAATTTGTCTTTTATTTTGCCCGACTTCACGCATTCTGTTGATACAGATGCGCGTTTCGCACCTGTGGGTGGATAAGCCATGTGGTAGGAAGCAAGCCCATTTTTCACTTGTTTTTCTCATTTTTTTGAAGTTGTAAGGTGTTGTAAACCCATAAGAAATTTTTCATCACTGTGCTCTGGTATTTCAAGACTGGTTAGGATTCTTATTTGCTAGAATTTAACTTAGCAAATAAGTAGTTTTACATTTAGCTTTTTATTTTTGCAAATCACACATAGTTTAAGTAGGGGAAAGAAAGTGGCCTTCAATCCACATATGTTGTCTGAAAAAATGATTTGCTAATAAAATATACACAACACATAGAGTAATTAGTACAAAATTAAGTGGCCCATACATCCACATATCTTTAGCTAATTCATGTTTTTAAATTTTTGCATTAGATTAGTTCAATTTTTGCATTAGGAATCGAGACCAAGACCAAATTGTCGAAAATAAAGCAAGTAATATCTACCACCCTTGCACCTCACAGTGAGCCTGGGTATGCATATAAATGCTTTCCTAAGACAATTTGGCATCTCTGTATAGTGAAAATTTAGTCTAACTAGGTGTAATATTCCTAAATTAGCTTGCAGCTAATGGGAATATTAAATTTTTGTTTTGTCACTTAGATAGGTGAATAAATGGGTAGGGAGACCCATAAATCTCTTTATGAAGAATAAAACCACTTCTCATGAGAAAGGGGATCATATTTTCAACTTAATAAAGAATTAAGGTGTGAACAGGGGCTAAAACATGTGGACTGGGTCAACTTTGACCAAATCAACAGCGTTGTCATGGAGGAGTGGACATTAATGGAGGGACAACACAGTTTTAGATGAAGACACATTACAAGGAAGTAGTGCCATTAATGGATGGGTTTTAGGGTTTGGAAGCTCATATCTTATAAAAGGAAGAGGATGGCAGCCATACTATTCATCTTGGTATATTTGATATTTTGATATATGGTCTATTTAGACATATAGCTTTCTTCAGTTGTTTAGCTAAGATTGCATGTGATGTTTAACACAGGGTGTTCCTGATCGGGAATCCCACCTCTTCCATTGAGAAGATCTTGTAGGAGTTTTCACTATACTTCCACAATCAGGCATTTGGCCAAGCTTCAGTCTCATGTACAATGCATTTCTGTTTAGAGTTGGGTTGTGTTGCACGGGTGCAGCAGTGGAGGAGAGAAATCTCCAATTCCTGAGCTAGTTTTCCATTGGAGGGATATTCCTTCCATCCGGAGGCTTGTGAGGAAGACTTCAAGGCTTCAATACATATTTTGTCACCAGGCCAAGTAGCAGTCATCAGCTACAGTGCAGTTTCCTACAAGGACTACGTTATTTTGGAGAGCAGCTGCAGCAGTGGGTTTATTTCCCTATTTGGAGTGTTTGGGTTTCCTGTGTGGGGATCATCCCTTAATTTAGGAGATCTATTGGAGGAGGATCAGCCATATTTCATATCATATCAGCCATCTGCTATCATCATTTCAGTTGTAGAGATTATTCAACCCTAGGGCCAAATCTGTTATATTTTGTATAGTATGTATTTCCGGAAACCTTTTCTGGGTTGTCCTGGAATTATGTTTTGGAGCGTGGATCTCTAGCCTTAGCATTTTTGGAGCATTATATCAGTAGAAATATATTTTTATATCTTTCAGTTGTTATTCTCTCTTAGACAACGCAGTTTTCTGCATTCCTGTACTTCATTTATTAACAGCATCTTAGATCTACGTGTATGCTTTCATGGGAGGCTTGTCTACCCAACTTGAGTGATCTTTTCCTCAAGATATTGTACCTATTTTTCTGTTATATTCATAATGGGGTGGATCTACTATTTTCTCATGCTTTGATCTATTATATTTCTACCTATTTCCAGTTTTATGCACTCTATTCCTACTTTTTCCATTTGGGAATATTACAATAGGCAAGGTGTAAGCGGCCCATAATCCGCACATCATTTATTTTTGCAAGGAAAAATCACACATATCGTAATGAGAAATGGATTGTAAAGGATCAACGCATATACATATCTCATAACACTTATGATTGTACACTCCAAAGAACACATGAAGCATCGGTAAGCATTGGACCACAAGGCACCTAGTGTGTTGGGACCTTTATCCTTTTATTACAGTTACTTCACCAAGTCACACCCTAAGAAAATTGAGACTCTCCAAAAAATAACTAATCAAACTCACTAAATTCTCCCCACAGGGGCCAGAAAAGAAACTATAGTTCAGGTTAGGACCATCAGGGGTAGGCATCCAATAAGCTACCGTGGTCATTCTACATTTTGAAACATAGATGTTGACTTTTTAGGGAGCTTGAAATCCATCTATTTTCCCACATAAAAAATACCTGAGTGTTGCCAGAAACCCATTTCAGAGGGGGTTAAGCTTAGGCCCAGTGCAAGCGGTACTCTTTGGGGCTACCTGACCCATCTATTGCTTGGTACTGGTAACTGAATACTAAGAAGCTCAAGACTCGAACGCTCATGTGGGATGACGGTACTTTAGTGGCCAAACCTAGGGAATCCTTCCCTATAGGTGACGGTGCAGCCAACACTAGGTCCTCTTACCATTACCTTGGTTGATTATTCGGGTGCTAGAAGGCGTCGCCAGTTCTTTCGAGACGTTAGCTCCAGTACCAATCAGAAGACATCTTCGCAAGGCCCAGTTACATTGAAAGTGTAAGGACGATTAGGTCTATTTAGGATTTTGAGTATCATACACAAAAAAACAAAACCTTATTTTTCTCACTTTGTTTTATGCATGTGATCTTATTTTCTTTGATAAAAATCTTCCTTCCCTCTGAAAAAAAAAAAAAAAATATTATCAAGATTAAGCTAGTCGACACCATAATGGACCCAATGCAACATTCTCAATCTAGGCATTTTTTGGACCTCCCCCCATTAGAGGGATGAGTGCCAAGTCTTTCACCATTTAGGCGTCAAAGAAGACACACTGCCACCATTATCGGTTCATCCTTTATCGAGGCATTTGTGATTGGAAACCCCCCAGGGTCACCCAACACCACACCAGTGGAAACCCCAATAGGGTTACAACACTCAACTCCTCCCACAATGCCTAGAGGGCAGAGGAGTGCTACTCCTTTGGGGAGTCAGCAAAACATTCATCAAGGTATGCCACAAGTTAATATTCCCCAGGCACCCCCAATAAACCATCACACTCAGACACCTGTGTTTCCATAGTACACAATGGCAATCAATACTTAGTTACCCTTCTTAACATCTCTAAATATTCTAGATCTAAAAAATTTAACTAATGACCCCATTGCACATAGCCCTAATTGGCCTCCCATGTCCATGAAGCTCCCTCAGATATACCGAAATTCGAAGGGAAGCAGGCAGAAGACCCAAGAAATCATATTATGACTTTCCACCTGTGGTGTTCCTCCAATAGTAACATTGATGATACTATTTGACTGAGACTGTTTCAACGCACCCTAATTGGGAATGCGGTGAAATGGAGCCTTTAGCGCCCTCCCTACTGCGTTCCTCACTTATTTTCAACTACCCATTCACCATGATTCGGGAATGGAACTAATGACTCATTTTATGCAAATGTCAGTCGCCCATATATCGGACCATCTCCACGAATGGTGGTGATGTCATAGTTTGTGTAAATCCAAACTCAATGATAAATTTTGATGGAATTACTTTTGAAAAATCTCACAGCAGATATATCAAAAGATGTGGCGACAGAGAAACCTACCTTCGAGGAGGATGCCATTAACAAAGCCCAGCAGCTTGAACTCATCTACACCTAGTCAGGATATATTTACAATGTCCTGCCAAATTCCCCATGCCTACAAAATTATAGATAGTTACCAGGTGCGTCGAATACCACAGACGGTTTGATAAGGTCCTTGACTCAATGTCACCTAGGAAGCAGTATTCAGTACCCAGGATATTCTTACGATTCTACCCAAAACGTGACACAACCTAGCTACCACCAAATTCAATATGTACCTCTGCAGAATGTGACGAATAGAGTGGCACCATATCATCAACAACAGGGAGGCTCGTACCCTCCCTCATAGGGGACACAGTACTTAGCTAGGAATATTGATGGAAGAGATCCCCCCCAGCAATATTACACCAACTGGGGATAGGGGAACCTATATCCCCCTTTACCTGAACAAAATCAACCATCACAAAACAATTCGTCGGTGAACCCAATGCAACCATCCCAGGCTCAACAGTGTCAGCCTTATGACCAGGAGAATTGCAATAACTCTCTTAACACTACGAAAAATAAGCCTGGGAATAAACAAAAGGGAGACTCTGGACAGGGGGCAGTAACCAACAACGCCCTCGGCGATCTCAGTATGGGGGAAACCCCAACCGAAATAAAAAATAGGAACCAAATAACAACTCCCAAGGGAAAAACAAAAGGTCCAGTCTAAGGACAAATCATTCTTGTGCCATATGTGGTGAATATGGCCATTACACTCACCACTGTCCCAAACTCCCTCTACTAAAAAAACTTCAGGGTAACCATGGACAAGGGGGACCTACCCAATAGCCTGATGTAATGCAAGAGCCTTTCCCCCACCAAGGAGTGGTTAACACCCAACAACAACAACCACCCCAAAATGATACCAGAGGCGGAAACTAAGAAATTTACATGACTAGCGAATAAATGTTCTTCCAAACAAGGAATAGAACGGCATGTTTCCCTTGGACACCAACCTATCTGGTACGAGCACGAGTGCACCTATTGCACTGTTAACCATATCTAAAGTACCTATATAACCCCTTCTGAAATTGGTGAAGAGGCCAACAAGGCACGTAGGACACCACTCAAAATCTTCTCATAGCTACAGCATAGTGGATGATTTAGCACAATCACCCATTGCCATGTTAGCCTTAGAAGTCCTACAATCATGCCCAAGACAACGAAAAACCTTACTTTCTGCATTAGGCGCAATCGACCCTTCTCATTCGCGCCTAATGGTTTTTGACCTAGACAAAACAAGCCTCAGGCATCCTTATATGGTCACCTTCCAAATACTAATTTCATCCAGAATATCACTATACACTGATGCATCGTTGACGAAGGAGCATCCACATGCATCATGTCCAAATCCGTTTGGAAAAAGTTAGGATCACCTGAATTGAAACCATCTGACATCATGCTTAGAGCATATGATGGTCACTCTTCAGCCCCTATAGCTCTATGTCAAAATGTCCCTCTAAATTTGGCCAGAAAGACGGTACTTATAGACATTGAAGTCTTGGACACGCAGCTAGACTACAATATGTATGCCATGACTGCAATATAATCCTCTATATTTTGGGTGATGATGTTCCCCCATGATGATCGGATCATCACCATCGACCAGCTTACATACTATGATAAGGAATCCATGATGACTCTCGATGTTGTGTTACGATACGTAGACACAACTATGGAACTTCTCACGCAGTATACAGAATTTGGTCTCAGCCTATTCAAACCATCACCGATCTTAGGATCATTCCTAGGAGATCTCCATATCATACCAGAGGGATCCCCAAAGAACACGGGGACACCAGTGTGCATGATGTTATCATCAAACATCGAAACCAGCCTGGATATGGAAACTAGTAGTACAAAGACCAAAGCCACTGGCATGACATTCCTACCCTATGTCATCGCGCAAACACCATTTATACCCCCCACCTGGTTTTGTCTCAAATCAAGTCTTGGAAACTATAACCTTGCCAAACATGGCTTTCACAATACTTGTGTGGTATTTGGTCCCACCAGCCATGCTAGGAAGTCCTAGCATCACTTCTACAGGTATAACCCCTATCGCCACTCAGGAGGCCATAGCGGTTAACAAAACACTCGTAGCAGCGCCATATAATGCGACCAAGAAAACAAACAAAAAAGGGAAGAAAATAAAAAACCTCAAAATACCTAGGGCATTACAACCTTGCGCATTATGTGATATCATAGGACATCCTACTAATATTTTCCCAGAGTTAGATGAACTAAAACCTCTTCTAACCACTGAAAGAAATTATGCGACCTCAAGTTCCTATAAAAAGAAACAAGCCACAAAAGACCAAGGGAAAGAATTGTGCAAGAATCATGCATGCGCCATATGCGACCATTATGGGCATTATACCCACCATTTCCCAAAGATTCCATGATATAAAGATGCCCTGCAAGCCCTAGAGAAATATTACCAACATGACCCCTCAGATCCACCCATGCAAATGGACGAGGGAGAGCCTAAAATCATATTGTACCTACAAGAGGAGCCTACATCCTGCTCATACATAATTAACCCAACAGACCAAAGATGGAAAACAGAGGCCACTCGACAAGCCCCAGTTTGTGCACTGTGCGACAAGCCCAATCACCCAGTCACATAGTGTCCTGAGTTAAGGGAATTTAACCATTGGTACCAACTCCCTCACCTTTCCCAAAGAAACTTAGTTTGGCATCGATGACATACATGTCAGATTTGTTGAAGCAACCACCACGTGTGTCGTTGTCCCCATATTCATCGATTCTGGTCTATGTTGGATTTCATGCGACGTTTCATCGCTGAAAACTCTGACTTAGCCGACACGAACACGAAATCTGCGAATAGTACTACCACTCAAGGGATGAAAGCAACAAGGACCATATTGTATGTGTTTGAGGAGAGACAGTCACCTGAATGACCGCCTCCCCCCGTAATCACCCCCAAGCTCCAGCACATCTCTGCGCACTTTGTGATGAATGCCATTACTTCATCACCGACTACGCATCTCTAGATCTATTCCAAATATGGTACCCAGTCAACCTAGTACACTACAACGGCTTACGAGCAGTCCATTATTCATGCCGAGTGTGTTTAGGCAACCACCCAGTTCGTAGTTGTCCCTACATCCCCCGATTTCGTTTGGCATTAAATTATTTACGCCAAGCGATAACACGCCTCACCGTAGTAGACGGATCACATTCAAAATCCGTGGAAAGTTTGAAAACTCAAGAAAATAAAGCAACCAGGTCCATTTTCTTCATGTTAGCAGAAAAACGGCTAACAAGGGGGCACATCATCACCCCCAGCTGCCCTCCACGATTAAGTGCAGCCTGCACATTATGCAATGCATGCAACCACTTGGTCGCCCAATGTTCGGATTTAATATTATTCCACAAATGGTACCCAATTACTCCAATAGTCCAAAGGGAGTGGAGAACCAAATAAAAACAGTCTTGTCTAATTTGTGATGGCAACCATCACACTCCACACTGTACTTACATCTCCCAATTTCGACATTTTTTAGACACTATACGCTCATTGGTTACCTGATACCCAGATGTAAGTGGTCTAGAACCAAGGCAACCTGGCACAAGGTAGCCTGTCACAAGTAAACCGCCCACCATCATTACCAAAAAACTAGGAAGGCTAAGACAACCCGTCATTCTAGCTGGGCTCAAAACCAACCAAGAACGACATGTTTTATGTGCGATAGAAATGACCACAAGCTCAATCAATGTTAGGAACTCAAGAAACTCACTACCAATATTCCCATGGTCACCACCATCCCATAAATCATTCTCTCCAATCAAGATAAGATCACATGTTGCTATTGCAGGATTTTCTCACTATTCCACAATACTATGAATTGTGAATACCTCCTAAGGCTATGAGTGTCAAGGGCATCATTGAGTTTGAATTCCCTAAAAGATCTAGACCAACCAAAACCAAAGGCTCGGAGATGGTAGAAGCGTAAACATGCCCCAATGCCCAATCATCTTCGAGCATCCACTTCGGGCACAAAGAGTAGCATTGGCTCTCACACCATCTACTCGATAGGCACCTTGGCACCATGCACCATTTCCACAAGTCACAATCATGAAATAGAGTTGTGCCCCTTAATGGAAACATTTCGGCACCTCTCCACTCAACACAACTTCCAAATCCAGAAAAGTGTGAGTACCCTTAGTATGCCACCAGAAGAGCACAATATTTCTCTCATACAAACCACCACAATAGAAATTCCTCCACCATTCAACGTCGATGACACACAACACAAAATATGATTCATCTCATCATGAATGGGAACCATGACTCATGTTTTCTTCTCATATATCATTGGTGTCGAGACCACTACAACTACAATAGTAGCTATACCATCGACGATGCAAACTCAACCAATCTGCACCCTATCGACCTCATCTGGTTCCACAACATCAACTATGGAATCATATTCATGTCTGTCGACCAGCACTGTGAGGCCCGATCCAATTCCTCACAGCCTCAAACAAACTGATTCCCCCTTAGACATCTTATTTCATTCAAATGATGATATTATAGAGGCCACAACGGAACTGGATTGTCCATGGGACTCAATGCATCACCACTCTTTTTTTCTTCCAAAAAAAAACATTCGGACCTAAGATGAACATCTCGAGAAAACCAGGAAAAAACGAAGAAATCTCACTGGGGGAAGCATGCTCCATAGACAAAGTAGTCTCTTACACAAACTCGTTACAATAATATAGGGACATCTTCACATGGGATTATTTGGAAATGTCATGGCTTAACCCCACTATCGTAGAACACCACATTGACACTTAGCCTAACATACTACCTGTTCACCAAAAAAACAGTCAATTACACCCATCTAAGGCAGAAGAAATCAAGCAATAAATTGAAAATCTTCACAAAGTCAAGTTCATCTACCAAATCGCTTACATGTCATGGGTTTCTAACCCTGTTCCCGTCATGAAAAAATAGGGCATCATTCAAGTCTGCACCGATTTACGAGATTTGAACAATTTTGTCCCAAGGACAACTACCCTACCCCATTTATCGACCAATTCATTGATGCTTGTGCTTGTCATGAGGCCTTGTCCTTCATGGAAGAATTCTCATGGTATAATCAAATTCAAATTCGGAACACAGATCAATACAAGACAACATTCACTACCCTTGGGGCACGTTTTCATACAAGGTTATGTCGTTCGGTCTTAAAAACGCTAGAGACACCTTCCAGCGGGCCAAGAATTATATCTTCCATGACCTGACCCACCTAATCTTAGCTTACTTGGACAAACTCACTGTACGATCCAAGAAACGAAGTGATCATCTGGAGGATTTACGGTTGGTATGGCAATGATGCCAACATTACAACATACGCTTGAACCCTCTCAAGTGCGTCTTCTACGTCAATGCAGGTAGACTATTAGGGTTCATCGTATCCGAACAAGGGATCAGAGTGGATCCCCTCAAGGTCTAGGCAATCAAAGAGGTGCCACCACCCAAAACTATCAAGCAACTTCAAATATTGCAAGGGAAACCCAACTTCTTAAGACACTTTTTCCGATATTACGCCACTTGCGCGTAAGGATTCCGACACCTACTCTCTCAGGAAATCTTGTTCAAATGGGATGGTCAGGATCAACAATCGTTTGAGGCACTAAAGGAAACATTGTCTTCAGCCCCTTTGATCAACCCACCAAATTATGACAAAGAATACACCCTATACCTATCAGCATTAGATAATTCCATAGCTGGGGTGTTAGTCCAAGACGGACTAGATGGTAAAGAACACGTAATATTTTACGTCAGTAAGAACGTATTTGGCCCCGCTTTATGATATGAACCTGAAGAAAAAACTTCCCTAGCCCTTATACATGCAGTACAAAAAATTCGGCATTACATCATCCTACAGACTACAATAGTCATAGCAGCTATCAACCCCATAAGATATTTGCTAACCCATTGTTTGATTAACCACAAATATGCTCGATGGGTAGTCATACTGTAGGAATTCGACCTACAGTTTAGCTCCCCCAAGAGAAAAAAATCTTTAATCTTAGCTGATTTCATCACTGACCTCCCAAGCCTGACTAAAGGATCCCTGGTTAATGACTGATTACTAGATTACCATCTATTTCTAGTGACGACAAAAGATCCTTGGTACGGTGACATCCTCCTATTTCTAAGAACCCAAGAGTTCAAGCCAAATCTCATGTGTGACGACCGAAGGCGCATACGCCACCAGGCCCTCCGATACCTCCTCATGAGGGGCGTCCTTTATCGACGAGGCGTTGACACTATCTTACGTCGATGCCTCATGCACAATCAAGATGAGAAAGCCCTAAATGACTGTCATAGTGGGGCTTGCAGCTGCCACCTCTCAGGGATGGCTACCACCCAAAATATCCTACGGGAAAGTTGTTTCTAGCCCACCCTATTTCATGATTACATTCAAGCAGTCAAACGGTGCGAGAGAAACCAATGCTTCGCCCACAAGGCAAGAGCACCTCCAGCTCCTTTGCACTCAGTCATTGTAGACGACCCCTTTTTCAAATGGGGAATCGATTTTATAGCTTGCAACCCTACGTCATCTCGCAACCACAAATACATCATTGTAGTCGTCGACTATTTTACCAAGTAGGCAGAATCCATGCCCACATATGACAACATGACAGAAACCACAACACGGTTTCTATTCAACCATGTCATCGAACGATTCGGTGTGCCTAAGGAATTAGTCTCTGATCAGGGAAAGAATTTCGAAAATGAATATTCAATGATATATCTCATCACCTAGGGTTCACAAATGAATTTGCATCACCATACTACCCATAGTCCAATGGACGAGTAGAATTTGTTAACAAAGTACTGAAAACAATGTTACAGCGTATGGTCAATAACCATAAAAAAAAACTAGCACCATATGGTTTTTCGAGCCCTGTGGGCATATCGCATGGCAGTTAAAACCTTAACGGGATTCACACATTTCCAACTAGTGTACGGAGTAGAAACTATGATTCTCATTTAACGCAAAATCACCAACTTGTACGCAGCCATCGAACTCCTCAATGATACCCAGCCTTTAGAGCAACGGTTGGTACAGTTAGAACTCGTCGACAAAAATCAATGAGAGGCGCTCCAACATAATGAGGCACATAAAAAATGGGTAAACGCATCATTCGACTGCAACATCACCCCTCTCTCATTCTTAGAGGGGGAGTTAGTCCTCCGCTACAATGTTGCAAAAGATACCTTAGGACCCAGGAAGTTCGAAACATTATGTAAAGTTCCTTACATCATAAAACATTGCCTCCTCAAGGGAGAATACATCCTGTTAGAGCCCAACGGTACATTCCTAGCTAACCCTATCAATGGGCTCTACCTCAAAACATTTCACACATAAGGGCAGGAAGTCTCAGCCTTAGAGATAAGATGCATTTAACATTATTTTTTGAGATGATCACAATCATCGAGAACTTGTTCTAAAAAATGCTCTGGTGTCACAGATGGATCGTCCCCCCATCCACTATTTTGGATTTGTTTATGGAGCCTCACGATAGTCGCAAAATCTATCAGTAGCCACCTAAGCCATATACTATCCTGACCGGTCACCATCCCTCACCAACGGAGTATGTATCGCATCAGCTACCAATAATCAAGCATAATATGATGTATTCATCGGGTTGTTGAGCGATGCCTCCAACCAGGGCATTCACCATCTACATGTCTATCTGGATTCCCAGCTAGTGGTATCGAAGTTAAACCAAGATTTTGAAGTATGGAACTCACACCTATTTAGAAATAACTTGCATGCATGATGATTAAGTTTCCATTTTGATCATATTACATTTACACATGTACCAAGAAATCAAGACTACACAGTTGATCGCATAGCTAACCAAATCCTATACTGGAATGCATCTCGTATAAACCATCATCCATAAAAAATAAAAACATAAAAACATAAATATCCATCATAGGCACATAACATCCATCAATAAACACAAATAATAGCCATAGACACATCATAAGAGCTACAAAAATATACATCTCACATATATACATCAAAAAATATATGAGTCCCAGTATACAAGTCATGTCCCTGACCATAATGTGAGTAAAAAAATATATCTACATGTCATCAAAATAGGGAAGCATCCTCATAATGGACGCTTTCCCCGAGCATACAAATATCCCTAGGTCTGAGCCCCGTCTGCTGGGTCCTATGGACCTACGGCAGCACCCGTGCTAATACAGGTGCAGCATCCAAAACTGTAAGTGCCACACACTGCAAATTTGGGTGATGCATCGTCTCTCGATCCATCCCTGTCTTGAACCATACATCGTCCAGATCATCAAAAATTCCTGGGGTCGGCATACCTCAGTTCAATCTCTCTAACTGACTCCATGAGTCAGCTATATCAGATGCACGAGCATCCGCAGCCTCTGCTGCCAGCACCCTAAGATCAGCATCACCCAACTGCTCCTCAACCACCGCAACATGAGCCTCAGCTGCCTCAGCGCGGGCAAGGAAGACATATTCCCCTCCGACAGCTACAGCACTATTGCCCTCCCCTGAAGGGCCCCCAGCACCACCTTTCCCCCCAGCATGGCCCTTACCAGCCCCACCTGGGACCTTCCTCAATGGCTAATGTCCCACCAAGCAGGTAGTAGGACGCCCCGCCGAACCCACATCTACAAGAGAAACAAAAAAAAAAACAGTGTCAGTTTCACCATAAAAGACATATAAAACTATATATGATAATGCAGAAAAAACTTCAAAGGTCGTACCTGCTAGGCCCCATGCATAACCAACAGTAAGACCCATATCCGGGTCCCCCTTGAAGTCCATCCCTAAGTAGGGGTAGTCCAGAAACATCTGCAGTTTCGCCTGGAACCACTCCTCAACAGTCACATCCCAATAGCAATCAGTCTCCCCTCCTCCACCATGGGGCATCACGGGCGCCCACAGCCACATCCGAGGATCCCTAGGAGGACCCAGAGTCACTGGCTCAAAATGTCTGAGCATTACCACCCTCTCATACATAATACTACATAAGATGGTCGCATTGGTGAAGATCTTGGAAGACCCCCTCTGGGCCTTCCCCAACTATGTCACCATGCCATTGTAAACATGGTGATCCTAGTCATAGAAGTGACCGGCCCGTAGCTGGTCGAAGACACCAATATGTGGACCCGACGCCCTATTAGGTGATGACAACCCTGTCAGGAGAACTATCATTGCTAGGGCACCCCTCTCAGCTAAATTTTTTATAGAGATGATGCGAACACATCCCTATGTAATCATATTGGGACCATAATGCTCTTCAGCCCAACATCGGATGTTCACTCTCCCAGGGGAAGTGGGTGTGGGAGAGCTTTTCCCTAAGGCAGTAAACCACTGACGAAGTAAATGTCTGTCTTTGGTCGGATGACAACATCTCTTCAGCACAACACCATAACATGTTGTCTCTTGTCTCAACAGTAGACCAGGAACCGAAGAAGGCTATCCTGTGACCTAAGTATGTTGCTCTCTAGAAATTTGAGCAACCCCCACTATGCCAAAATCCCTCGAGCACCGGGGTTTTGGGCCACATCTACTCAAAGATTGGGCCAATCTCTCTCATGCCACAACATCTTGTCAGCAGGAAAAAAAACCAAAAATCGGTGACTAAAACCCAAAAAAAAAAAAAAATTCAAGCATCGATGCTCCTCTGTAGAGAACAGACGTGATGACCACGCATCTATATCATATACATACGTGCGCATCACCACGCAAATCCTTCACTAGGGGCAATGACCTCGCAAGAATATTCCCTTCTACACAAGGTTCGCGTGCGCATAAACCTCGTTCGTCCATGCGGTCAAGGAAAAAAATTCATATAAAATCCGTACAAAATCAATTTGTACGAACCCCCCAGGAAAAAATGACAAATTGAAAAGTTGTACGTTCTGGGCCCTACCTGACACTAACGGTGTGAATCCAGGGTACTTAGGCTGACCGCAATGGAAATAAAGGCTCGGGAGCAGGGGCTCAGCTCTAACCTCAGACTCGCAAACAACAAAATTGAGTTGAAAAGAGCCATATTATGGCCATATATTTCCCTTTCCTCATTATTCAATAGACTATAACAGGAGCTCAGAAATCCCAATTGAAAAACCACAAGAAGCGTAGTGATCAACACTTCATCATGTTCAAGCTAGACCCCACACATCCATGCCTTAGGAAAATTCATTTTTTCAGTCATAACAGATATGCCCTCTCTTATTTCTCTACATTCAAATTTATTTTCAATATGTTTGAATAAAAAATATGCTTTTTACTCGAGGTATTCATTACAGGCATTACAAACACTCTGAATCACCATATGCCCCAGCCACTAAAGGTACAAGAGCAGGTATCATTCTATCCCTAGCATGATAGGTTCCCGAAAGAAGCTTTGCATATCCTGACATCATTTCTCCACAAAGATCAACCATAGGTTCCAATCACCCGACCAGGTTTATCATCACCTCACCTTGCACATGATAAACATTCTCGAATGTCAGTAGAGCCTCACCCTCCATGGCATCCATCACTCATGTAGACCATACACCAAAGGTCTAGAACCATTGCCATAAAATCCAAGTCCGGGAAGTACTTCATGTTCATTCATCTATCATACATCAAAGTCAATTTTTACCCATATCATGTTAAAACCCCTTTCCCGGGCTACCATTCTCATAAGCAGATCAAATATGCACCACCGCATTTCGCACTTGGCCTATCACACCCCCACCAGCATAGCCCATCTGAAATACATTTTCATCTGCTTCATTACCCCCGCGCCGAGACCAACCAATGGGGCCCCTGCCCTCAGCAAAACACCTTACTCACACCATAGTGATGAATTATTTTCATGTTTATATGGGCACTCGTCTCTGTGCTCGTACATCCAAACCCATTCTATATTATTTTGGCAAGTGTGCGGAGATTTTTTAGGAGAGAAATCCAACCCATCCATTCACATTTCTCACTTGGAAGCAGTCCCTAATCACCCTTGGTTGGAACTACACATTCCTTACCACACCTCACCATGACACTCATAACAACCATACACCCACCCTGGATGTCCTATCGACTCCAGCGATTTCCTCACCAGAAACTATCATGACTTCCACCACTTAACTAACATCATCAGTTATATCCATTTCTCATCATCATGGCTAAGTTAACCTATCACACCACACCCTGATACATCAGAATCCCTGGTCGGTTGATGCTTCCTTCTTGTCGACCACATCAAACATTTTCCAAGAAGGAGGTAGTACCTTGGATGACTCCTCACCTCAATAGGGAAATCCCTAGATGGCACTATGGGAATCTCCATTTCCCATTGATTTCATCGATCCTCTTGAAATTTGACTTCAAGATAAACTTTAATGTCAAGATGGTATTGTGCTTCATAACCGTTGCACTCTGTCAGAATTCATTGAAGAATCATGACTTGATAAGCATCTCTTTCAGTAATGATTATACGAGAAGGTCCCGAACAGTCGAAGACCCATGCATACAATGAGCACTTGTTCTAAAAAAACATTCCATACCAATATTATGCATGTGGGCACCATATTCAACCTTCTTTCAAATAAAAACAAATGCCCCTGAGGGCGTCAACAACCATCGTCATCAACCAGCAGCAGGTCACTACCTAAAAGTGACATAAACAGAATCAATACATGTCAAATAAGCTTAACTAGTCAAAACATCACAAGCATGGTGCATGCCCGCCTCGTAGAAATATTTTATTCATTCTATCTCTTGTAGGTTTCCAATAGAGCACGACATCTTTTTTACTCATGGCAAGGGGTCTCCAACCTCAGTTCTCAAGCAAGTTACTCTCTCTCTCAAAAGGACTACACAGAAAAAGAAAATATAATGTATTCTAGCTATAGAGTTCTTCCTAGACCTCATACATGACAGGGAAACTGTTAAAACAGGAAAATCGTACAGGAAGAAGACATTAGAAAATGTTAAGAAAAAGGTACAAATAATGATTTATAGGGAAGAAATACATTAGAGGAGATAAAACTTTAAATTTTCCTAAGGTCAGTAGGAAATTTTTTGGACCGCGCACAGGAATCACTGGTTGTGAGTGCGCATTGCGGCTTTTTCTTCGATAGCCGCAAAGAGCGCGGCTATCCCTCCAATAGTTGTGCAGTCCTAGAGAATGCATAATGTCACCATCCGGGACCACTTGGCACACTTGGATAAAAAGATTCTCGCTCAAGCTAACCAAGTACAGTTACCTTTGAGCCACCTTAAGGCTTTAGTTCAGCACACAAAGGAATCATACCCCCATTCTTGTGTCACCATCCATCTTGGACCAAGAGAGGGAGGGAAATTTTGAAATTTGTCTATAAAAGCCACACATGGGAAGAGAAATGGGAGACACATTGTTATGCTGGCCAAATTTCTCATCAACAAACCAGCTTGTGTTGTCGAACATCAAGAGGATTGGAGGGATTCATTTGTTGGCCATCCAACACCTCAATCCAAGAGATAAGATTTCACCACGTGTCCATCGATCTACCATCTTTTGAGAGGGAAGAGAGGCTTGCTCAAAACCTGAGGGGTAGAGACCCCCTTGTCTTAGATGTTGGAGCTTTGTAGCTTGAAGGATCCATAACAAGAGATTTAGAATTATATCTTCTACTACCACCAACACCTAATAAAGGGAGAAATCTCTCCATTGTTGAGTTATTATTGTGTTTTCTCTATTGAGCATGTTTCTTGTGCATGTTGTTTTGTTTCTGTTTCATTTTTTATGTAGCATATTATGTTTCCATTTAGCTTAGCTTATTACATGTTAAACTTGTTCCACTAATGTTTGAAAAACCACTTTGACCTGTGACCTACATGTAGGTAAGAAACCTCCCTACTAAGCACAATGTATTCCGCCCTCCCATGCACCGAATACACTACCACAGTGGTATATTGTAGTTCATAGTTACTTGGTAAACCCTTTTTCCTAGTTACCCCTGTTTTGTTTGATTTTGTGTATTTAATTTCTAAAATCAATTAATTGACTGTGGAACAACTCCTTAGTAGATCTCAAGTTGAGACTAATGTAAATAGTTCCCGGGTTCATGATTCAAGGAAACCCCTCTAACAAGAATCATGGTCCCTTTCCTTATTTTGGAAATATTGGTGCTCCTTATATGGAAACATTGTCCTTACCCAAATTTACCATTGGTTTACCAGTTTGGTTCTTTCCGATCTCCTTAGTTTTGAATGTCCAAAATGCTTCTCAACCATGTTCTCCTCCACCTTAATGACTTCAACCTCAATTTGATCCTCAAGTTGACCTTTTTCCTTCTTTTCATGTTCGATCTTCTTCCTCTTCTTCCTCTTCATCTAGTGAAAGCCTCAAAGTTAGTAACGAGGTGGATAACAAGAAGAAGAAAAATAAGCAAAGGGGAAACCAAGCAACCATTGCTACTAATGTGACTCGTATGGAGAAACCTTCCAATAAACCCCACAAAGTTAAATTCCCTTGAAATTTATGTAAGGGTGATCACCTTATTAGAGATTACCTTGGTATTCCATAGGTATTATAAGTGTGGTCCACAGGCTCACATCATCCCTAGTCATCAGCCTTTGGAGATCATGTTGGTGACAAACCTTCAACTAATGATAGTAAGGTCCATGAGAAAAAGGGTAAAGTTAAGTTTCCTTGTAGGTTATGTGAATGGAATCATCATATTCACCTTTTTCATTTTATGGATGAAGCCTCAAAAGTGTTGGAAAAAATTACAACTTCTCAGCCTCGTCTTCTGGCTAGTTATTGGAAGCTTTCTTCCAATCCTCCACTAGTTGATGAAGTGATCGATCAGAATCCGAATCCAATCAATACCACTCTCTCTGAACTTGAATCCCATGAGTTAGTTCCCAACCAACCATTGGTTGAGAAAATGGTTGACTCAATTCCACCTTCAGTCAATCGTACCTTTCCCATAGAGAGTGAACTTCATACCACTCAAGTTCTTCTCGTTTCTTCAAATTCCAATGAAATAGGGGGGAATCCTCCCATTCCAACAGTATAGAGGGATAATCCTCTCATTCCCATGATACCCCCTCCAAGTAGTATGTTCACTTCCTTTGATTGGAATCAACTAGAAAAATATTTTATTCCTCCTTACGTGTCCTTCCAAATCATAGCACAAGCTTATAATATATTTTTATATGGCACAATCATAGAATAAGGCACGTCTGTTAGTATTCTATCCTCATATTATTGGAAAGATTCAGGTTCTACGTAGCTTGTGCCCATTACCCATAATTTTTTGGCTTTTAACAGAGGTACTAATCAACCGTTAGGGATCCTTCCTAACTTTCCTATTACTTTGGGAGGAAAGAATATCTATATCGATGTGATGGTAGTCCAAGTCCCTTTGGATTTTAATTTACTCCTTGGGTATGACTATGTTTATGTCATGGGAGCTCTTGCCTCTTCACTCTTTCATGTGATGTGTTTCCCACATGAAGGAAGAATCATGACCATTGACCATCTTTCATTCGTTTTTCCTAATTTGACTCCCCATCAACCAACATCCCTAAATGGTCCTTATATGAAAGTGGTATCTCCCCCACCATATATTAATTATGTAGTAACCTTTTCCATGCCCACGTCTATTAATGATCTAGTAGGTGATGTAGTGCATCATTTACTGGGGACACTGGAGTCTAATCTTTCCATTAGATCCTTTGATACCTTCCAAAGTGTTCTTCTCCCATTTGATGAGAATCTCTTGGAACCCATCTCCTTCTGTAGGTCATGATCATGGAACCGAAGCAGAGTTTCTTTTCTTGTGTCAATCTCGTTAAAAAATGAAACCGTGTGTCATGAGCATAGTTCTTTTCATGTGTCAAGCTCGTTAAAAATGAAAAAACTCCCCTTCGAATTCAAGGCTTTGATCAGATCTCGTAAATTCCCAATCAATTATTTCACTTGATCTCATAAATAAACCTTCCTTCCATCCACCTATTAGTGACCAATATTCTACTTAGTTGAATGAAATGAAGCTTGGGGGGTATTTGCCTAGAATTAAGCCAATATATTGGGTGCATGAAAACTCATTTCAAGTATAGTTTTTTCTCTGTTTCAAGCTTTTGTAAAAATGAAACCATCTTCAAGTATTCTCAAGCTTAGTTTACACATGTTTCAATTTTGTGTGAAAATGAAGCCATCATCATAATTTATTCTCATGATTTCTATTTTCATCAGCCTATTTATGCCATATCAGCCTTGTTTTTCTCATTCCATCGTCACCATCTCCTTGGATGATCATACGTTTTCACTTGGTTTTTTACCCTTGCTTGAGGAATCACTATGATGAGTGGTCTAATTAGCCAACCTCTTGACCTCTACATGTTTTGAGCAGTTAAATCATGACCAAAACTAGTTGCTACCCTTTATACTACTCATTCCTCTAGGAGGAGTCCTCTTTCAGCTCTTTTCAGACTCCCAAAATATGAAAATATTGCTGAGAACTTGTCCTTTAGAACTCGTTAAAATAAATGAAAATACTTCTACTCAGTATAATTTTAACCATTTTCTGGATTGAGATAGACTAATTAAAAAATAATAATACCTTAGTCAAACAGGGCTAAGAGGTTCTCCTGGGTATTTCTTCTATATTTTCAGACTCAAGAGACTATCCACAAAAAGGAACCTTTGGAGTTTTCTTTTTCACCTATTTTTCAAACTCTCTAAACATGAAAAAGGAGTTGATTTATACCTTCGCTGGACTCGTAAAAGCATCAAGCAACGATGGATTCATAGAACATGACGGGACTGAACCAATCCTTCTCAGGGTTCGTTAAATATACTCAGAGGGATTCATCTGAAGGATGAAATTAAATATCAAGCATATGTTATCCTCCTCAAGATTGTAAAAAATAAAGAGGTACTAACCAGCAATGGTTGGGGAAATTGGGAAAATGGGATAATCCACTTATTAATGGCAGTGAGTCTCTCTTGAACATGACACTCTTTCACTTCATCTCCGTGGTTGTTGGGTTGGGAAATCTACTTGTATTTTGGTTCATCACACCATTTCAAAGCCTCCATTTTCAGTTTTGGTTCAATGCTACCAAATCCAGTCAGTGTCGCTGATGTGTTCAAGAGAAGTCCTTCAATTGATCTCTGATTCAATACTCTTAATCCTACACTCATGTCTAATGTTACTGAACCAATTCCACATCAACATCATTCTGTCTGAAATCATGATAACTGTTTCGTGTCATTGATGGGGGATACATCAAATCCCTCCTGCGATAGGTTGCTTCCTGTTGACATCAACTCATTATTCAATGATTTTTCTTAGAAAGTCTTCATTTGGTACCTCGAAAATTTCATACATCAATGGAAATTTTCCTTGCTCTCGACGACATGTTTTCATCATTGGCCTTCGACCAATAGATTCTGCGTGGTGTTCTACTTCAACTCATTCATTCACACCATACATATTATATTGTTGTACCTTGAGAGTAATTAACATCATCAGTGGTTTCTCTAACATATTTTAACGACTAACACCATTTTTCGGTAAGCATATGATGTTTACCATGTTCGACTTCTGCTCCTTTATTCGTGTGATTAGACTCATACATTGAATGATCAAGTGAACGAGATAGAATACCCTGGATCTAGTTCCGTCCATTTGGGTTGTGCTTTAAAGATTAATGCAATGTTACAAAGCATGAGGGCTATGATCATACAATCATCCAATCATGGATCCACACTTTTCCATCAGTGAATACAATTTTTTATCATTGTACATGTAATGCTAGTTGATGTGTTGAGCATAGGTATGCCTCCCTCAACAAAGATATCACAAAAATGTATTATAACAAATGATTATCTCGACTAGTTTTTCTTGATCTGAACTTGTCACAAGGCAAATCACTTCAGTCATCAGCCACTATTTCTAAATTTACACTTTAGAGGGAAATATTTTATAGGCAATTTTGTCACATCTAGTCAACATGCATGAAAACCAGATCAATGAACATCCATGAACATATTATCATCATCCCTACACAAATCCCTACGCATGATTTTCTTGGTCTGACTGATTCAAATAAGTTATTTTTAGGCCCAACGCAATTGGACCCTTTCGAAACCTGTATTCATAAACAGGTTGCTCCATTCTGCACCAACATTGATCAACAATAGGTTGTCCCTTGTTAGGGGTGCATTGATTCTAGAAATTCAGGAAAAATAAAAATAATCTTGAATATTTCTCTTCCAGAATCTTCCAGGATTTGTTTCAACCATTTACATTGGACAAAAACTTCGAATCCTATCTAATCCTACCTTGGATATTTAACCTCTTTTCCCTTGAGCTCATCCTCCCATCAAGAGTGGATATCAAGCCTATATTGGTAAATGGATAAGAATTCCTAAACTACCATGCTCTCTTATAAATCTACAACCATATACAACATCAGGGTTGGATTTTGGAGACTAATTATGCCATCATGTTGTTTCCTTGAATCTAAGAGAGTCATCATCTTCATGCTTTAGGGTGACATTGAGGTCTACTTTGTGGCAAGGAAGGACAATTCAAGTTGGGGAGATATCTACAATATCAACTACTATTCTTGGTTGTAAACTCTCTCCTATTCATATTAATACAAATAGTATCATTGTTTTCCTATATATGTTATGTTATGTTTACATTCATATGTTTCAATCCTTTGTTGATCCATTGAATAAAGTAATTGGATAATGATACATAGATTTCGTATATCTTTGTCTTGTTGTGATTGTATGTGCAAGTTTTAATTATAGCAATCAAAGCTATGATTGGATCTTACAAGACGAGAGGAGAGAAAATATTGCGACAGATTCCAAGGAAGCCTCTTTCTATTCTTCAATTTCTTTAAGGGAAATTGTATATTCTTTTCTTTCTATTGTTCTAAACAAATCCACTAGTTTTATGGAAGATACTTTTGTACGTAGTCGTAAATTTCGCATAACAATAAGATTCAAATGAGGAGACCAAAGAATCATGAGCTACAATTGATAGAGAGCACATATCAGAATAAGACATTGATAAAGTTACATCATGTTTACTATCAAATCCTCCATGTGGTCAGGAGAATAATCAACAAAAATAAGAAAATTTGAATTTCATGGTAGAAGAGGATACATAAAGTGATCCAAATGTGCAAGTGAACCAAGGGCATCACAAATATATTGAAATCTAGCTCGAGACAATCATTAAGATGAAAAACTGACTCTTCTCCAACAATTCCCGATCTCATCTCAGTCAAAGGAGTTGGTCTCTCATATTTAGGTACATGTAAAAGCATATATTTCAAGATTACACACGATTTTCTCTGTCATATTGGTGTGTTTTGATCTCCAAGTCTCAAATTTTGTGGAGAGGCTTAGACACATGTATTCCAAATAAACCAAAAACCATTTGATGAAATTCCACTCAGATTGTATTATATAGAAATAATTAATTATTTTTAAAGGGACCCTAATTCTAAACTTAGGAAAATAAAATAATTAAAGTGAATTAATAGAATATGATTGAGAATGATCTAGAATAAATGGATCAAGTCAAACGTTAATCTTAGTCATTGATTAGAGATCTAATTTGGGTCGTTGAAGTCTCGACGAGAAGACTATAATATTGGCTTGAAGGGTCATTTGGAAAATACATTTTGGTGGAGAGATCAAGTGATCGATTTCTTTAGTGAGCAGTGCTTAGGGAGAAACTTCGATATAGAGATGTTTTGCAGAGAGCGGTAGTATATTTGGTTGGAAGGTTTCTTGAGCCGGAGAATACAATGTAGAGGATACATAAAGCAGCACCAGCAGAGGCAACATAGTAGTCGCACTGTGACAGTGCAGAGCTACACAAAGACAATGAAGTTCCACGCAGAGGCAACTCTACAGTCTTGAGGAAGCTCATTGATCAGCTAAGGATTAGTTAGATCCAATTCCAGAGAGCCGAGGTGTGAGTCCGGAAAGAGCCATAGGGTAAGATCCATCTAGTATAAGTGTTAGAATGCAAAAGCTATGTAGTCCCCATGCAGAGTGACATAGAGAATTCGCAGAGGCGGTGAAGGGCTTGCCATATCAGGGGTTTTGGCCAGTTGAGCTTCTAGTGTCAGGGTGTGAGGTAATCTCACCAAATTTCTTGTCAGATAGATTCTCAGTGAGGATAGCCAAAAATGAATCCAGTTTGTATTTAGAAAAAATTTACTGCATAATATATAAACCCTTAGATATTCTGCACTGGTTTTCTCGCATTGGGTTTCTCTGGGGACATTAGTCCAAAAATCGCTATGTTGAAATGGTTGTGTGATATATTTTTTTTCATATTTGTTTCCACACTTGTAATTATTTCATAGTTAATTTGTGTAGGATGTAGTGAATGGATTTCGATATTTTCTTGTAGAAAAAAATGAATATTTTGTTAATTAAATAACAAATAGAAGACTTTCCATAAGTTGTTGTTGTCGGATTCTTGAGTTGACAGAATTTTCACATGGTATCAGAGCTTGTTTAAGCTGAGTGCAGGTGATAGAAAGAACATATCCAAAAGATTCAACATCGGTGAAGTTGGGATCAAAGAGATGCGTAAGAAACAGATTGATGTCCCAGTTGATTGCGCAGTCCAAGCCAGGAGGGCTAAACCAGCAAGGACAATCTATCTCTAAGTGAGCCGAAAGAGAGTTAAGATTGTTCAAGGTTGTTTATTGTCCGAGGTAGAGGGAGCAACGTAGCAGATCTATGAAGATCAGCAACTGGAGTTACGCATTTGATTTCACAATAGTGATTGATTGTGCAGAGCATCAAGAAGCATAGCTGAAACACAGTTTTTGGGATTTCTGACCTCAATGAGTTGTCTTGCCCAAGAAACTCAGATTCCCCATGTAGTAGTAGTAGATTTTGTGGCTTTCTCCATAAGAATTGCATAAAACCAATTGCGCAGAGGGTGAGAGGCAACAGATCAACAAAATTTGGGTGAGATTGCGGCCAGTGGGTTGTGTGACCAGGACCGGTTGGAGGGTGCCTCCAACTATGTAATCTGGAAGGCAAGGATCTCCTTCCTTCTAGATGAGAATGACCTCAAGCACTTTATCAAAAGTGTTGAGGCTGAACTGGTGGTTGCAACACCATTAAGGGCCTTCAAGAATAATATGGAAAAGGCCAAGTGGTTGATCCTCGACGGAGTGAAGGATCATATTGTTTCACACATCTCAGCCAAAGGAATAACCAAGGATAATTCAACCCTTGCATTAAAGGGATAGCAAGAGCAGCATAGGAGGAAGAATATCTATCAAAGAGAAAATGCTTCCGGTGTGGCGAGATGGGACATTATGCCACACAATGTCCTCTCAGAAAGAAGGACAAGGATGAGAAGCACGATCCACAGCCACAAGAAGCAAAGATAGAGGAGGAAGAGTTTTCTATGATTTCTCATATACCTCAGGGAGGGAGTGAGATGATTTGGAATTGTAGACCCATAGATCTACAATATGGGAAGGATCCTTGAGGACTCCACCTCTCGCATCATCACCTTGCTATGAGATCCCAAATTATGAGTAACAGGATGGACTAGTGCCAATTGGTGCAGAGGAGTGTTGAAGTGATAGCGTAGTGGTTAGCAGCGCCAGAGTCTGAGGAGTGTAGAGTAGTGTTGCAGTAGTGCATATGTAGGTTTTAACCCTGTATAGAAATTATCTACAAACGAATTCTTAAAGACAGAAAAAAAACAATAGCAAGAGCATAAAACATAAAACAAATACACCGAGATTTTTCCCCTAGATCCCAAAACCGGGACTACCAACTTGATTTCTCACTATATTCATTTTAATGTTACAACACATATATATACATGTCGAAGCATTCAAAAACCCTGATCCATTAACCCTAGATTAGAACATAAGCATAGTTCCCTTGACCGGATCTACAAAATACCAGGGGCCGAAAACCATCATGCCCCAAAACCATGTGCAAACCCATGCACTAAATAATAGGGAGGTTCACCCATCGAAAAATAAGGAAAACAAATTTTCCCCGGGCGCTGCCCCTGATCTAGCATAGGGGGCTACCCGCCCCCTGCGAACCCCTAGACAGGGGGAGCTGTCGGCCCCCCTGTGACCCCCCTGCATGTGCGGCTAATCGTGGAGAGAATATAAAACATACCAAATATTCTCCCACTTGTTGTTTTCTTTCTTGAGGGGGCCACAAGGGAGCTTAGTCATTAGTCTAGTCCTGCAACACCCATTGTTTCTCTACACCAAGATAACTTATGAGTGCTCACAGATTTCATCAATGCATCTGCAACATTCTTCAAAGTGTCCACCTTTTGGCAGCAACACCTTTGTATCCTCAACCATATCTCTCACAAAGTGATATTGAACATGAATGTGCTTTGTCTTTTAATGAAAACCAGGGTTCTTAGTGAAGAAAATTGCACTTTGGATATCATAGTCTATCCTTATAGCTCACTACACCAACCCCATACTTGAACACAATCTCTACAACCAAACTGCTTCCTTGCTTGCATGAGTGGTTGCCATGTATTCTACCTCTATAGTTGAAAGAGCAACTACAAACTGTCTTTTACTCATCCAAATGACTACACTCCCAAATACGCTAAACACATACACACTTGTAGATCTTCTTTGGTCCAAAACTCCAGCCTAGTCTACATCAACAAAACCATATATGCCCAAAACTATGTCCAATCTTGGTCTTCCCTGGTAGCAGAAGCCATTATCACTAGTTCCACACAAATATCTGAAAACCCGCTTCATTTTCGTCCAATGCTCCTTCCCTGGTTTTGACATAAACCTGCTCAATACTCCCACTGCCTGTGCAATGTTTGGTCTTGTACATACCATTGCATACATTAGGCTACCCACTACACTTGCATATGGAACACAGGACATATCCTTCTCTTCTTCTTGTGTCTTGGGACACTATTCAACAGATATATTTACACCTACAAGAATAGGAACCTTCATAGGTTTACTATCCTGCATATTGAACCTCTGCAATATTGTCTCAACATACTTCCTCTGGTTTAACCAAAGCTTCCTCTTTGCCTGATCTCTCTTAATTTCCATGCCCAAAATATATTTTGCAACACCAAGATCCTTCATGTCAAATTAGGAGAAAAAATGGATCTTCAAATCTTGGATAATTTATTTGTCATTTCCAACCAGCAACACATCATCCACATACAAGACCAAATAAATAACACGGTCACCAATTAATTTAAAATACACACAGTGATCCTCTTTGCTTCTAGTGAAGCCAAGTCCCCATATATAGGTATCAAATTTCTGATACCACGTCCTTGGTGACTATTTTAACCCATACAAAGAATATTTTAACCTGCATACCATCTCTTTCTTACCCTTGACCGCAAAGCCTTCAGGTTGCTTCATGTAGATCTCCTCTTCCAGATCCCCATGAAGAAATGTTGTCTTCACATCCATCTGTTTTGCCTCAAAATCAAATGCAGAAACAACAAATAAAAGTAATCTAATAGAAGTAACCTTGGCAACAGGAGAAAAAATATCACCAAAATCAATTCCTGGCACGTGGGAATAACCTTTTCCTACCAACCGAGCTTTGTATTTTTCCACCTTTCCTTCTAAATTCCTCTTCTTCTTAAACACCCATTTTCTCCCGATGGGATTTCTTCTAGCCAGCAACTCCACCAGATCCCGTGCCTCATTTTTGTGCAAGGATTCCATTTCATCAACCATGGCCTCCTCCAGATTTTTCCATCCTCTAAATTCACTGCCTCCCTGACATTTTTGGGATCATCATTAGTGATAGTTAAAGCAAAATTTGAACAGAAAGTAGATGGACTATACCTTTATGGCCACCTTCTTTCCTGAACTGATCTTCTCACAGCTGGAGTTTGTGGCTCTTCATCTTCTAAATCTTGTTTTGTTGTAGAGTCTGATTCATCCTCCTTTAGCTCAAACTCTATCTTCTCAGGTTCCTTTGGTAGAACTTCATGTTTAACAACATATTTCACCTCTCTAAACACCACATCTCAACTTTACACAAGATTCCTTGTTTATGGGTTCCAAACCTTGTAACCTTTTAAACCATCCTTATACCCAATAAAGATGCACCTTTCAGATTTATTATCCAACTTGGTCCTTTTCTCCTTTGGAACATGTACATATGCATCACATCCAAATACCCTCGAATGTGAAATAGATGGTTTCTTACCAGTCCATACCTCATGTGGAGTCTTATCCTCCAATTCTTATGAAGGTGATCTATTAACCAAGTAACATGCAATCTCCACTACCTTTGCCCAGAATTCCTGTCCTAACCCAGTACCACTAAGCATGCTTCTTGCCTTTTCCATGAGCATTCTGTTAATTCTTTATGCAACTCCATTTTGTTGAGGTGTGTATGGAGTAGTCTTCTACCGTGCTATACCACACTTCTTACATAACTCTTCAAATTCCTTCTTGCAGAATTCTCCACCATTATCTATCCTAAACACCTTTATCTTCTTCTCTGTCTGGTTTTCCACCAGAGCCTTAAATTCTTTAAATCTGTCAAAGACTTCAGATTTCTTCCTTAAGAAATATTTCCATGTATTCCTTGAGAAATCATCTATGAATGAAACATACTATACAGACTTTCCCAGTGATGGAACCGACACAGGTCCAAACACATCACTGTGCACAAGCTCTAATATCTTGTTTTCCCTCTTAGCACCCGAAGGAAAACTCACCCGATTATGCTTCCCATATACACAATGTTCACAAAAATTGAAATCCAGACCACAATTAGACATACCTTCTACCATACCATTACCATGCAATATCTGAAGGCCCTTCTCTCCAATATGTCCAAGCATTTGATGCCAAGCATGGTATTTTCTCCAAAGACCGCTAGGCGTTCTGCTCTACTTTCAGGAACCATAGAACTGTTGCACCCATCAATAACAGTGCTACCATGAAGCTTGTACATAGTTCCAATCCGAACTCCCCGCATTAATACCAGTGCTCCCTGAACCATCTTGCAGGTATCTTTCTCGAACACTATTTTTACACCTACATCATCCATCTTTCTTACAGAAATCGGATTTCTGGCCAATGCAGGAATATGCAGAACACCAAGAAGTGTTCTAATCCTTCCACCTTACAGCTTCAGCTTAACTTTTCCACATCTGACAATTTTGGCCTTCCTGTCATCCCCTAAGAAGAAATCACCACCATCATACTTCTCATACTCACAGAAGCACTCCCTATGGGGAGTGAAGTGAAAGGATGCACCTGAGTCAATCAACCATGCCTCATGATCTACATGTGTATTTGAAGAAGAAGCCAAATACGCATCCCCACCTTCATCCGAGGTGGTTTTTGCCTCTGCAAAAGGAGCATCATCGGATCCCTTTCCTTTCTCAGGAGCTTTAGATCCATAGTCCTTTTTGCAGTGCCCTTCCTTTCTGCATTTCCAGCACACCTTTATAGGATTTCCTGGATATTTATATCTCCCTCTAGATTTATATCTCCCACTCAAAAACTTAGTTTTGTTTCTGTTTTGGGACCTTCCTCGTACAGATAAGCAGGGAAAATTTTAGGGGCTAATATTCGCAAGTGGGCTAATTTTTCATGCTTTTTCCAAAACAAAGATTCACCAATTTCCAACTTTTTCTAAAATTTATTCACCAAAATTTTATATAGAATATTATAAAATTATTATAGATCTAAGTATTTTTACAAAAGATATCCCCAAACATTATTAAATTTACATATTAAGGACTAATAAGATTCGCCAATCATTCTAAACTTTAAGATAAATTTCCATCCTTAAAATTTCCCCTGCAGATAAGGCATCTCCATTCTAGCCCTCCATATTTCTCTATCTCATTTTATCCGATATCAAGGCTGAGAATATTTCATCAAAATTCAAGGTAGTTGTATTGCTACATATTGCAATAACCAGATTGTCCCACGAATCTGGTAGAGAACACAACAAATTAATGCACTTATCTTCATATGAGATTATAATATCAACATATGACAACTGACTTACCACAGTATTGAAGGTGTCCATATGCTCTATCATCGAGTCTCCATCTTTCATCCTCGGGTTATACTGTTTTTTATGCAGGAACAATTTATTCACCAGAGACTTAGATTGGTACAAATTCCCTAACTTGACCCACAAATTCTTCGTTGTATCTTCCCCAGATACATTCAACAATACCGAATCTGAGATACACAACCATATTGTGCTCTTTGCCTCCTGATCCAATTTCTCCCAATCTTCATCTAACATTTTCGTTGGTTTAGTACCCAGATCTACCATGATCCATTGATCTTTATCCACTAGCAGATCCTCCATCTTGAGCTTCCACAACTCAAAACTCTGACCATTAAATTTTTTGATCTCTATCTTTCCACTGCTCATCATCTTCTTTCACCATAAGAATCAATCCCGCAGATCTCCCACTAAACAGGGTCTACCATAGGCCTGAGCAAAAAACCCCTCAGCAACAAATGCATCCCCTTGAAGCCGAAAATAAATTTGATACCAAATTTAGGTTTTAACCCTGTACAAAAATTATCTGCAAATGAATTCTTAAAGACAGAAAATAAACAATAGTGAGAGCATAAAACATCAAACAGATACACAGAGATTTTTCCCCTGCATCCCAAAACTCGGACTACCATCTTGATTTTTCATTATATTCCTTTTAGTGCTACAACACATATACATACATGTCGAAGCATTCATAAGCCCCAATCCATTAACCCTATATTAGAACATAACAATAGTTCCCTTTACCGAATCTACAAAATACCAAGGGCCAAAAACCATCATGCCCCAAAACCATGAGCAAACACATGCACAAAACCATAGGTGGGTCCGCCCACCGGAAAATAAGGAAAAAAAAAATTCTCGAGGCACTGCCTCAGACCCCGCGCAGGGGGCTACCCAACCCCTGCGAACCTCTGGACATGGGGGGTTTTCGCCCCACTGTGACCCCCCTTCGTTACGCCTGACACAATGAACAGGGGGGGCTATCGCCCCCCTGTCACCTCCCCACGCGTGCGACTAATCGTGGAAAGAATATAACACATACCCAACAACATAGGTACGCAGTGCAGAGTAGCAGCAACACAACAGCTTCAGAGAGGCAACGTAGAGGCTAGAAGAAGTTATATATTCATCACCAAGATGCGGTATACTTGTCCAATCTTAGATGTTTTCCAGTTGTAGAAAAAAACTGTGTTGCAGTGAAATAGCAGTTGGCAGTGGTAGAGTCAACAACAACACAGAAGCAGAATTCAGAGGGATTTGCAATATGGTTGCAGTGTTGACAGTGGAAGATTCATCAGTAGTACAGATGCAGCATTTGTGCATAGTTGACGGGAAGCAATGTTAGACATCAACAACGTAAAGGAAGATGCTTCAGGGTCAGAGCAGTATGCAACAGGGCATATTGTTAGAGCACATTCCTCGATAAGATGGAGTGTTGATTTGGGGTAGCGTCGGATGTGCTCTAAGTATCATTTTTTGTTGAGAGGCTTAAACACACATATTCCAGATAACCCAGAAACTATTTGGTGAAATTCCACTTGGATTGTATTCTATAGAAATAATTTATTATTTTTAAAGGGACCCTAAGTCTAAACTTAGGAAAATAAAATAAATTAATTTAATTAATATAATATGAGTGAGAATGATCTATAATAAATGGATCAAGTCAAAATTTAATCTTAGTCATTGATTAGAGATCAAATCTGTGTCATTGAAGTCTCAATGAGAAGACCATAATATTTGCTTGAAGGGTCATTTGGAAAATACATTTTGGCAGAGAGATCAAGTGATCTATTTCTTTAGTGATCAGTGCTGAGGTAGAAACTTTGATCTAGATATATTTTGCAGAGAGGGGCAGTAGATCTGGTTGGAAGGTTTCCTAAGATGGAGAATACAAAGCAGAGGAGGCAAAAAAAAACACTGGCATAGGCAGCATAGTAGTTACGTAGTGATAGCACAGAGCTACTCAGTGGCACATAGAGGCAGCACTGCAGTATTGAGGAAGCTCGTTCATCAGCTAAGGATCAGTTAGATCCATTGCCGGAGAGCTAGGGTGTGAGTCTAGAAAGGGCCAGAGGGACAGATACAGCCAGCAGAAGAGTCAGAATGCAAAAGCTACGCAGAGTGACGTAGAGACTACACAGAGGTAGTGAGGGGCTTTCCATATCAGGGGTTTTGGCCAGTTGAGCTTCCAGTTTCAGTGTGTGAGGTAATTTCACCAACTTTATTGTCAGCTATATTCTCTGTGAGGATAGCTATAAAGGCATCCAGTTTGTATTCAGAAACATTTACTGCATAATATATAAACCCTTAGATCTATTGCACCGGTTTTCCTGCATTGTGTTTTTTCGGGGACATTAGTCCAAAAATAACTATGTCGAAATGGTTGTGTGATCTATGTTTGTTCAGATTTGTTTCTGCACTCATAATTCTTCCGCAGTTAATTTGTGTAGGTTGTAGTGAATGGATTTTGATATTTGCTTGTAGAAAAAAGTGAATAATTTTTTAAGTAAATAAAAAATATAAGACTTTCCATTAGTTGTTGTAGTAGGATTCCTAAGTTCACGGAATTTTCATAGTGTGCACATGGATCCCTTGGAAGTATTCCTATACTTGAAAGATATTTTTTCTTTACAAGTAGAGTAGGATAGAAGAAAAAAATATGAAAAATAGGAAATAAAAATAAGAGAAAAAAACAAAATCTTAGGTGAAAACTTCCTTTTAGGCATCTAAGATTGGCTCACTAATTGAAAACCTCCATGAGGAGATTAGTGAGTTTGGAAAAAAGAGGAAAAAAAGAAAAAATAATAAGATCCAAGGTGAAAACCTCTTATGAGGCGCCTTGGCAAACCTACTAGTTGAAAACCTCATTGAGGCAGCTAGTAGGCCCAAAAAAAATGAAAAAATGAAAAAAAAAAAAATTTCTTTGCCCCGGGTCTCTCTCTTTGGTGAATGCAGTTTCTATCCAACCTCTGCAAGCAACAAGAACAAGCTAGTACCATAAGAAAATGTTGATCTTAAATATAGTCAAGGGAAGTCAAATTTAATCTTTCACTTCATTTGCCCAAACGCTCCAATAGGACCAAGGCCATGTCAACCCATTACCCTCATCCATTTCCAACACCCACCCATCATTCTCAAGCCTTTCCCAGAAAACCTGCTAAAAATAGTAAATTGTGCTACAATTAAGGAAACTGAAAAAATGAAAGAAAAAAGGTGGGGCCCCAAGTGGAATAGGTGGGTGGCCACCAATATCCACCTGGATCATCCCACCCCCCCCCTTAGGAAGCGATGGTCACCATTGCGTTGAGTTCCTCCAAGAGATGAGGAAACTTTTGTTGAACTTGGTCCCTGGTGAGCCACTAGCCTTGGTGCAGAAGTTGGCCAGCTTTGACAACCTGATACAGTTGGATCTTCTGCTAGTGAGTGTTCTTGATTTTCATTTCCATGATGTGAGCCGTTGTGGCATGCTCCATGCAGTCTGGGTTTAACTCTATTGATGTGAGTTGCTCTACAATGTCAGAGGTGTCCAGTAGAGGTGGGAAGTAAGGCTGAAGGCGGTCCACATTGAACACTAGGTGCAGACCAAGGAATGGTGTAATACTGAGTTTGAAGGAATTATCCCCTACAACCTTGGTTATATTGTATGTCCCATATCATAGCGGCTGAAGCTTACGGTGGGGTCCAGCGAGGCGCTCCTTTTGCAAATGTAGCCACACTTTGTCGCCCACCTAGAAGTTGTGTGGCACTCGATGTTGATCATGTCATTTCTTGTACTTGGAATTGGCTCTATCCAAAATGTCATGAACCTATTGGCGAATGTGCTGAATGAGCTCAATGAATTTGTTTGCATTGTCAACTTCAGACTGGACATGAGCCGAATCAGCTTGAGTTGCCAAAAACAGCATGGCTACGTCAATGGGACATAATGGCTAGAATTCCAAGCCCACCTGAAAGGGGTTGTGGCCGGTTGAGATGTGGAGAGCCCGGTTGTAGCTTTTTTGTTAATAGGGGGCTCTCATCCCATGTGCATGGATACGTTGAGTTGCACATGCGCAAAATGTGTACAATAATCCTGTTGATGACCTCTGTCTGGCCGTCAGTTTGGGGATGGAAAGCTATGGACTTGGTGAGCTTGGTGTCCAGCATTGAAAAGAGGTTGGACGAAAATGTACTGAGTAACTTTTTTTCCTGATCTAAGATGATAGACTGTGGAATCCCAAAGTGCACCCACACTCATTCAAAGAAGAGTTTAGCAATGGTTTCTACTGTGATATTCTTCTTGCAGGAAGCCATAATGACCATCTTTGAGAATTTGTCGACGACCATGAAAACGAAGTCATTTCCATGCTTAGTAGAAGGAAGACCCAACATGTAATCCATGGATATGGATTCCCAAGGTCGACTAGGGGTAGGAAGAAGAGTATAGAGGCCTTGCTTCTTCATGTTCAGTTTGGAAATGGCGTAGGCAAGGCAGGATCTGATGTACTTCCCAACATCTAGTCAAAGGTTCGACCAATAGAAATACTTCTGCAGTACTACCACTATTTTCTCGACCCCGAAATGCCCAACAACCCAACTGTAGTGTGCTTCCCAAATAATCTTGGCATGCTCACTTAAAGGAACAAAAGGGTGTCCCAAATGACATAGAAGTGCATCCTCGAGGTGAAAATTTGGAACTTGCTTACCGTTTAAGATTTTCTTGTATGTGTGGCCAAATTCTAGATCGCTCTTGTAGAGAAGTGACCAATCAGAAGTATCGTTCCCACAGGAGTTAAGAACGGTGGTTAGTGCCACGATCGGTGGTCAGCTGAGGCACTCTGCAATATTATTGGTGCTCCCCTTCTTGTACTTGATTTCAAATGAAACTGTTGCAGATATGTTGACCACTTCTGATGGCGATCGTTTTGCAAATTCCCTTGTGTCTGTATGAACTGCAGGGGTCGATGGTCTGTTAGGATGACCATTTCCTTACCCAAAATGTAATGCTTCCATTTTCGGCAAGCCTACACAATTGAATACATCTCGTTGTTATAAGTGGGATACTTCCATACTGTGTCGGATAGTGTATCATTGTGATATTCCATTAGATGCCCCTATTGAGTCAGAACTGCCCCAATAGCATAGTTTGAGGCATATGTCTTGATCTCAAATGGTTGTTGCAAATCTGGTAATGTTAGCACTGGGCAGATCAGAGGCGATGTTTCAACTCTACTAACGCCTTTTATTGAGATTGAGACCAAAATATTTTTTCTTTTTCTCCTCCCTTGGTGACTTGGATCAAGGGCCAAGTGATATGAGAGAATCCCAACACGAACCTTCGGTAGAAATTGGCAAGACCCAGAAAGTTGCAAAGCTCTGTTAGAGTGGTTGGGGCTCGCCAATCTTGACTAAATTGGATCTTCGTTGGATCCAAATTCACCCCCCGCTCAACAATAATGTATCCCAGGTACTTAACCTGGGTCATGCCAAAAGTGAACTTCTCTAAATTGGCAGACAACTAGTTGTGTTGCCTTATTGTTTGGAGGACCTGTCGGATGTGGTGGAGGATGTCATCAAAGTATACTACTACAAATGAGTTGGTGAATGGTTGCAAGATGTTTTCCATCAGCCTCATAAAGTTTGTGGGAGCATTCATCAACCCGGAAGGCATGACAAACCATTCGAAAAGGCCCTCCTTGGCTTTGAAGGCAATTTTCCACACATCGGAGGGTTCGATTAGTAACTCGTGATACCCGGACTTGAAGTCAATCTTGCTAAAATATTTTTCCCCCTTGATCTGGTCCAGAAGGTCATCAATTCATGGGATCGGGTACCTATTCTAGACAGTGATCTTGTTCAATGCCCGATAGTCAATACATAGTCTCCAAGTCCCATCCTCCTTCTGCATCAACATGATCGAGCTCTCATAGGGAAATGAACTTGGTCAAATGTGACCTTTCTGTAGGAGCTCCTAAATCTACCTCTTGATTTCTTCGTTCTCCAGAATAGAGCATCGATAGATTGGTCCATTGGTTAGCGGTGCAGCTGGGGTCAATCGATGGGGTGCTTGACCTAACAGTATAGAGGCACCCCTGCGAGTGAGGTGAAGATGTCCCCGTACTCCTCCATGACCTTCTCCATCTGTTTTTGTCATGCGAAGGAGCTCTAGCTGGAGTTCGTGGCCATAGTCTTCTTCTTTCCCTAAGGGCAGATTATCAGGAAAAAAAAATTCCAAGTTTTCAAAATGAGCTTACTGCATTGTTTTGCAGTAACCAAAGAGATGGTTGTAGGAAGTGCTACCTCCGGTATCCTGTACAAATTATTTCCCAAAGTAACAATAACAATGTGAGGTCGGGACTCATACATAGCATGTCGCTTCCACAAGTATGGTTGGCCTAATAATACATCAGAAACATCAAGAGGAGCAATGTCACAAAATACCTTATCCATGAAGGGCTTGATGACGTAGGGAAGGTGGCACTGCTTGCTGACGCAGAGAGCCTGTCCTTAGTGAAGCTAGCCGATGGTGTACGATTGTGGGTGTGTTGTGGTCGGCAAGCCCAACCACTTCACGACCTCAACTGAAATGAGGTTCTTTTGGCTCCCACTGTTGACAATGAACTGCAATAGGAAACGCTTTACCCACATCTAGGAATGAAAGAGGTGCTCCCCCTCCTCTGGATCTTCATGGTGGCTACAGTGGCATTGGGCTCTGCATTGATAATCTTCTTCCCTTTATCATTCCCCTTGTCGGGTTATGATTCAGATTTAGAGCATGCACCTGATTCATAAGCCTTCAGCTCGGCCACCAATGACTGCTTGACCGGACACTCACTTGTGTTGTGAGTGGAGCTCTTATGGAACTCAGACCACTTTCTTGTGTCCTTATTTTGCTTCACAGTGTTTTTCTTTGCTTGCGGCTTTGGTGGGTTATCCTAGGTCACCCCACCTTGGCTTTGTCCTTTGTTCTGCAGTTTGGGAGCACCTTTCCCTTTCTTCTAATTCACAGATCCAAAGTCTCACTTCTTCTGTTTGAACTTCTGCTCAATCTTGGTATCATAATGATATGTTGCACCAATCCTGGAGATGTCAAGGAACTCCATTTCCTCCTAAATTTATCTATGTATATCTTGATCCCTTTGTTGTCGCATCATAGTCCATTGTATGTACTTTTCCTCATAGATACCCATGGGATAATGTTGTTCCTTGATGGCGTCTCGGAAATAATTCCAAGTGGGTGCACCCGAAAACAGAGAGGGTTCCCTCCCATCCTTTTTCTCACAGTAGGTTTCTTACCAATCCTTGACATGGGGGGCAGCTTTGAGGAGTGCAAAAGTAATCTTTTCCCAGTTGCAAAAGTCATGAGCCGAGAAATACCCTTATAATAGATTCAACCATCTATCTATGACGTTTGCATCTATTTGGCCCTCAAATATGGGAATGGGAAAGTTTAATTGTACCTTAAAAGGAGTTGCGCCTCTAGAGTGGTTGATGGATACAGATGCATCACCGGTAGGAAGTCATTGAAGGATTTGGGCAAAGTTATCCATCATCATGTTCCTTTGTTTCTCCAGGGCATCCTCAAGCAATATTTTGATAGGATCTCCTACTCCCTCATCTTTCTTTTTGTCCCCCATGGGCATCCGTCAGGGTTTACGAGGCTAATCTTGCAAAGGTTCAACCAGATCAAGCCCTGACTCCTTATACCCCGACCTCATTGGGGACATGCAATGAAGGATCGAGAAAGAGCAGACCGCTCTGATACCACTGCTCTGAACTTATGCAGGAACACAATAAAATACAGAAATACACATAAACATAGAGATGTAGTAGAAATAAGACTTCATTTCATTAATATCACATAACTGAAATATGCTTACAGATAAAATGGAAATAAACTAGCTAGGGCGTTGGTAGCTTATCTCTGAGAAGAGAAGTGGCAGCTACATGCCTCTGAACTGTGTTACAATGAGGCTCAAAGAAATATTTATTATTGAGAAACAATGGAAAAGCTAAACATCCAAAAACCTAACCCTAGGAGATGAAGCGCCAAAATTATGGGCCCCGTTTGGGTAAATTGGTACATCAACTTCCCAGGGACGTAACTTTGGTATACGATCTATGTTTGATGCGCATAATACCTTGTTACAAATATATATCCAATGAATACAACTTTTGACGTGAGAAACATGGGTCAAGACCCATGTTTCTCTCGGTTTTCAAAAAAAGCATCATTTAGAGACTCAAAATGGTTCTGTAAGTTTAGGACCCGGAAAAACTACTAAAAATAGTAAACTATGCTACAATTAAGGAAACTGAAAAAATGAAAGAAACAATGGTGGGGCCCCAAGTGGAATAGGTGGGTGGCCACCGATATCCACTTGGATCAAAAAAGGTGATGACTATGAGGGGTGGACCAATGTTCCTGTGGTGGTAGGTGGGGGCTATCTCATATAATGTGCTAAGCCAACCACCCAACCACCAACAACATAAGTCAATCCTGAGCCTAATTTAGCATAAAAACATGTATTTTAAAGCTAAGGGGGCCCACTACCATTGTTGAAGGTCGAGCAGGATACACCAAGGATCTCATAGGATGCTACAGAGTCAAACAACAAGTACTACAAGATCGGTGGTAACAACTACAGGATTGTAGATTACTGCTATAGGATCAAGCATGGTTGCTACAGTAGTACCAAAATTGCTACGGGAGTACCATAAGTGCTACTTGATTGCAAAGGGGGTGACATTAGATCAAGATGAGAGGTAGAGAAGGGTCCAACCCCTCAATAACTCTCCTCCAAATCCCCACAAACATAAGGAGACCATCCCAAGAGGGGTAAGTGGCATTTTCCCTTCCCAGGTTTCATAAAATTGCTAAGTAAATTTTTCCTTCTACAAGAATCCTATAGCAAACCTCTATAGACATGAATTTTATTGAAAAAAATATTTTATTACATGAGAACACAGAGCTTTTAAATAGAGTAACACCTTACCCATAGGAGTTTGATTGAGAAAGGAAGATAGGACATTAAATATTGAAGCCAAGAAGGAGAAGTTGAAGAGGAAGAAGTTAAAAAATAAATAAAGGAAGAGGTAGAAGAGGAGGAGGAGGAAGAAGAGACAGAGGATATTAAAGAAAGAGAGGGGAAGGAAGGAAATAAGAAAAAGGGAAGAAGAAGGAAAAAGAGGAAACCCACAGGGAATCTTCTAAGCCTATAAATAAGAATAAGAGAAAGAAACAACTAAGCCTCTCATCAGGGAACACAGAAAAAGAGGTGGTTTCCACCTTGGCCACACTTAGCACATCTTCCAAATCCAAGAGAAATCACCCCAAGAAGGGCCCATTGTACTTCAAGAAGATAAAAAACACAAGGATCAAACAAGGGAAGCCCCAACCTCCCTCAACAATCCCAGTTACAATTTAGGAATCAGCTAGCCACTAGGGAATGGATTTGGGACATGGTGAAAGGAAAAATTGAGGATGTCACCTCCCTTAAAGAAAATGGGAAGGAAGTTTTGATTCCTATGAAAAGGCCCACCACTAGAGTAGTCACAACAAAGAAGATCAAGGCACAAACTACCTATTTCAGGAGAAAAAAAAGATGCTACATGAGAAAACTAAGATGTTACAGGAAGGTAGAAAGATGCTACAAGAAGACATAACATTGCTACAAGAAAGTGTTGGGAAACTACATGGCAGATCACGGAGGCCACCAAGGCCATAAATGAGGCACAATTAGGTCACTAAGTTGCTCAGAGGATGAGCAACACTTTCAGTAGGGGGTTATGATGGGCATCCAAATTAGATACAATTTAAGGCACATATAACCATCCTTCAACACATTAACCTATCTTTTTACATTTTATGACATATTTTTTACTTTAATATGTTCATTAGCAAGGTTTAGAGATAATTTCATATTGTGTGCCTAATATTATTTATTTTTGTAGAATATTGTGAGAGTATTGGGCAGATTATGAAGACTTGGAGGATGAGATAATCTAGGGACTTTCTCCCTACTACAGGATGAACCAAGATTGGAGAATAAATGAACAATATATTATGAAATTATTGAACAGATTCTAGAGCTCCAATGATTGAGAAAATCTAGGAATGTGATCCCTGTCACTTAATGCAAATTCCTAGTGTTGGGAACTAGATCCACTTTTTGAGGTATTTTGGAGGGGAAAGTTGCGTCATTTCAAGGATAATGCTTCCTTGTCACTTTGTATAAGTACCAATTTGAATTTTCCCCTAGGGGCATGTATTTCTTAGTCTTCTTAGGTAGAAAACTTCTTATTTAGCAACTCCACTTTCATTTCTAGCAGAGATGTACTTGGATTGATTCAAATAATGAATTTTGGTGCCATTTTTAGCTACCAAAGTTTGGTATCCTTCATAGGAATCTAAGTATCCTTGGGCTTGGCCATCCCAGGAGTCTCACATCTTGTAAAAATCCTTGGTAAAAAACCATCTAAAAAAAATATAAGACCTTGGTTGATGGGACATGTATTCCAAGTTGAATAGTGGGCAAAACATCCTAGCAGGACTTCACTTCGGTTTATTATGGGTAAGGAAATTGGAAAAGGAAAATGCAAAGGCTTTTGAAAAGAATGAGAGATTTATTAGCATTTATTTATGAAAATAATGGAAAATAGGAGAAAATGGAGGTGAAAGGTCACAGGTTGCATGTGAGGAGGAAAATGATGGAAAATAATGGAAATGAAGAAAATAGATACCTCACTAATAAAAATGCTTCTGAGGATCAGTGGGTAAGCTTTGGTAAGCTTTGATCAATGGGTAAGCTTTGGGAGCTCTCTCATTATTGTCTCTTTCTCTCATACTCTTGGATACTTAGAGTTTTCTTGGAGCACTCTTGGATAGTGTGGCATACTTGGTGGTTTGGAGAAAGAAGGCAAAAGAAAGGTAGGAAAGCACAAGGGGACATCCAGATCAACATCTACAGTAGGTTCTGAGTGTAGGTACCAAGTTACATGTATGTTTTTCTCACTAGTTTTGGCATGCATGGTGTATGCATGTGGATTTGCCTAGGCTTTCCATTTCCTTGATAGCCATGGTGTTCTGGGTTTATTTCCATTGATTGTTTTCTGGTTGGTTCTCATGATTCCTTTAGTTGTGGGTTGAGTTATTAGTAAATGGAGCCTTGGTTGGAAAAACGCTCTGAAGCTTGGTGTATAACTATGGGTTGAGTTACTATTCTCGGAGCCTTGGTTGGACAAACGCTTTAGAGCCCGGTGAACAGTTGTTGGGTTGAGTTACTAGTCCTAGAGTCTTAGTTGGATAAATTCTCTGGAGCCCTAGGTGGGTTAAGTTACTAGCCCTGGAGCCTTGGTTGGACAAACACTCTGTTAGTCATCAGTAATATTTTCTATTTGTAAGATGACTAAATATTTTTCCTACATTTCTAAAAACAAAATTCATGAATATTGTGAGTTTTAGAAATCTCACTACCTACATTATCCTTAAACCAAATTTTTCACTATTTCACTATTTTTTCATGTCATGGTCAACCTACCACTCCTAAAAGACCCCTCATGGGCCTATGCTACTCATCTACATCCTATTTTCCCACCTATAACCTCAACACTCTGTTTTGCCTTTGTCTCACCCCGCCACTTTCCATCTAGGATTACCAAACAGCCTGCTCCTCCTCATGTTCACCAGGTTCCTCAAAATATTGATGGTCTCAAAACTATCTCTGTAGGCTCTTTAGATAAATCAAGTACATTGGATTTTGGATCTTCAATACATCAATTTGTCAAAAACTCCGTTTTTTACACTTGAAGACCCTAAGCCAAGCTTTCATTCAAAGACCAAGTCAAAGGAGTTTTCTTGCAGGTCATTAGGGTTTCATAGGTTGTAGGGTTATCCTTGGTGTTTTAAAGCACTATTTTTTATGTGCTAGAAACTGAATCAAATTTGAAAGAAGGTCAGCACCTGTTTGTCCAAGATAGATCAAAAAAATCTCCAAGGAGGACTGCTTGGTCAAGTTCAATTTCTACAAAAGGCAACTGTTCATTTTGACATTTCTGCAGGAGTGTCAAGGTGACTATCAGCAGAAAATTGGTAAGGTAAGAGGCCTTCTCCTCATTAAAAGACATTCACAAGCTAGGAGGGAGGAAGCAGCTTATGTTCAAAAAGAATCAGGGTTCCTAAGACTGATTGGGCCAGCAGTGTGCCAAGCAAGGATCCAATGCAGCAAATCACATGGATGAAAGCACACCAATAGAACCAAGCATGAATTGAAGATTTTCAGAAATCATAGATAAAAAAGGGGAAAAGGTGAGGTGAACTGGACAAAAATGAATGAACTTGAAAGGGCTATAGAGAACTTAGAAGACAACACTAATAATTGTTCTCAAATAGCCCAGAAACTTATGATTTTGGTGAGGTGATCAGAGAAGATGAAAGGGTAAGTTTAGACTCCATAATGAAAGCAAAGGGTTCCTAAAAATATCACTATTTGCAAAGATTCCAAACTCATCTCATGGAGTTTTTCATGCCAAAGATGGTCAAAAGAGGTAAAATGAAGATGTTAGGCTTCCATCATAGCAGCAGAAAGAAGGTTTTAAAGGGCTACTGTATATGTCATCCCAAAGTTTGCCAAAGTGAAATTTCTCACTGTGTCAAAGGTTGAAAGAAGCAAAGAATATTAATGAGAGGAGGATCAAATTCTCATTTCAGTTACTCACACTCAGTAATAAAGGGGATAAAGACATAGTGTTGAGCTCCAAGATGAAGACCCAAGGTAATTGTAAGGTTGTTGTTGTGTAATTGAACATATCAAACTTCAGGAATATCAGAAAAGGCTAAGTCAGTATGTCATGGCACCTACGAATCAGAAGTGGCCTAAAGAGGAGGTAGCAAACATGATTGTGAAATATATAATGCTTGTCAAAGGTAAGTTTATCATGCCTAAGGATCAGTGAAAAAGGAAAAAACCATGTTTTTAAGTCACTCACACTCAGAAATGTCAAAAGGAGTAAAAACATGATTACAACTTCACCAATGAAAGAAAAAAGAGGTTTTCACAGTGCTAATGTAAGGAAAGGTCCCTCAAAAATATTTTAAAAAGCTTACCATTACTGAATGAGCTAAAAAGATGTGTTAGATTTCAAAATGGCAGAGAAGGAAATTTTTGGCTTTTTGCTATGTCAAAATGAGTGAAACAGACCCTCAGGCTAAAGAAGGACCATTTCATTTCTCCAGCAAGCTGCCACCAAGAGAAAAAGAGCCACTTAAAATTTTTAAGTCTCCTACACAACAATGTCAAAAATTTATTGAAAATTAAAAAGGCTCAAAAAACATTAGCGAAGTGGGTTTTCTAAATTCAATTTATTTTCCTAGGCTATAAAGGACCTTTTTACCCTTCACTAAACTCATTGTGCACATGCAAATACAGCTAGAGCATCCAAGAGAGAAATTTGGGAATTTTTAGTCAAAATTGAGCAAGTCTGCCTGGCGATGTGCATTCAATGCCTGGCGCTACACATCCAAGAGATTTTTCAGTGCAAATTTGCACTGTGCTACGCATCCAGGGACACACGTTGTACGTTCGCGCAAGCGCTACCCTTTCGCCCAAGACAGCCCGGAAGACCCAGAAGACCTGTAGGCGTTGCGCATTGGAGGCCTAACGGGCAGGGGAACGTGTAGGCGTTGCGTGTTGGAGAGCCCGACAGGCCCAAAAGAACGTTCAATGCTGCGCGTTGGGGAGCCTGACAGGCAGAAAGGCGTTCAGGAACTGCGCCTAGGGAACCCGACACCCAGGAACGCATGCAGGTCCTACGCATTGGGCAGAGAGGACCTAATTGTGCGTGCAAGCGCTGTGCCTTCGCCAGAAGCTCCTCCTCCACCTGAAAATGCGAAAAAACAACAAAAAAGACTCCTCCAACTTGCATCAAAATATTTTCAAAGGCATTAAAAGTTGGTAGGTGGATGTCTTGCCTTGTCCTCCAATGAATTTTTGATGATTCAATGCTAAAGGAAATTGGAAAAACCCTAAGGATTAGAAACCTAAGTCTTCATGCTAAAAGCCCTATTCCAAACTCCATCATCTACAAACAGGAATTTATCAGTCAAATAGGGTATGAAGTAGGGTAATTACAGTGAGCTGAAAATTAACCATTCATCAAATCTTAAGGTGATTAGTCATACACCTACACTTTCCTCTCACTCACTTGCAAAGAATTCCTTTCACCCTCTTTCCAAATTAGTCCTCATACCAACGTTTCACAAGCAGAGCTAGGGTTTTTTAAATACAACAGTAATCAAAATGTCAGGGGAAGGATGGAACATTAGTAGTGAAGAAGGCCAAGTGCCTATGAGGCAGAAGCACAAAGGTGGGAAGGTTAATAGGTTTGAACCCTAAGACACTTTGGAGCTTAAAGCCTCTCCTATGATCATCACATGCTTTCAAAATGTAGGGTATTTCCAGTTTTGTGAAAAGGTCCAACAAGTGCAAAGTCACCCTGAGCTCACTAGGTTGTTCATCCTCAACCTACACAATAAACAAGTAAATCTTGCACGGGTAGACTTTGAGTTGTCATCAGATGCCATTTCTAGTGCCAATGGAGTGCCTAATGTTGGTGAAAAATGGTTCAAAAGAGAAAAGTTGGACATGAGCTGCTATGAGCCATTTCCTAAACCCAGATACAAAGAAGGCTGCAAATCTATTTTCCCTTTCTCACACTTGCTAGAGAGGTATGCACCCTTGATGAGGGTCATCATGAAATATTTTACCTGTGAGGGAGGGTAATTTAGACTCTACTCCTATCATATCAGATTGCTCATGCACTTTACTAGGGTTAAACTGCTTCATTTACCCTACTACCTCTATAGGAGTATTGACAAGATGTCTTCTGTTGTCCAAAAGAGGAACTATTCCCATCAAATGCAAAGTTTGTTTCACCACTCCTTAATCAAAATGGTTCTGCTACATCAGTTGGAGCAAAAAGGCATACCATGGGAGGTGTTCATTGCTCATGAAGTGTTCACAAACCCACAGCCCCATCATCAGCCAAATTTTCCCTCATCATCTCATCCTCCTCCCTCTACTCTTCCATCACCTCCTACTGATCATGCCTCATCATCTACACATGTATCCTCTCCTCAAGGAAACCTCCCTTCCTCATCCTCTCCCAATGCATCAGATCAAGAAGGAAGTGGCAGTGAACAAGCAAGTGACCATGAAGATGAGGGTAACAATGAATCAAACCAAAATGAAGATGAGGGTGATGATGAGTCAAGCCAAAAGGAAGCAGAAAACATGGAAACATAGGGATATGATAACAGTGAAGAAAATGAAGAAGATGATAGTGGAAATGGATTAAGCAGCGATGAAGAAGAGGTCAGCAATGAAGCAAAAGACATGGAGGTAGATGATAATGAAGATGAGGCAAGTGATGAAGAAAGCAGCAATCACAATGACAATGTTAAGGATGAAGAGGCAAAAGACAGCATGGACACAAATGAAGCAAGTGACAAAGAGATAGAGGATGATCCTAAGGATAGCAGTGAGACTAAGAGGCATAATGGTAGTCAAAATAGTGAGGCTCATAGTCATGATGGAGATGAGGCAGAAAATTTTGATGAAGAGGAAGCCACTGAATCTAAGAGCAGTGAAATTGATATTGGGAATAATGAAGCAAGCATCAGTGAGAAAGAAGACAGTCATGACAGTCATGAAAATAATGAAGACAATGAGCCTCACAGTGATAATGATGGTGCAGAAAGCAGTACAAATGCAAAGGAGAGAAGAAATCATGATGATGATGATAGGGATGATGTTGACACTAATCAAAACAACAAAGACAACAGTGGTAATATTGAAAACAGTGAGGCTGATATTGAAGATAGAGAGGTAAGCAGTAGTCAAGGTAATGAAGAGGAGGACATGAAGACAAATGAAAATAGTCAGGAAAGCCATAAGGAAAGCATGGATATCAGTGAACCAAACAAAGATGGCAAACATGATAAAGACACCAAAATGATCACAATTAAACCTCTTCCATTGACATACCACAGAGGAGAAAGGCATGTGTTTGCTGCCTCTAAAAGGAAAGGGGCCATGCCTTCCACATCCACTAAGCCACTAGAAAGGCAAAGAAAAGGTAAAGGAAGAAGAGGAATATCAGCATGAGGTTGTGATACCAACAATGACCCTGTCAATCCCAGAATCATTCACAAAAAACATATAAAACGGCCATTCCTGTTTTATTCAATAAAGGCTCACTTTCTGCAAACTCAACTCATATTACGTGCGCCCTTTCAACTTTGAATATGATTATAATACTAACTTCTTCCTGCAAACAATCTTCAATTGTGAATATCACTGCAATTTCATCCCTTCAGTAAATACCAGATAACACTCCAAATCTGATAATTTACATACAGAAACATTCTCATATAATTTCATGAAAACTGTTTTTGAAATCCAAACCCAACTTCGTAAACTCAAATCTTGCTCAAACTTTGTAAAACCCAATACATATATACAGGCTCTGATCAATGTCAAAACAAATAATTGACAGCATCATTTTACCTCTTCTTCATCGCAAACTTTCATGGATCATATATTTGGTAACTATTGCAGCATTCGGCATTCGATCCACTCTTCGTGCTTACATTCATTTCTCTACACACACAGTTAGTTATGATAATTCCATTAAACAACAATAGTTTTGGAATTGCCAATTTACTTCTTACAATCACTGCTGCCTAGTATTTCACTTCTAATCTGTGTCATTAGGGATTCAATACGGTTTCATAATCCGCCTTATAACTGAAATCCTTTCTCTGCTTCAACTCTCCATCGCCTTTCATTCAACTCTGCATCCATTTTCTCAGCCGAATTTCAATGATTCAACATCGGACCTGCTCCAAATTTCCTTTTCAACGCAGGTTTTCGAGCGCTTCAATTCAACGAACCATTTAAATGAAACCAAATTCCCCTAGAACTCTGTGTGCAGACTTTAATTTCTCCGCATCTGTCGGATCCGATGACTCGGAACAATTTGCAAAACGCACTGATAATGTGCGAACACTTTTATAGTTTTAGCATCAGTGTCAATCCGACGTTGCAAATTGCCAGGTTTTTGGATACTACCCTTGTCATATCTGTATCGAATTTATATCTTAACAGCATTCATTAAAATCCCAATATAAAAACATTACACAAATTTCCCAAGCTTCACGCACGCCATTTAAAAACAATCTTTGACTTACATGAAGCTACCGCCTTTCGATCCTTGCAAATCTCAAACTCCATTCAACGTAATAACAAATATAGCTACGGGCTTAATGCATGGTTGGTAAACAAAATATGACTTACCTCCACGTATGATTCGCTGGCAATTACACGCTCCCATTTTGTTTGCAAACTCATAACGCGTCTCCACGTTATTCAATTTGACTGATACTTTCATACATCTGGTGTAACTTCCACGTTTCTTTGACACTTTTCAAAATCCCGAATGCTACTCAATCGGCAATTGTCAAACAGCAATTATAATATTCTTCCATTTTTGACTCTATAAAGTTCCGATCCGATTTAATTGGAATTGGAATCGCAACTGCAATGTATTTTAATACAACTCAATCGGCGATCGGAAGTAACACATGCCTCCAAAACTGTCGATGCACCCACAGTTCCAATGCGAACAATTATCTGGCCCGATTTGATTTCAAAACAATTTCATATCATTTCGTATCTGTCTTTGCCATTAGTGTGACCCCTCTGTTCACCGATGCGATGATTTCAACCGGACTTGGTTTCAATTTCAAAGCAGTTTCCAAAGAACCTTTGCGCCCACGTTCTTTAATAACTGGATGCAATAATTTAAAACTTCTTTCTCATCCGATGCCACGGAGTATTCGGACCGATGAGTTCCAAAATCAAAATATACATTAATTTAGTTCCGTTCCAAAACAATCTTCAGGTCTTTTCTTAGACTATTTCTCTGATAAGGACTTTTCCAACTCATGAATTATTTTAAAACAACCGAATTGCAGCAGAATTCCTACTAATTCATACAGATTGCAACCATTCCAAACAAATAAAAACACCTCAACCTTACGCTTTGTTATACACTGATGGATATAATTCATACATAACATAATAAAAAAAGACAGAGTCTCGGCCCTACCGATAATATAAAGAATGTTCTCTGTTTTTATTCACAACTCCAGTCTTTACTACAAATCTGAGCGCTTGCTCCACCCCAAAAACTCACACTAACACCCTTCTAATAGGAGCTTTTACTCTAAAAAAACTCGTAATTACACTATCGCTCTACCTTTTCCTAATTCTATATCCCTTTGAATTATATAAGAAGACTCAATTTATACAACTAAATGGTTCCATGAATCAATTCTGATTCTGAACCAGAAATCTCTCCTAAAATCTCTTCAAATCCACTCCAATGCTAAATCAAGCTTTTAAAACTCTATTTTAGCCAAATAAATCTAACTATTTGGCCTGATCTCCACACAAGGAGGATCACTCAGCCACCTACACCCTATCCTCATAAACACTTTCACATATTTAAACAAATAAAATTAATTAAATTAATTTTCTTCCAACCCCTTGTTAGTCACAACATGTGACCATGCTATCACATTGCTGACTAGCCTTAATGCTCTTGCATCAGGTTGAGAAAGAGTTTGAACTCATCCATGTTGATAGTGATGAGGAAAATGAGGAGAAAATCACCAGCATACTTCTTCAAAGAAAATATGCCCAAATCAAAGACTTGGAAGCCAATTTGGATAGGGCTAGGAATGTTATCCATTTTTATGAGATGGAAAACAAACATATGGGAGCACAAAATGCCATCTATGAGGCCAAGGCTATCAGATCCCAGAAAGAAGCTCAAAGGGCACAAGTAAAGCTATAAGAATTCATGGGAACCTATGAGGAAAGTGAAGATGAAGAAGGTCAGTCTAGAAGGAGACCAAGAACCATGGGTTTAAAGAAGTCCTTGGCAAGACAAAGAGAACAAGAATCAGCCTTGGTAGAGCAACTCCCTCTAAATGAGTTGCTTGACATGGAGATAGAGTATGATCAGGAGCCTTGGCTAGAAATAGAAAACACACACTTAGAGGCCAAATTGGAGAAAGCCAATAAATATCTTGATCTCCAAAGGAAGATGACCAAGCATTATGACCAGAGAAATCAAATTCCAATGGCTAAGCTTAAAAGAGCCCTTGCCAAAATACAAGCACTCAAAGAGGAAAAAGACCAAGCAAACCTTGTAATCTTGGCTGAAGCTTATCTACAAGCCTCCCAAACCCCATAAGGAATATATCTACAAATTTTGGGAACTTATTGAAAAATTTTGGTTTTTTGCTAATTTTTAGGCTTGAAGGCGCAGCATCCTTGGTGCTACGCTTTTCCCTTAGGCATCCTCAAGAGGAAAAATTCGCATTTTTGGAATCCTCATCTCATGTAAAACATGCTCACCAAAATTTCAAGTCATTTTGAGTTGATTTGGTCCTCCAAAAGGGTCAAAAACACCCCAAATTTCACCTTTCTGCCTCATTTTCAGGGCTGGCATTGCGCCTTGAGCAGCCTTGGGAGATTCACTCTTTGGACTAGTTAATGGAGCCCAATCAAAAAACCAAGGGATTTTTTGAAAAGTATACTCAATAGGATTTCCAACAGGCCATCACGGAGCCAATTCTGACTTCAGGAAGGTCATCAAAACCTGGCTGAAAGTGGACCCAGTTTTTCCTTTGCAGGCCCTATGCGTTCAAACCTATGTGCTGCCTTTTTGGCCAAAAAGTAAAAAAAAGACACTCATTTATGGAAAAATGATATTTTAGTGTTTTTTGGGGCAAATCACTCCAAATTTAGGTGCTAGGAGTTATTTTTGCATTTATTTCATGAGATATTTTGTGTCTTCGGCCTTGCATGGTCTCTTAGACATAAATGACATTTATGGGTATTTTTGACATTTTCAAACCCTAGTTAGGGTTTTTTCCCTCCTTTGCTAGATAAATAGAACATGAGGGATTTGTTGTAAAAGGTTGGCATTTGACAACTCTTAAGAGCAATATATGGTTTTTTGGAGATTGAAGAGAAATTGGTGTTGTGGAATTTGTGGATGGCTTGTTTTGATTGATGAAGGAGAAGGCTTGCTTGCAGGATCCCTGAGCATGGTTAATGGTGATGTGCCTCTATTTAGTTCTTGTTTCCTTATGTATCATTTTGTTACATCCTTCTATTTTGCAGTAGGCCAAAAGTTTCAGACTAAGAAATGTTGTTCAAAGGTGCCTTAGCTCTGTTTGTTCTTATTGCCTTTATGTTTTCCTCTGCTAGGTCAGTTTAGAGAATTCTTAGCTACTCTCTAGACCCACTTATGCTTGTTTATTTCATGAATGATTTAATACAGTAGATTTCAAATATGTTTCATGGTTAGCCCTACTTGTTTGATGTTACTTGAATATTGTTCTTGGGATCCTTATTTGAAGTATCACTGATTAAGTTTTTCCAAAGAGGTTGTGTTTTAATCATTCCCTTTGTCCATTCTTGAAAGATTTCCTTAAAGGTATTTATAGCTTGATCAATGATGTTTAGGAGTTCCCTCTTCCTTGATCTATGTTATATGTTTATCTTAAATGTTTTCTAAACCTTGAAGGTGAAATCACTAGAAGTTATTCAAGTTTCTTGCCTTCTATAGTTCACTGGATTGTTTGTTTCAAATGCTTGCTTGCTTGAGTTTAATCAAAGATTTATTGGTTTTCCTTGTCTTATGATTACTTCTTTATGTTGAGTACTATTTAAGACCAATCTTGTTTAAAGGTATTTTGTTCAAGGATTCTTAACTTCCCTTTTACACCTACCATGTTCACAAACTTGATGTTCATTTCATCTCACACAAACCTTGAAGATCCATTTGACCATGTTATATTTGCCCGGTGATGCACCTTGATCCATTGTTGAACTTTCCATGACCTTTGTAGACTCCATAGACCAATGACTTGAAGATCTCGAACTCCATCTATTCTGCTTGATCACTTACACAACCAAAACAAAAAAAACCCTAAACTTAACAACTAGCCTAAAATCAAACCCTTAAAGCAAACAAGTTCACATCCTTTGCACACAATAGAGAGAGCCCTCTCTGAGTCTAGGAAGGCTAGGTCCTAGGACTCCAAATACTGGTATGATGTTACCCCTGTTCATTTTTTCTCACCAATTTAACAAATTACGGGACCTAACACACTCCAGAACACAGAAGCAACTGGGGTTGAGTTACTAGTCTTGGAAGCCCTGGTTCGATAAACGCTCTGGAAGCCCTGTAACAGTTGGAGTTGAGTTGCTAGTCCTGGAAGCCTTAATTGGAAAAAACACTCTGGAGCCCTGGAGCAGCTTGGATAGAGGCCAATCCATGATGGTTTTGATGTTCGACAATGAGGTGGAATCACTACTTGAGGGTTGAGGTGGTTTGGCCTCTGGAAGCCCTGGATTGATTGTAATTGATGTGTTTGATGAGGTTCCACATTCATTCTTGGAATATGGTATGTGGATGATTGGCTTAAGTGAGACTTTTCTCAGCCAATCTATGGTCAAGTGGAACGTGGAAGTCTCATCTTCGGTTGTTTTTTACATTCAATATTGAAGAGATCATTCCTTTGGTATTTGGTATGGAAATGTACCGGTTATTTTGTGGATTTCATTGATGTTATATCCATGGTATTTCTATTGCTATTATGTTGGTTATAAACTTATATTTTATCAGTGATTATGTATGGATCTATCTATGTTTTTTCCTGTAAATGACTAAACAATTTATCTATGGTCAAATATATTGTATGTCATCTTATGATGTAAGGGAGCAACGCTTCTTAGCGATTCTCATATAAGTATTAGACCCATATGTTTAAATCTGCTATTTATACCTGTAGATGCAATGTTTGTGACATGTTTGACTAAATTTCTGTCATGGTTGGGTGCGGTCCCGATGAGTTCTTGATGATGTGATTGCTTCCATATCTTTGTTTAAATGTTATTTTTCCTCTCCTGAAGTTACAAGAAGTTCTGGGCAGTGACCTGGGCTCAGGGGCTAAAAAAGTGTCACAAATATTGGAGTTTCAGGTACAAAATTGACTGTTAGGGGCCCTAGCCACTACCTTGCCAAGGAAAGCTCACGGCTATAGGTTGCTAGCTGCTCCCTTTCCCTTATATGCCCATGGATAAGGCTTAGAAGGGTCAAAAATTTGTTCCCCCTTAGGGAATAGGGCCCTGAAAGGTTGGGTAACCTCATGGGGATGTTAATGATGCAGTGTAAGGTTTGTTTGTCAAGTTTCCATTAGTTCCACTTTGGTGGTCTGGATGGAGGTGTTAATGATAATATCTCAAATATGGAACCTATGTCTTCGAATTCTGGTGGAACTTCTTCTGCAGATTCCTTTCCTATTTCACTCATCAACCTTCAGTTTTACTTACACAAAATTCAAATGCATTAAAAATTTGTTACACAATTTTTAAATTGCATTAAAATCCACTTTATAGCCTTTTTGTAAATGACAGAATCATAATTGCATAATAAATATATAATGCAGCAACAATAAAACCATACATAGCAATATTTGCTAAGTCGATTTTATTCAATTTGGGTAACGGATTTAAATCAACATTAAAACCTTTTCGATAATTCTACTGCCACCAATTAAAACATTAAACCTAATGCATTTAATTATGTGATATCCGTTGGATTAAAAACCTTGATGCAAAAACCGTTAGATCTGTTGAGTGCTGGGCGGACAGCTCCAATCATAAAATCTAATTTATAATTTTATCGGGTCCATTCAAATGGTTAAACAGTGTGCAACTTTATATGCGATAATCGTTGGATCATAATTCGATGGTCACGATATCACTTTGCTCCTTATGCACTACAACGATCCCATTAGCTTTAGTTTTTTCAGATTCTCTACCCCTTCAAGAAATCACGGTTTCCATACTTCAACAACTAATAGCCTTTCAAATTGTCAATACAAGCAACCCATTCTTTCTCCACAGTGGACACAGAATATTTAATTAAACATTACACACAGAAATTAAATCAACAAAGCTTGAATTGAATAAAATAAACTCAGAAATGTTTCGAAAGAAATAAGACTTCTTTGAATTGTCAATTTCGCATACAATTTCAAAGGTACAGAGGATTTTCCATGTTCTTCTATTTGATTAATTCTCTATCCAATCCTCCACACTCCCTACGATTACATTGTAACCTATATATATATATATATATATATATATATATATATATATATATATATATATATATATATATATATATATATATTCACACAATCCTTTTAATTCGATTCTTTTGAATCGAATTGTTCTAATTTTGGATAAAATCGTATTACATGATATTTGCCTAAAAATCCTCAACTAAAAACTAAATTCAATGAATCAAATACAAGCTATCCAAATCCCTGAATACCAATCAAATCTTATCTACCAAAACAGTAAATCGCCAGCTAAAGGAACCCACTCCTTTGCTTGTAAATATTTTTTGTATTTTTGGAATAAAATGAAGTATTTTTCTCCTCGAGGCTCATGCTCCTGCATCAGACTCCCAAGGACAAAATTCTTCATGGGCTCTTGTCCATGAGCTCCTCCGCAGAACTGCCCAATTTCTGTAGCAAGGTATTTTTCATCCAAGTAGCTTCTGCAACTGGTTGATCTTTCCACTTGATCAAATACTCAAAATACTCTCGTCCTCTTGTCTTTTTAGACAGTCTTTTGTCTAAAATATTCTCTGGCTACAATATTTTTGCTGTGGGTAACTGTGTCAACCAGTCAATCTCTTCTTTACTTTCAGTTGTATCATCTGTGTCTCTATCCTCATACATGTACAAATCAGCAACATTGAAAATTGGAGATATTCCAATGTCAGGGGATAATTCAATTTCATGCACATTTGCAGAAAATTTTCTCAATACTCTGCATGGCCCAATTTTTTTAAATTTCAACTTGTTATACACCCTTTTTGGAAATATTTCTTTTCTCAGGTATGCTAGAACCAAATCTCCAACCTCAAAATTAACTTCCCTCTTCTTCAAATCTGCTCTACTTTTGTATTTGATGTTGCTGTCTTGTAACTATTGTTTTACCTGTTCATGTATAGCTCGAATTTCTGAAGCAAAATCTTCTCCATCAGCACTTCTCATCTCTGTTTTTCCCAAATTTCTTAGTTCATACAATCCTCTTGGGTGCATTCCATAAACTATATGGAATGGACTCTTTCCTTTATTCCTGTTAGGAGAGTCATTATAAGCATATTCAGCCTGTGCCAAAATTTGATCCCATTGTTTAGGATGTTCACCTGCAAGACTTCTCAAAAGATTACCCAAGCTTTTTTTCACCACCTCAGTCTGTCCATCAGTCTAAGGGTGATAAGCTGAGCTGAAACTTAGTTCAGTACCAAGATTTTTCCACAATGTCCTCCAAAAATGACCAACAAATCTGGTGTCCCTGTCAGAGACAATGCTTTTAGGTAACCCATCCAACCTTACAATCTCTGTTAAAAAACAAATTAGAAACATGAGTAGCATCACTGGTTTTATAGCATGGAATAAAATGTGCCATTTTAGAAAATCTTTCAACTACAACATAAATTGCATCATTCCCTCTCTGTGTTTTCGGTAAACCCAAAACAAAATCCATACTTTTCATATCCCAAGGTCTATCTGGAATAGGTATTGGAACATACAAACCTGTGTTTTGACTTCTTCCTTTTGCATACTAAAAAACTTTACAATTTCGCACATACTTCTCCACTTTAGTTCTCATCTTTGGCCAAAAATAAAAATGGCTCAGCTGTTCATAAGTCTTGTCTGCACCAAAATGTCCACCAAGTCCACCACTATGTTTCTCCTTAATTAAATTTTCTCTCATAGAACAATTTGGTATGCACAGCTGATTTCTTTTGAATAACAAACCTTCTTGCAAGAAAAAATCCAACCACTTACTTCTGTCCAACAAAATAGGATTGATGCATGCTTCAAATGCCTCTTTAAAATCCAAATATGTTTTATACAATTCTTTAAGAAAATCAAAACCCAACACTTGAATTTGACTTTCTTGAACTAAAATGCTTTTTCTACTTAAGGCATCTGCTACTTTGTTTTCTTGGCTAGTTATATGTTTCAATACAAAATTGAAACTCTGAAGATACTCTACCCATTTTGCATGTTTCTGATTCAATTTTGGCTGCTGCATAATGTACTGCAATGCATGATTGTCTGAATAAAGCACAAACTCTTTAGACATCAAATAATGTCTCCACTTCTTTAATGACTGCACAACTGCATAAAATTCCTTGTCATAAGAAGAATATTTCCTTCTTGTCTCGTTCAGTTTTTCACTAAAATAAGCTACAAGTCTGTCTTCTTGACTTAGCACAGCGCCAATAGCTTCTCCACTGGCATCACATTTCACTTGAAAAGGTTTGTTAAAATCAGGAAAAACTAAAATGCGTTTTTCTGTTATCTTTCTTTTCAACAAATGGAAATTTTTTTTCTGCTTCATCAGTCCATTTAAATGGTTGTTTGTCCTTCCTTATAGTTTCAATAATAGTAGCATTGATCTTACTAAAATTCCTTATGAATTTTCCATAAAAACTAGCAAGACCATGGAAGCTTCTTACCTCAAAAATACTCTTAGGTGAAGGCCATTCTATGATTTCCTTTATCTTCTCTGGATCCATTTTCAATCCATCAGCAAAAACAAAAAAACCTAAGTATACTAATTCTTCCTTCATGAATGAACATTTTTTTCAATTTACCAGCAACTTTTCCAGGTGCAACTTCCTTAAGACATAATTCATATGTCTCATGTGTTCTTCTTTAGAATTGCTGTAAATTAATATATCATCCAGATATACTATCACAAATTTACCAATAAATTCTTTCAACACTTCATTCATAAGCCTCATAAATGTACTAGGAGCATTTGATAATCTAAACGGCATTGCCATCCATTCATGCAATCCTTCATTTGTTTTAAAAGCTTTTTCCATTCATCTCCTTCCGTTATCCTAATTTGATGATAAGCACTCTTTAAATCCAGTTTTGTAAAATATCTTGCCCCACTTAAACAATCCATCAAATCTTCAATTCTGGGTAAAGGAAATTTATACCTGATTGTTATTTTATTGATTGCTCTTGGATCAGTGCACATTCTCCAGCCTCCATATTTTTTTGGACTCAACACTGTCGGCACTGCACAAGGAGTCAAACTCTCTCTGATCAGTGCTTTATCTAACAATTCCTGTACCTGCTTTCTGATTTCTTCATTTTCTGTGGGAGTCATCCTATATGCTGCTTTATTTGGAAAATTTTCTCCTAGAATCAAATCTATATGATGGCTGATCTTTCTAATAGGTGGTAATTCATCCAGAAAATCATCTACAATGATATCACAATAATTTTCCAGCATCTCTTGAATTTCAATTGGTAAATCAAAAATTATACTGAAAGTAATTACTACCTTGGGTTTGCAAACTAATGCAAAGTTTACCTCATCATCTTCAATTTTTTGTAGATATTCTTTTCCACTCAGTAACAAAGCTTTCGGATCAGATCTTCTTTTTTATGCATCTTCTTCTTCTATCGGCAACAATGTATGATTGATACCATCTTTACAAAACTTGTATGTGTTCTTCTTCCCATCATGCATAGCTCCTCTATCATACTGCCACGGTCTACCCAGCAATATGTGACATACGTCCATAGGCATTACATCACACATAATCTTATCTTTGTAGCTGCCCAACTGGAATTCCACTTCACATTGTTCATTCACTAATAGCTGATGTCCTTTCTGAAACCATGACACCTTGTAGGGTGTTGTATGTTTCTTTGCCTTCAATTTCAATTTCTCCACCACTTTTGTAGAGACCAAATTATCAGTGCTGCCACTATCAATTACCATTTGACAGTATTTTCCTTGAACTTTGCACACACTTCTAAGAAAATTTTTCCTCTATGCCGGTTCAACAACTTCTTTTGTTGGTTTTAACAAAACTTTTTTAACTACAAAAGATTCTCCTTTCTCTGGTATATTTTCTGCTTCTGGCACTTTTGCTGCTTCTAGCATTTTTTCTGCTTCCTCTTCACTCTGAGCAACAATTACATTTCTCTGATTTTTTCCCACATTCTCTGGACATTCATAAGCACTGTGTCCGAGCTTATTACATCTATAACATCTGATTTCTCTTCCTCTGCCTCTGCCTCCTCCTCCTCAGGAAAAACTCCTTCTGCCACTTGCATTACCTTCTGTAGATGTATGCTAACTTGAGCTGCTGCTAGCTCCTTCTCTAGGTGTTGTAGATCTTCCTCTACCACCTTGACTTCCTTTCCCTTGGAAAGTACTTCTACCTCTGGCAGATTTATTCCTTATGAGTTTTTCTTCAGCTTTCAAGGCCATTTGATAAGCCTCTTCCACTGTTTTAGGAGACAGCGGACTTATCTCATCTTGGATCTCCATCCTGAGACCATTTATATATCTTGCAATCTTCTCTGCGGTATCTTGAATTTGTCCTGCTCTTATACTCACTTTGTAAAATTCCTTTGTATATTCTTTGACTGTCATTGATCTCTGTCTAAGATTATGCATTTTTATAAATAATGAAAGTTGATAATCACTTGGAAAAAACCTACCTCTCAACTTTGCCACTATCCTATTCCAATTATTTATTGGGCTGCTTACCAAGTCTCCTCCTTTCTGCCTGCACTCCATCCCACCAAAGTGCTACATATCCTTTCAATTTTGTGCTAGCAAATTTCACTCTTTTTCCTTCATCCATTTCTTCGTAATCAAAGAACTTATCCATGTCATTAACCCAATCTATTAACTCCTCTGGATTTAAGCTTCCACTAAAAACCGAAACCTCAATTCTGGGTTTAGATGTGGATCCCAACACTGATTTGAAAAATCTCATTTCAAGAGTAGCTTCTGCAGGTTCTCCCTCTTCTGCAGATTCAACTCCGGGCTCGCTGACATCTCTGCCATCTACGTCTCTTTGATTTCCCATTTCCATTTCTTCTAATCTAGCTTGCATCTATTTCATAACTTCCATCACTTCAGCATTTGCAACTTGTCTTCCTCTTCTTCAACCAGCACCACCTCCTCTTCCAAATTTGTAAGCCATGTTGGATTTCTTTTCCTGATCTTTGAGATCTCACTCAGTGTTTAAAGACTGCTCTGATACCACTAATGGTGGTCTGGATGCAGGTGTTAATGATAAGCTCTCAAATATGGAAACTATGTCTTTGAGTTCTGGTGGAACTTCTTCTGCAGATTCTTTTCCTATATCACTCATCAACCTTCAATTTTATTTACACAAAATTCAAATGCATTAAAAATTTGTTACACAATTTTTAAATTGCATTAAAATCCACTTTATAGCCTTTTTGTAAATGACGGAATCATAATTGCATAATATATATAGAATGCAGCAATAATAAAACCATACATAGCAATATTTGCTAAGTTGATTTTATTTTCTTTGGGTAATGGATTTAAATCAAATTTAAACCCTTTTCGATAATTCTATCGCATCCAATTAAAACATTAAACCTCATGCATTTAATTATGCGATATTTGTTGGATTAAAAACCTTGATGCGAAAACTGTTAGATCTGTTGAGTGTTGGGCAGATAGCTCCAATCATAAAATCTAATTTATAATTTTATTGGGTCCATTCAAATGTTAAACACTATGCAACTTTATATGCGATAATCATTGGATCATAATTCGATGGTCACGATATCACTTTGCTCCCTACGCACTACAATGATCCTGTTAGCTTTAGTTTTGTCAGATTTGCTACCCCTTCAAGAAATCACAGTTTCCATACTTCAACAAGTAATAGTCTTTCAAATTGTCAATACAAGCAACCCATTATTTCTCCATAGTGGAACACAGAATATTTAATTAAACATTACACACAGAAATTAAATAAACAGAGCTTGAATTGAATAAAATAAAGTGAGAAATGTTTCGAAAGAAATAAGGCTTCTTTGAATTGTCAATTTCACATACAATTTCAAAGGTACAGAGGATTTGCCGTGTTCTTCTATTTGATTAATTCTCTATCCAATCCTCCACACTCCCTACGATTACATTGCAACTTAAATATATATATATATATATATATATGTGTGTGTGTGTGTGTGTGTGTGTGTGTGTGTGTGTGTGTGTGTGTGTGTGTATATGTGTGTATATATATATGTATCTATATATATATGTATATATATATATATATATATGTATATTCACACAATCCTTTTAATTCGATTCTTTTGAATCGAATTGTTCTAATTTTGGATAAAGTCATATTACATGATATTTTCCTAAAAATCCTCAACTAAAAACTAAATTCAATGAATCAAATACAAGCTATCCAAATCCCTGAATACCAATCAAATCTTATCTACCAAAACAGTAAATCGCCAGCTAAAGGAACCAACTCCTTTGCTTGTAATTTTTTTTGTATTTTTGGAATAAAATGAAGTCTTTTTCTCCTCGAGCCTCATGCTCCTACATCACACTTCCTTAAGGTCATCTAGGACGTTGAATCTCATATTAGTAGCCTTCCATCGCATGTTTACCCCGGTTGGACGATTACTTGGGTAGATGTAGGAAGAGGGTGTTACAGAGTGGTATTAGAGCATGGTTCAACTCTCGGACTGGATGGGTGGTGTTTTGATCATGTGTTTATGTTGGTTACATGCATGTGTAGTATGCTTGTGATATATATGTGCTTATTGCATCTTCGTTGTGTTGGCCATGGTGGTGTCTCCATGGAAGTGTTGATGGTGTTGTTGTCAACATGTTATTGCCTATCAAATTTAACATCTTATTGTCCATTGCTTTGAAATTTGTGCTCTGCATTTACGTTGGACTATTTCTTTGTACGCTGAAACACTGATTTTAATACACATCATTAGTCTACATGGTTTATTACACATTATTAGTCTAAGTTAAATCTCAACTTTTTTAATTAGGACTGCCTGAATATGAACTTGTATTATGAAACACTGATTTTAATACACATCACTAGTCTATCTAGTTTTAATACACATCATTAGTCTACATTAAACCTCAAATTTTTTAATTAATGCTACCTGAATATGAAATCACATCCGTTAAATTAAATTATTGAAAAAGTAATTTTTTTGAAATCACATTTATGATGATTTGTTAAATTAAATAATTGATTTTTTTTGAAATCGACATCAAGTTTATGAGGTTCAAAATGGTTTAATAAATTATTTTGGAATCTTATTCTCTTAAACATTATGAGAGGGACTTTTTTTTTTTTTTTAACCGTGGTGAATCGGTAACTCTTTAGACTAATCTAAGGGAGGTCCCAGGATCAATCCTCGTGGCTGCCTTATAACACCATTATGAGAGGGACTTAGAAGTGTATTAATGGTTGTTCATTAAGTACATTGAGGTCACAATATCATTTTCTAATATAAGAAAAAGAGCGAGGCGATCTATTCAAGGAGAGGGAAACATTTTCGCAATGGACGAAGATAGAGATCGAAAATTTAAAGGTTAAATTTAATAATGGAATATTCCTTACCAAATGAGATGCCAAAAATTGAAACTGACATGTAATAATAAACTTAAATGGGAATGATTAGGTTTGACTTAAACTTCCTTTTATTTATATAATATCAAATTATATTTATAATACCAAATAATATACTAAGTAAAATTGTATATGTTATTATATTTTAAATATCAAATTATATTTATAATATAATATAATAAGTAAAATAGTATATGCTATTATGTTTTGTTTTGGTGTTTAATTTGATTGGATTAACTTTGACTTTGATTACTTTTTATTAATATAATATCAAAATATATTTATAATACTAAATAATATAATACGTATATTAGTATGTGTTATTATTTTTCTGGCCACAATTTTTCTAGGTGAATAGGTGGAAGTGCCATTAATAAATGAATTAGTATATGTTATTATTTGTGTGGCCACAATTTATCTCAAAACTTTGACTTCACATTCACGCCTATGCTTTTTCCAAGGAATGTTAATTCTAAGTTTTGTATCACCACTAATTGCCTTAATTTAATACTAAACAAATTAAACATTAAATTGCAAATTGTATGATGAAACTTTATATCATGTTGGTAATCTAATGTACTTTATATCAAGCTGGTAATCTAATGTCATTTTATATCATGATGGTAATGTAATTTCCTTTTGTTCCACTAATTTAGTGATTGATGTGACATATAAAACTACATTAAATTTCAAGCACTGTGGAATTTTATTGTAATTAACTTAAAATATCAAAATTTCAATCCCAACTACAACACATTTAATTTAGTGTAATTAAATAAGATGTAAAAATTACATTTTCTAATTACAACATATTATTTATATATAATATTTTTGTAATTCTTAAAATGTTAAAACTATATTTTTTTTAAGTACACTATATTTTTTATATATACAATATTCTTTTAATTTCGAAAAATTTAATAAATTTAATAATACTATATAACAAGCTTTATAATAATATTTTTTTTCTTTTTTTCAACACAAATTAAATATATAAAATAAGAAATTTTTATAGATCTAAAATTCTAATTAAATTTTAAAAATCAAATTATTATTTTTTTTATCATTTCAAACATATTGATTTATCCTCTATTCTAATATCATCATGTGTATGTTGATAAAACTTGAACATTTAAAATATTTTGTTGGTAGTTTTATTTTAAGGGGCTGAACTTTCACTTATGACAAATGATTTCGGGTTTTGGGTTATTCACATGTTTTCTCACATCTAAAGAAAACAATTCAATAGCCAGTGAAAAGTATCATAATGTGTATGTTGACAAAACTTGAACATCTAAAATATTTTGTTGGTAGTTTTATTTTAAGGGGTTGAACTTTCACTTATGCCAGATGCTTTTGGGTTTTGGGTTTTGGGTTATTCACATGTTTTCTCACATCTAAAGAAGACAATTCAATAGCCAATGAAAAGTATCATAATGTGTATGTTGACAAAACTTGAACACCTAAAATATTATGTTGGTAGTTTTATTTTAAGGGGCTGATCTTTCACTTATGCCAAATGCTTTTGGGTTTTGGGTTATTCACATGTTTTCTCACATCTAAAGAAGACAATTCAATAGCCAATGAAAAGTAGTTTTAGATAGCAATCCACTTATGCCAAATGCTTTTGGGTTTTGAGTTATTTACATGTTTTCTCACATCTAAATAAGACAATCCAATAGCCAATGAAAAGTAGTTTTAGATTACAATCCACTTATAATGGTGGATGACTCATATTTCCACAAATGAAATTAGCAACAAAATTATTCATATTTGCAAACAATACATAATTACAATTTAACAAAATACCTCAATTTACCAATTAGTAAAACCACTAACCTTAAATTAATATTTTTAAAGTAATATTGTCAAACCTTTAGTATAAAAATTTCAAGCGATAATTTTTTTACGAATTCACTCGTTACTTTTTGGACCCAGAAAGGTGAGAGGACATTACAACTGTGCATTTTTCACTGTTTCTCTTCAACTAAAAAAAAAGTGGGGACATTACAGTTATGTAACTCTTGTCATGCATGAGTCCAACACACTTTACCAATTTTTAGGCCAACAGGCCTTCTCTTATGAAAGAGATCACTTTTTTTATCGTCAACATATTCACTCTGCAGAGGACACCTGTTACTCAACAATTTTTATCTAGGCACGACACCTGTTACTCATTTAAAACTGATTCGAACTAACTCTACTCTGTTCACCGTTCAGTTCTCGTTCTGTTCCCGTTATTTGCTCCGCCGACTGTGTAAGTTCATGCTCAACAACCCACTTTGTCTCTAGCTTCTTCTACAGCCGAGAACATGTTTGCCTCTTCACCGGAACGTTTTTCTTGTTCCCTTCACCGCGCGGCCTTAAGTTAGCTATAGATTGATACATGGAGCGTTGGGCAGACCCCTTTTGGTCCGTTCTCTTAGAGTATGTCATTTTCGTTTGTGCAAAGAGATTCAGCGCCGAGGAATGTTCTGTTAACTAGCTTGAATGCGACGGTTTCAAGCGCCATGGATGTCCTTGTGTCTGTTGTCGGCCACGGAAGGGAGAAGAAGCTTCTTGGGTAGAAAAGGCATGTTGAGTTTACACAGAGGTGGAATCTATTCCGATACAAGCTGGACAAAGCTGTGTCTGCAATTTCCCACTTTGAATATAATGAGGCTCTGTATTACATAAAGTCATCGAATTACGATCTATTTTCTATTCATACCCTTTTTTACCAGGTTGCTTCAGAATTAGAGGCATCTCTAGTTTGTTTCAAGGATCCACCCTTTCCATGGGGTTCGGCACTTACCTTTCTCGTGATTTTTGTTGGATTTTTCTATGCCTTCACGAGAAGAGATAAACTTTTCCGCAGTAAAAGAAAGCAATTATGAAGCTCCAAAAAAGACAAGTTTTAGTCTATTTGTTTTGTCATGGAAGCTCTGTTTATCATTCATCTGGATTTTGATCTGTGTATGTTGTCTGCATGGCAATGGAATATATGTTTTTTATTGTCAAAGTTGTCGATAAATTTATGAGGATTTAGAATTGATTTATACCTACACTATAGTAGTGCCATCCAAAATCATCGATGCGAAAACACAATGGATGTTTTCGCTGCGAAATTGGTATGCTGTACAGTCAGAATCATTGTACAAGGACCATAGTATGAGGAATAAAAGAAATATAACAACTAAACATGAAAATGGACATGATGCACTGGTAGGCATGCTTTCTTACAACCAAGTTTGGCATTCCAGGTGAGTATAATCGAACTTTGGCTTGCTTCTTCTCGCATATACCATCGTTTGTTTCTCAAATGAAATTCCAAACACCAAATTGATTTTAGATTAGATCTCTATATTGTATACAGTTGAAATATTTTTCTATTTTTTCTTATTTCTTTCTAATCATTTGTCCAAGTATGTTCTGCTTATGTTGATTTTACAGTTGCTCATATCCTATATAGTATTTACAGTTTTTTTTTATTCTAATAATATATAAGCGGCAGATAAAGTAATATGTCGATGCCATTAAAGTGGAAAGTTGCTATATCATTTCATTCCTCGGTGCTTCGAGTTCTTCCCATTGTAATCATCGACAGTTTTTCACTCAATATACAACCAACCCAACAATTCCAAGGTTCAATTCAATTCCATTGTTCTTTTGCTGTTGCATTTGAATTGGTGTTCGTCTATACTGACAGCGTTCGATGAGGTATGATCATCATTGGTTATTGTGCAAAATGCGCCAGTTTCAGAGCTCCATTTTTTATCGATGAAAATTACGGGGAGAAATAATTTCCCTCATCAGTTTTAGATCCCCAATTTAACTCGGTGACCTATTTTTGATATAATTCTTTACTTGATCTCAATTTTTAGTGTGAATTGCTTAGCCAACAATCAGTTGTGCAATCCGTGAAACCCTAGATCTTCTCCCTTCCCAAGACCACATAGACACATGTCTCTGTAGCGATGTCTGTGCAGCGTGAGTAGGAAATCAAACATATCGCTCTAATAGAATTGTTGGGTCTTTTTTATTTTGTTCCCTTGGCGTCTACTTATTATTTGAGTTAGAGTGTTGTGTGTTCTAAGAATTCCAATGTATACTTCAATTACTTAAGCTGATATGTTAATGGTACTTCCTGAATAATGATTGAGAATTACTGTATAACTTATTTTGCACACATGTATATATTTATTTGCGACACAATGCATATGAAAAAGATGATAGTGAGCACTCGATGTTGCTACCGTTTGGGGTTCCATGGAGTTAGTTTCTTATTTCTTAGCAGTTGTTATACAATTCAATCATACTTATACTTTGGAGTTCAGCTCCTCTAATGTATGTGGCAAATTCAGTGTTTCTGTGGGGTATTTGGGGGAATATGATACCTTTCATTTAGCCTTGTTAACATTGCCTATACGAAGTTGCTTGTGAAGGTGAAGGACAGTTTCATACTGTGGACCAAACAAGTGAGCAAATTTTCCAAAGACAACAATATTTTCCCAAATGGTTAATCCCTACATTCGTCCTTTTTCTTTGGCCTTGGAAAGCAACAGTTCTATAGCTGTGTAATTAGCTTCAAGAAGCTGGAGTTGTACTTGTTTTGCAATGTCCTTTAGGATCCTTCTCTTTTGGTTTCAAATGGATACATATGTTTGCAATTTTTTTATCCATGGCATTATAGTATTTTCAGTGTCTATCAATTTAAGTGCTTACCTCCAATTGGCAATCAGTTTCATGTCATCTCCTTCTACAGAAGTTTTTATATACTACTTAGAGTTTACCGTGGCATTCTCCTCTCTAATGTTTGCTTCATGGCATTAAATCAGTTTTGTTGGATTTTTTTTCATAATTATTATATTGTATCGAAAGCCAAAAAATATGTTTAATCTGGTGGGTTGTTACTTAGTTTGACTGCCACATTACAGGTTTTGTTTATTTATGTTATGCAGGAGTTTTACTTGGGTGTAGTAGATTACTGATATCAGTGTTTGGGTGAAGTTAACTACAATGTTGAACATCTAATTTCGTAAATGAGAAACTCACCAAGGAAGACATGGGCAGTTTATTTACAGTAGTTTGGTTCCTGTGGGAATTTCACCAATTGACACTTGAAAGCGGAAAGGCTTTAGCAATACATCACAAACAATTTGACCTGGGGTTACACAAGGTTGAATGATCTTCAGATTTCAAGGGGTGGAGATGTATATGCTTGGTCTACTCTTTCTAAACCTTGGGAATATGGAAGCAGGGGTGGGACCACCTCTATTGAAAAAAAACCTTGGGGGTGGAGGAGGAGGGCACATTTCTTACAACCAAATTTGGCATTCCAGGTGAGTATAATCGAACTTTGGCTTGCTTCTTCTCGCATATACCATGGTTTGTTTAACAAATGAAATTCCAAACATCAAATTGATTTTCGATTAGATCTCTATATTGTATACAGTTGAAATATTTTTCTGTTTTTTCTTATTTCTTGCTAATCATTTGTCCAAGTATGTTCTGCTTATGTTGATTTTACAGTTGCTCATATCCTATATAATATTTACAGTTTTTTTTATTCTAATAATATATAAATATAAATAAATAAAAAAGATTGAAAATTTTGGCAAATGTATTGCAATTATAGTTTAATATAGCCATATGCATTTGTATAAGTAATTTATAATTATTTAAAATATTGAAGTTTCTATAAGGTGGTCACATTTAAATATTTTACGTTTTGAGGTACGGATGAATATGTATTTGTTGTCGGTATTTTGGGGGTCTTCGTTGTCATCCCGTAAGTGTATTTACACTAACTAAACTCTTTTTCAGTGAAGCCTACCAGTAGCTCCAGTTGGATTGCATCATTGCTTTGTTGATACTATAATTGACTTGATTTGGAACAGTAGTTGGTTTCTAGCACGTAAGAGTTGCTGTCAGGTTTTCTTTTTGTTTTTTGAAAGTGCATCCTTTAATGTCAAGAAAAGTGTTACACATGGCCCAAAAGGCATTATAATTGGCCTGAAGCGGTTGAGCACTATAAGTGGCTCACTTGCATTGGGAAAATGGCCCGAGGGGTGAATTGATGATCACAAGCATTTCCGTTGGGCTGAGCTACAGCGACAATGTGGTACTAAGAATTCTTCCAGTATTTGCACCTGTGTTTAACTGCTTATTAGTTTTCTGAGGGAATTGGACCTTGGTGGGTGGCCTGGGATGCCATTCTCTTACTGCTGAACCACAGCCCCTTTGACTCCTGTTAGAAATCTGATTCTACCCATATATTGCCTATTTTCTTTTATTGTCTTTTTCCTTGTAACCCACTGAATATTCTCTTATTCGCAAAGGCTTATTTACATTAGAAGTGGTTCTTTCCCATGCCTCAACTTTCCTTTTTTAGCATTTTTATCTGTTCATGTATGTACTTAGATTGTTGTTATTTTTGGGAAGTATGAAATGTAAATCATTGCCAAAAATTGAATATCAATGACCTAAGAATTAAAACTGCTGAATTTTTAGCAACTTTAGAAACTTTAGACTTAAATTGGCTACATAGTACATATATAATTTAAGTCGGAAGAAATTTGTGTATATAGCCTCTTTTTCTATATTAAAGAAACATCATCCTAAGCTCACCATGCTTTGATCAAAGTTTTGTGCCCTTCATACTAGGCCATCTTTACGTTTAGTAATTCAATTTCTTTTGGGGATTTGTAATCTGTGGTCAAAAGTATAGCAGATCTATAAATAAAGATGTATCCTGTTATCTTTGCATCAGTACTCACGAACGTCATTAAATCTGATATCGGTTAAAAGTGAAGGGACAAATATTGATAAGCGTGTCAGATAAACGTTATTATATGTCCAGAGCTTAATGTAAGATTAAATGGTTTAGATTTTTCCATCTACTTCCATGCCTGTGTTTATTTGTATTCTGGCATTACTTCAAAAAATATTCATCTGGAAATTAATATCATACCCATTCTTTCCCTCTAATGTCATATTCATTTTTTCATTTTTTTCTTATTCATTTTTCAATGTTACTCCATTTTATTTTAGCAAAATTTAATGTTTTTGGTTTTTTTTTTTTTTTAATTTTACCATTTAAATTTATTATTTCTATAATTTATTTATTTATTACTATTTTCTATTTATCAAGAAACAAAGAGCAGATTGCTATACATATACTAAAGTAATGGTCTCGTCTTACATAATTTTCTGTTCTTACCATTGAAGTATCCTTGCAGTTAGGAGCTGCAGCTATTTCATCAAATCTTTTGGTGCCTACAATGGACGATCTGGCAGAGCAGGAGGCTGAACTGCTGGATCACTTTGGGTAATTACAAAAAACATTATTAATACAAATCAACCAATTTTTCCTCTAGTTATTACAGTTCAGGTTCAATTTTGATGTGCTTTTGTTAAAGTTTGACTAACTTATGATCTTCCATTAAAATTTGGTTGACAGGCTTCATGAGGTCATTTGTATGGGTGTGACAGCAGGGGCTTATATCTTGACATTGTTTTCAGTAAGAACAGAGACTGTAGATCAATTATTTGTCTCAACTCTATTTCTCTTTTCTTTTCACTATATTTTTCACTCTATCTGGTTTTAAAGGAAAATATCATCTTCTGTTGCAGATAGAATACAGGGAGCGAGTTGCTGGACATATTCTTGTGTCCCCATTATGCAGAGAGCCTTCCTGGACTGAATGGTTCTATAACAAGGTTGGTTTGGCGAATGCATTTTAACATTGTTTCCTCTCTTTTAAATTGCCCTTGAAACTGAAAAGAAAGGTTGGTTTAGCAATTTTATATTTTATTTTATTTTATCTTTTCTTTCCTCTATTCTAAAATGGCCTTGATATTAAAAAGTTTCCTCTAACGTGGGAGCCCTTCAACTTGATGATAATCAATATCCGTCATATTTTTTTGGTTCAGTTGATGATCAATCTCTTTTATTTTTACGGTATTTGTGGCGTGGTCAAGGAAACATTGCTTCAGCGATACTTTAGTGAGGTGCTTTCAATCTTCAGTCCTTTCAGAAATTTGAACGGTTTTTTTAGAAATAATTGTAAAAATTGAACATTATCTTTTATAGAAATAGGTATTAGGACGGTTAGAGTGGAATTGCCAAAGTGGTTGTAGATAATTTCATTTCAAAGTGTGGCTGGTAACAAGAATAACAAAGCAGAGCTTGGAAATTTATAACACTTGTCGATCTCCTATTAATTCAACAGGAATTGTGAAGTACCCAATCTGGGAAATCTGACATTGTGCAAGCTTGCAGAAGGGTTAGTTTTCTTTTTAAATGAATCTTGTTTGCTATTTCTGAACTTTTAATTCTTCATTGACAGTTTTTTTCAAAAAATGGTTCCTATGGAATAATTGTCACTCGATGGTTATGATTGCAGTTGCTGGATGAGAGACAGAGCAAAAATGTTATGCGGTTTTTAGGCATTTTGTTCAAAGTTTTAATGTATTTTTGGTTGTCTTTATTGAATAATAAACCTGCCGGAGGCACAAGCAGAGTTTTTCTTTTCTCTATTACAAATTTGTTTCTTGGAATTCAAATGTGGTGTCTTTTTGTTGCTGGAAACGGCATACTTGTACTATTCTTTAAAAATAAGGCAAAATGTGTAGTCAATTTTGTTGAATGTAGCATATTGTGGTCCATCTGCAACAAAGATAACATTCAAATGAAATTTCAATGGTGAAATAGTCTGAAATAATTTATTTCGATTTTCAAACAAGGATATGCTTCACAAAAAGTTTTATTTTTTGGATAGCCCTCCAACTAAGAGATTCAACTAAGTTTTAATAGTTTACATTGAACTTCAAAATTCAAGATTTTCCAATACATTTTTTCCTTCATGTCAAAAAAATACAGTTACTTCAAATTAATAATTCACAAGCAATACTCCTATCGACCTCTCTTTGCACCTTCTGGGGCAACAGCTAGTTATTGCTCTTTTGAATAGGAGTTGTCTTTGGTTAGACGAAATGGACTCATTGTCTAGCTATTTTTGGTTGATGGGACAGCAAATTCGACAACCCCGTTTGACGACCAAACTCTGGTGGACCTCGTGCCACGATCGCTATCCGGTGGACTCCACTCCTCCACTGGCGAGCCCACTTCCCTCTACTGGTGCCTCTGTTACCCCAACCTCTGCCTCCCCTCCGCTTCGCCAGCCCGCACGCTTAGAGCTGATTTAAATTTTGAATTTGGTTCATTCGCGCTGTTGATTCAACTCCATTCAAGAGCCCGCCTTTGCTTCATTCCCCAGGGGAGTCCCGTGGAAACACTCCACAACACGCAACTTCGAAGTTCAGTCATGGAGAGAGGTGAGATCTGTGGCGTATTTTCAGATGAGATTCTTTAAGTTTATTTTCTATTCTTAGGCTCAGTTTAGTGAATTCGATTCCATTCCTGTTTCTGAAGCCATGGATGTTGAGTTAATTACTGTATTGTCTTCTGAGTTGTGCAAATCCGCCTTTAATTGATCCTCAATGCATGTTATCAACTTTTTTTTTTATTTCTACTTGTTAATATTTTGGAAACAGGGCTTTTGAGATAACGACCAAAACAGAGCAAGGGCCCAAGTGTTCTAGAGTCTCACAGAGCTCCAATCACCACGATATATCTTGATCGACACATTCTATCTAGATTCTGCAGTATAGAGATACAGATCATGTGTATATGTTATTTTAATTCAGACAAATAAGTAATGTTTGAATGTGATACAATAAGATGTCCCATAGACAGAAGTTGGAAGCTGGCAAAGTGTGGCCACTATAAATATGATATATGTTCAGTAAGGTGCCTCAGGCAGGGTTTAATTATCTGGATTAATGATCTGCTCTCTGTACACGAAAAATAGGTCTTGAAGAATAGGATATGGCATCAGTGGTTGTTATTATCTTGCCTCCAGAGGAGATTTTGTTATGTACTACATATGAATGGGATGAATTTTATAGCTTCCAATGTTCAGAATGATTTTCGATTTGATAAATTATGATGTGTAATTTAAATATTGATATAACTGAATGATAAAGGAGAACACATTCTACAACGTATTTCAGACTACAAGATAGGATTAAAGATGCCTCTGGCTATTGGGAAAAATACTGAGAGGGGGGGGTGAATCAGTATTTACTGCATACTCAAAACTTTTTACTTTTTCTTTCCTTAAAACCGATACGCTACTTTCCTTAACAAAACTCGCGTATATACGCGGATATCCTTCATACAACTCGCGTATATACAGAGATCTTATTTATGAATTTAATTCTTTACTTAGATCTGTGCATTATTCATTCATCAGATGTTTAGTTAGCAGTAAGCATGTGCAGTAATAACAGAATAAACCATCACACATAAGCAACACACATGAACACCAGGATTTAAGGTGGAAACCCAAGTCGGGAGAAAACCACCGTTGTCGTCGTCTCTGTCTTCAATATTTTATTATAGAGAAAACATCTTACAACAATGTACTAGCGCAGACTCATACCAGCATGCAGGCACCCACCTGCAGAAGGCTATAACCTTCTCTCATTTACCAGCCTCTCCTGGAAAGGAGCTACAACCCCCTGCTTCTCGTTTACCAGCCTCTCCTGGAAGGGAGCTCCTACCCCCTGCTCTCGTTTACCAGCTACCACTGGAAGGGAGCTACAACCCCCTCACTGAAGGCTTCGACCTTCAGCACCACCATGGACCACGTTTCATCAATTTTCACACTGAATCCAATATCTTCAACACAACACAACTTGCAGGCCACTTTTCATCAGATTTTCAGACTGGACCCACTACACACATTTAAGCTCAACATGCATCAAACTGAAACTTCTAACCCCATCAATTCATTCATTGAATCATCAATCAATCAATTAACAACTTGATCTTTCATCTATATAATCAACAGTATAGTCATCATCAAACCCAAATCTGTATGAATACATCATTAGCAGATAGCAGTAAAACAGCAGAACAGATCAGACATTTCATACCACATACTTCAGCAAAACCCTAGATTCCATACGCGCTTTTACTTCACTGAACCTGCGTGGATACGCGCTTTCTTAGAAACCAACCTGCGTATACTTCTGTGCGTTCTTCAGAAAACCCTAACTGCCCATATGCGCTTTTCCTTAAGCAGACCCGCGTATACACGCGCTTTTACTGAAGCGAACATGCGTATACATCTGTAACTTTTCAGGACTGTGCAGCTCTTCAGATCAGATAAACAACTCAGATTTCATCCTTTACTTCAGAAAGTATTTCACCTCATCTTAGATCTAAACATTCCATAAACAGATCTAGAAAATACATATACATTTCAGATCTAGAGATCCCTCTTCATCATTTTCTTCATAGGTGCATCATGAATTCAGATCTATCATCAAAACTGTTACCCATTCCATTCAGATGTACTTCAGAGTGAAGTATTCATTAAAACCTAGACACATGCACACCCTTGCACTATGATTTTCTTCTCCTTATATAGATTTGTCCTTTATCAATACCATGAGTCAAAACCACTTTAACCACTAGTGGTATTCCTAGACGGGATCAAATAGATATTCAAGCGCTCAATACTTTGGGTCAATACCATGGTAATGTCCCCTGGTTTTCTAAATTAGAGCGCAAATGACCATACACTACTTGGTACGTTCTTTTCCGCGTACATACGCGACTTCCCCTTTACAAACCCGCGTATGCCTTGTGACATACCCTGTTCATCATTATTCTGGCACTTTCTGAATTCCTTTCCTCTGCTACTTCTGAACTGATCTGTAGATACATCAGATTTACATCATTTACAACTCATCAAGTCAGTTTCCATCAAGGACAACTTCATCAAGCAGGTTCCATCAAAGTCAACACATTGTATCACATTGCCAACAATCTCCTCCTTAACTTATCAAGTAGGTTTCCATCAAAGGACAACTTCATCAAGCAGGTTTTCATCAAGTACAATAGGTTTCCATCAACTTTATCAAGTCGGTTGCCATCAAGGACAACACTCTGCATCATATTGCCAACACTGGCTTGCAATCTGTTTGTTTTTTTTCAATTGATTGTGCCAATCCGCCTTTCGCTGATCCGGTATTAAATTCTTCTGCCTGTCATCCCTTAAACAAGATTTCATGAAACAGTTGACTGTGTCTTGACTCTTAAGGACTAAAATAAGTCAATTTTTATTTTGTTTTTTTTTAAGCCATCCACGTTCAATCCTAAACTCGCAGATAGAGTTTAAGCGAATTTTGAACTCGCAGATAGAGTTTAAGTGAATTTTGCAAGCAAGTATTTCAACTTTGTTAGTTGAATCTTCAAGACATGGTTTTGTTGGTTTGTTTCTGCAATAATTTATTTTTTCTAGTCTCCTGAAACTCTGGATTCCTTTTCAGCTTAATGACCACCTCTATCTTTATTAGGCCAAGGGCTAGGTTAAGTTACAGTATTATCAGGAATTTTTTGCAAAAACTTATATTGTATATGTAGAAATTTTACAGCAAGGAACATTTGCAGGATTATTGGAATTATTTGCAGACTCGCAATTTTTAAGTTGGATATTGTTGGATTTGCAAGTTTATCATGTAGGTTAATTACTAGACTTTTAGAATCTAATTTGCATTAATCAATTGAAATTTGCATTAATCAATTGATAAACTTACAGTATTTAGTAGTTGTTTCATATTCTTAAAGAATTAAATGACAAAAAAACATAAAGTTAAAAAGACATCTGTTCAATTAATTTTCGACCCATTATGGGTTCTATCTGAACCAAAAACATTTTAATCTGTGGTTATATCGCTTCTGTCTGAACCAACGACATTTGCCTTTAAGCACAACCTCAGCCTCATCATCTATACCATAGAAATTTTGTTATGCTTAATCAAAACCTCGCTTTCATTGGAGTTGTGGCAACTAAGTGAGCCACCTAGACATCCAATTAATAGTAAACCTGGATGGCTTCTGTGAAGAAAAATAAACCTGGAGATTACTTTTTCAGTTTTAACTTGTCTACTTCTTATATACTTAAAACAGGGTTTGGAGAATGCTTCTTATATTTGTCTTCTCCTAAATTTAAATTCGAATCTGGAGAATGCCTTTCCAGTCTTCATTTTGGTCTGCTCTGTATATATTTAGGAATATCAGAAGGCTATTTCAATCTTTCTTTGTCTATTTTTCATCTTTTTAAAACAGAATTCGACATAAGAGAACAAAACAGAGCCGCATTCATGATTCAGTTCTTTCCTAAACCTGATAACTCTGTCCTCTCTTTTTTTATGTTTAATGATCAGCCCACCAAGGTTCTTATTATTTTCCATTTATGCGAATCATCACTATTTAAATTTTCCATTTATATTTCATCATTTTCTTAAACAAAGTGTTAATGCATCTCTCCTATTTATGTTTCCATTTATGTTTCATCATTTTCTTAAACAAAGTGTTATGATTAGTTTTAAAATATGTAGATAATATATAATGGCTTAAGGTGGTATAACATGGTATAATAATAAAGCTCCAAGCTATTACCACAATATAATCTATATAAATTCAATATTTTATTTATATAAATTGAAATTCAATAATTTATTTATGAAAATGGAACTTATAGAGCTGATATCCATTCCTTTCGGCGATCGTCGCGCCGCGTTAACCGGAGTTTGGTCGTCGAGCGGGGTATTCGGACTCGCTGTCCCATCAGCTGGAAATGACCGGACGTCGAGTCCATTTCCTCTAACCAAAGACAACTCCCTTCGAATATACCCATCTAATTTTTATGCAATATAATTTCTTAATTATTATGATTATTATATAACTATTATCGTCTATTATTTTAAATTATAAAAAAATAGATTATTTTTTCGGTTGAAAGGACATTACAGCTGTAGTCATGGCTCCAACACACTTTACCAATTTTTATTGTTTATATTATTGAATTTTCTATCTTTTTAATTATAAAGAATATTTTAATCTAATTCTCAAAAAGTTGAAATCTTAGTTGTATTGGTGCTTGCCACAAAATATTTAATTTATTAACAGAAACTATAAAAAGTCTATTAACTTTAATAAATATTTCATTGCTTAAAAAATATATAAATAAAAGGGTGAAAGGGCACATGTTCCCTGGAAATACAAATCACAAAAATCAAGAGAAAGGAATCATCTTTATTCAGATGAGAGAATGCTGAAGTAAATTATGGAGTGATTTTACATGAAACTCAAACATACAACAATTTAAAATGCTTCATCCACTTCAAAAATTAAAAAAAAAAATCTCACGGTGGTGAGTAAGTCCAATTGGCCCTCACTCCAGCCAAGATAGCATTGAGAAAAAACGCAGAGGAGTACACCAGAATTCCACTCTCAAATCTATACTGCAGACTCTAAACGATTGCATTGCAGTATGATGGAATACAAATTATGGGCATTATAGATATATTTCATGAAATGCCTCATGGAAGAATTGGGCGTGTGGTTTGACAACATTACAACCGAAGCATTTTGATATTCCCCTCTACAAGTGCTCACTCTGAAGTCATTTATGTCCTCCAGCTTTGGCATCATGGCAACATCTCTAGCACTGACATCTAAATCAAGCCTTCTTCCCAAAAAACATGTAACGAAAATAGACAGATTAGCTATGCAGGTAATTACTAAATTAGGAAGAGTACTAGAAATTTTCAAGTTTTCATTGATCTCTTCCTGGGCTAAAACAACATGAGATAGCCACCCCAACCATATAACCAGTTGTGTAATCAACAATTGCATTACATAGAGAATTCCTTGCCAATCTGCCAACACAACCATTTCAAAACACACAACACTACAATTTCAAGACATAGCTGCACCACAGGAAGTCGAGGGTCCTCCAAGGAACGAACAGAGCTTCAAAGAAATGTAGAGAGAAATTCGAACCATGCAACTACAACTGCAGTACCAAAATGTCTGTCTTGGTAGAATCGAACTCCAACGTCAGGGTCTGCATCAGTTTGAAATTCTTGGGTCAATTTCCAAACCCTATTTATTATTGAGAAACAATGGAAAACCCTAAACATCCAAAACCCTAACCCTAGGAGATGAAGCGCCAAAACTATGGGCTCCGTTTGGGTAAATTGGTACATCAACTTCCCAAGGACGTAACTTTGGCATACGATCTTTGTTTGACGCGCACAATACCTCGTTAGAAAGATCTATTAGAGGAATACACCTTTTGATGTGAAAAATATCAGCTGAACTTCCATGTTGTTGTCATTTTTCCCAAAAAATGTCGTTTAGAGCCTGAAAACAGCTCCAGAAGTTCAAGACCCGAAAAATTGCTAAAAATAGTAAATGGTGCTACAACTAAGGAAACTGAAAAACTGAAAGAAACAATGATGGGGCTCCAAGTGGAATAGGCGAGTGGCCACCAATATCCACCTGGATCATTCCTCCCCCCTTAGGAAGCAATGATCTCCATTGCATTGAGTTCCTCCATGAGACAAGGAAACTTCTATTGAACTTGGTCCTTCATGAACCACTTTCCTTAGTACAGGAGTTGGCCAGATTTGACAACTTGATACAGTTGGATCTTCTACTGGTGAGAGTTCTTGATTTGCATGTCCATTATACGATCTATGGTGGCATGCTCCATGGAGTCTAGGTTTAACTCTATTGGTGTGAGTTGTTCTGCAATGTCGGAGGTGTCCAGTAGAGGTGGGAAGTAGGGCCGAAGGCAGTCCACATTGAACACTAGGTACAAACCAAGGAATGGTGGAATACTCAGCTTGAAGGCATTGGCCCCTACAGCCTTGGTAATGGTGTACAACCCATATCGGAGCGGGTGAAGCTTGCGATGGGGTCTAGCGAGGTGCTCCTTCTACAAATGTAGCCACACTTTATCACCCACCTAGAAGTTGTGTGGCACATGATGTCGATCATGTTGTTGCTTGTACTTAGAATTGGCTCTGTCTAATATGTCATGAACATGTTGGTGGATGTTTTGAATGTGCTCAATGAAGTTGTTTACTTTTTCAACTTCAAACTAGACATGAGTTGAAACGGCCTGAGTAGCCGCAAATGGCATGGCTACATCAATAGGACATAATGGTTGGAATCCCAAGCCCGCCTGAAAGGGGTTGTGGCTGGTTGAGCTGTGGAGAGCCTGGTTATAACTGTTTTGTACATAGGGAAGGCTCTCATCCCATATGTGTGGATGCTTTGAATTGTACATGCACAGAATGTGTATGATCATCCTATTAACGACCTATGTCTGGCTATTAGTTTGGGGATGGAAAATTGTGGACTTGGTGAGCTTGGTGTCCGAAATTGACCAGAAGCTAGACCAGAATGTGCTGAGGAACCTATCCCGATTTGAGATGATAGACTATGGGATCCCAAAGCGCACCAACACTTGTTCAAAGAAGAGCTTAGCAATGGCTTCTTCTGTGACATTCTTCTTGCAGGTCGCCATAATGGCCATCTTCGAGAATCTGTTGACGACCACGAAAACACAGTGATTTTCATGCTTATTAGAAAGAAGGCCCGACATATAATCCATGGAGATGGATTCCCAAGTGTGACTAGGGGTAGGTAGCGGAGTATAGAGGCCTTGCTTCTTGATGGTCGGTTTGGAAATGGTGCAAGCAATGTAGGATCTGATGTCCCAACATCTTGTCGAAGGTTTGTCCAATAGAAATACTTTTGCAGTACTGTCACTATTTTCTGGACCCCGAAATGCCCAGCGACCCAACTGTAGTGTGCTTCCCAAATCATCTTGGCACGCTCGCTTGAAAGAACACCAAGGCGTCCCAGGTGACATAGCAGTGCATCTTGGAGGTGAAAATTTGGAGCTCGTGTACCCTCAGAGTGTCTTGTATGTGTGGCCGAATTCTGGATCGCTCTTGTAGAAAATCGACCAATCAGAAGTCTCATGCCCACAAGAGTTGAGAATAGTGGTTAGTGCCACGATTGGTGGCCGGCTGAGGCAGTTTGCAAAACTATTGGTGTTTCCCTTCTTGTACTTGATGTTAAAATTAAATTTTTGCAGATATGTGGACCACTTCTGATGATGATCGTTCTGCAATTTCCCTTATGTCTGTATGAACTGCAGGGGTCGGTGGTCTATGTGGGGACCGTTTCCTTCCCCAAAATGTAATGCTTCCATTTTCGAAAATATTGCACAATGGAATACATTTCTTTCTCATAAGTGGGATACTTGTGGACTATGTCGGACAATGTCTCACTGTGATATGCCATTGGATGCCCTTGTTGAGTAAGAACTGCCCTAATAGCATATTCAAAGGCATGTGTCTCAATCTCAAATGGTTGTTGCAAGTCTATTAATGTGAGCATTGGGGCAATAAGAGACGATGTTTCAATTCTACGAACACCTTTTGTTGAGATTTCGACCAAAAGAATTTTGCTTTCGCTCCTCTCTTGGTGACTTGACTCAAGGGCCAAGTGATATGAGAGAATCCCAACACGAACCTGCGGTAGAAATTAGTAAGACCTAGAAAGCTTCCAAGATTTGTTAGAGTGGTTGGGGCCGGCCAATACCAAATGACTTGGATATTGGTTGGATCCACATGCACCCCCCACTCATCAATAATATATCCCAAATACTGAACCTGAGTCATGCCAAAAGTGCACTTCTCCAAATTGGCACACAAATTGTGTTGCTGCAGTGTTTGGAGGACCTGTTGGATGTGGTGGAGGTGCTCTTCCCAAGTCTGGATGAAGATCAGGATGTCATCCAAGTACACTAATACAAATTAATTGGTGAATGGCTGTAAGATGTCATCCATCAGCCTCATGAAGGTTTCAGGAGGATTCGTCAACCCAAAAGGCATGACCAGCCATTTGAAAAGGCCCTCCTTGGCTTTGAAGGTTGTCTTCCACACATCAGAGGGTTCAATTGGTACATGGTGATACCCGAATTTCTAGTTGATCTTGATAAAATATTCTACCCCTTTGATTTGGTCCAGAAGGTCATCAATCTGTGGGATTGGGTACCTATTCCGGACAGTGATATTATTCAACGCCTGATAGTCAATACAATGTCTCCAAGTCCCATCCTTCTTCTGCACCAACATGATCGAGCTCCCACAGGGTGATGAACTCGGTCGGATGTGACCTTTCTATAGCAGCTCCTAAATCTACCTCTTGATTTCATCATTCTCCAGAATAGAGTGTCGATAAATCGGTCCATTGGGCAGCGACGCACTTGGGGTTAGATCGATGGGGTTCTTGACCTAACAGTGTAGAGGTACCCCTGCAGGTGAGGTCAAGATGTATCTGTACTTTTCCATGACCTTGTCCATTTTTTGTTATCATGCAGAGGAACCCTGTCTGGAGGTCGTGGCCACAATCTTCTTCTTGCCCTAAGGGTGGATCAACAGGAAAACAAATTTCCCAGTTTTGTAAATGAGCTTACTGCATTTTTTTGCGGTAACTAAAGAGATAGAGGCAGGCAGTGGTACCTTTGGTATCATGTACAACTTATTACCAAAAGTAACAACAACAACACAAGGTCGGGACTCATACCCAGCATGTCTCTTCCACAAGTATGGTTGGCATAATAATACATCACAAAAATCAAGAGGTGCAATGTCACATAATACCTCATCCATGAAGGGCTTGATGCTATAGGGAAGGTGGCTGATCCAAAGTCAGTGGCAGACTGCTCAAAGACAGATTTGGAAGTAGATGCAGATGCTATCCATGCATTAGATCAAATAGAATTTCACAGGAGAAATATAGAGATGTTATATTCAAAGATAGTCAACAAAGCAATGAGCTCTGTTAAACTTCAGAAGACAGTGAAAAATCTGCAAAATCAAATGAAATTTGACAAAGCATCATTGCATGCTAATGGATTGAGAATCAAAGCATTAGAAGACTTGGTGATTGAAGCAGGAGCTGATCCAGCTAACATTGAAGTTGCAAAAGCTTTAATCAAAAGGAAAAATGAAGACATAGTTGCACTAAGGAAGCAACTAAAACTGCCTCAAAGTGAACATCCCCAAGCAAAGGAGATCCTTCAACAAAAGACAAAGAATGATAAATTAAATCAATTGGTTCTAAATATGAAAGCCCAAATAAAGGAAATGGAAAACCAAATAGAAATTTTGATGCAAGAAAATGAAAATTTGAAAAAATCTCAGCAAATTCCTATAGTTATTCCAACTGTAAGCACAGCTATCCCCTCAACATTGGTAGAACATTTAGCACCGCAAGGAGTATTGGCAACTTTAGTGTCACTTACTTCTAAAGACATCTCTGCCACTTCTTCATCAACATCACAGGTAAATACAGCAGGGGAAACAACTGCCATAATCAAAGCTATGGAAGATATGTCCATAAAATATAAAGAGATAATCAGTTTAAAAGACACCATCAAAAATTTGGAAGCTTCCAACAGAGATACCTTAATCACTTCCAAAGGACATGAACAGAGGGCTAACAGATTACAGAAACAGGTTAAGATTCTTCAACAACAGGTAAATCTCACAGACCAAGTTGCCTACATCAAAAAATATTTGTGGAAAAAAATCACTGAAGGCATTCACTCACAATGGCCTTCTATTCAGATAATATATGAGCAAAAAGATCTGCTACAAGTTTCCTTAGCAGAAATTGATAAAACAAAGAAGAAACTTGGCAACAAACCACCACAAGCAATTCAACTCATATCATTTTTTAAGAGTAAAAACAGAGAAGAATTAGAAGAATTGAAAATTCCTGACAGGACAGAGGCTATCCTTGAAATTAGAAAGGTCCTAACAAAGAGAAACATTATGAATAATCTGGAAGAGAAGTGTGATAATATGAACATATCAATAACTAAATTCAAGACCAAATATGATTTGTTGCTAGAAGCAGGACTTCCAGATATTCATGCATTGAATGAAAAATTAATGGCACAGAAGGACTATGACCAAAAAATTAGAGCCTATGCTAAGGAGCAAGCTAACAAACCTTTGCCTCAAGGGTCTCCAAGTGGCAAAGTGATACTTCAATATTTTGAGAATTTGTTCTTGTTAGAAAATGAAATTAAGCACATGTTCATAGTAAAGCCAAATTTTTCTAAGTACATAGAAGCTGATGAAAGCTATAGAAAATTGAAGAATATAAAGATCCCCACAGCTCAACAGTGGCAAGAATTCACTATCTGATGTGAATTTGACAGGTAAAAGAGCAAGAAAATCACATAAAAATTCATATTTTACCGTTACCTTAGGGTGAAGATTCAGGGTCAAAGTGTATCAGATGTCAAAATGTATCAGTAAAAGCCAATTGTTACTATTGGTTACTTTTCAATTACAGCAGTAAAACAGTGAAAAGCAGAGATAAAGAGTATCAAAACAGAAGGTGAAAAGAAGGAGTATTCTACAAGTCATCTTCCATGAGATAATGCCCCAAGTGCCAGCAACGCTTCCAGCTAATCTAAAAATCAGTTTGATTAGGATAAACAGTTCTAGTTTTCCTTGTAAAAGAGGACAACTTGCAAACTGTTTTGTTGTTGTCCCTCTTCTTATGTAATAATTCCTATTTTTTCTTGAGATATTCTCTCAAACTTTGAGATATTTTGTAAGCAATTTATTTGTATAAATACTTCATCTTTCGAAGTATTCAGTGTGGAATAAAATTTATCAAGACTACTATAGTCATTTTGCTGGATATATTGAAGTTGGTGTGAGTCAATTAACAAAGCAGTAGACTGGAATTGAGATTAAAGACATCATAACTCAGGATTCTTGTGCTGACCAGATAAGTCTAGTATTTTCCTGTTTTCATTGTGTTATCTTTCAAAAGTTTCCATACATTCATTTTTATGTGTTTCTGTCTTTAATGATCAACTAGGAGAATTTAAACAGGATTAGTGATAAAAAACTCCCTGTTTTTTACTAGTTGGCATGATTATTTTTTCTACTTGATAATCGGACTATAGAATTCTTAAATGCTCTTTGTCCCTGTTTGATCCCCTCCTTCAATATTCATTTTTGTAACTTGAGGATTCTTAATTTCCCTTTTGTTCAGATTTCACCCATTCCATCAAAAAATCCTATTCACGGCCCTTTGAAGGTCATATACCCTGCCCTTAGTATATTTTCATCTTAAAGTCTTATTTCCTAGCTCTGTTTGCCTAGAAAGTTGACTTCATAGCCCAATGGTCTGGTAGATCCCTCTGTGCTTTACCTTGAAACACCTTTTATTCCCACCAAACTTTCAAAACAAGTCCCACTGTCCACTCATAGCTAGCCTAAAATCCAATTACAAAACAAAGTTAAATCTTTAGGAGAGATCCCTCTCTGGAACTCAGGAAGGCTAGATCCTGAATTCTAAAAGAGGTTCTTGGTTACCCCTGGTTTTCTTAACTACAAAAATCCTCATCCCACAACTTGAGAATTACTAGGGTGACAACAAGGCCCAAAGAAAATACTTTGTATTTTAATAGACATAGGGGGGTCTCATGTTTTTTCTTTCTTATGTAATTAATAATATTAGAGGGATTTTCAATTAAATATGGAGAGAAGTTGTAAATGTTCCCAAATGATTGGAGAACATGAGAGAAGCTGATCAGTTGGGAATATGAAGAGACAGTTCAAATTTAGGAATGAAATTCGAGTTAGTTTCAGTAAATTTAGGGATTAGTCTAGATTTAGGACTTTGAGTAATTCAAGAGTTTGGTTGAGTCATTGAAAGAGCTGAATCGATTCATGATCAATTTTTATAAATGTAAACCTCAAAGGCATTAAACAAGAGGGTTGGAGAGCTGGAGAGACAGAGTAGTGAGGTAGAAGGCCATCGAATTGAAGATCTGGCCAAACAAGAAGTTTTGTAAGTGGATCTCATTTATATATTATGAAAGAATTTGTCTCAGCATTTTATGAATATTATTCGACTTAATTCTATGTGAATGGGCTTGAATTTCCATAAACAGTTATATGACCAATGCGGGATACAATCTCTGTAATTTGGGTTTTAATGTACTCTATGTGTCATTGAAGAAATCGACATTCATGTTGATGTTCTGATGTGAAATTTGATGCAGGAGCATTGGACACTAGCCAGCAATGTGAGAAATTTTTCCACATGTTGTGGCTAGAAGAGTTTGAAATTATTCAAGGAATGTACCAGCAAGGTGTCAATACCTCATCTGTCTGTTGCACTTAGAGCAGTTAGGGTTATTTTAGTAACTGCAAAAGTCGAATAGGTTCATTCATGTCAGTCTAATTGGTTTCTGTTGATAGGATTCTAGTAATATTATGTAATTAGGCTTTTTTGTGTTAAGAATAAAACGGTCCTCGAGAAGGAACCGAACAGTCAGGTAACAGTTTATAAAATGTAACCCCTGATACAGTGAGGGGGGGGGGGAATTTTGCAATAGAAGACTGATTTGAGAGGTTTTTGCTCTCTGTTTTAATAAAAGTGTGGAATTGTTGATATCTGAGTGTTATTGGTAAACTCCCGATGGATTCTCTCCTTCGACTTTGGGATTCTGAGCATAAGTTGAAAGATTCAGTTTCTGTGTGAAATCTCCAATTTAACCTCTAAATATATCGAAACCATGGCCTTGGTGTGTGAATTGAATGTATGAATTCTGTGTTCAAGAGTCGATTATGTTTATTAAGTATAGTTGAAGAAATTCTCTGTTTATATGAAGTGCATTGAACTCTGTCAAATGTTGGAACCTCTATTGGTCAGAGCGTGTCGATTGTAATAGAATCTCTGCCTATGGGAGCGATACCAGTCGAGATTGAAGGCTAGTGTTTTTTGTTTGATTAAACTAAACTGGTACGTGAAGTGGAGAAGTTAAATTGAAGGAATAAATCAAATCGCGTGGAAAATCGGACAAACATTGTTCAAATACCGGTTGGTGGTTTTGTGAAACAATACCGCTCGTTTCGCACCGCTTTTGGTCCAAGGGCGAAATCAAAAAAAAAAACGTGATCCAATATATTTTGGACACGTCATCCCTCAAAAACTTCCCATTTCGCATTTTTTTGGAGCGCTAACATTCAGCCCTTGAAAAAACGCGATATCGATAAGAACTGCTTGATCTGGAGAATGACAGACCCGATGGCAATCGCACTGCAAGCTGCACGGGAGTTAGTGTGAGGTATGGCCCAGTGGTTTTGGTTTTTTTAAATGTTTATTTAATACATGAAAATTGAACAGTGGATGGATGGGGCCCGTGGAAACGTAATGTGTAACAAAATGTTGCGTCCCTAGAGTTAAATGAAGATTATTGTTATAAGCCAAAGTTTGATGTATGGGTTAAAGGGGTTTCGAACAATAGTCTAAAGTGCGTTTAACGGAGGTATGGCAGCGTTCTTTTCATGGGCGAGTGGTATAGTTGCTGTGGGCCCGAGTACTATATGAAATTCATATGATTTAATTCAAAGTCGAGGTCTATAAGGTTTCATAACATTAAATTGCTATGTGTTAAAATATTATGCTTGATGTGAGTGTGAGCATATAGTTAGACCATTATGTAATGGGTGTTAAGTAAGGGTCCAAAATTATAATTATGTCCCCAGCATGCAGATTTGTGACTGCAATGTTTAAAGGTGAGTAGGTATGATGTGGGTTCCATAAGGTTCGTTGAGATATGGTTAAACCAAAGTTATTCGAATAGTAATTCGAAGGTCATTCTGATGGGTTTTATTACAAGGTTTAAACCCATTGATTGAAGAGAAAAAATTCCACATATACAATTTTGGTAGGTATGGTTTAAACCATAGGAATTGGAATTAGAGAAATAGCTTCCGCATTATAAATCTGGGTTATGCTGAGTAAGTTTATAACCATAAGAGAAATTTAATTTAATATCTCAAATCTAAGATTTTAGATATTAAAGCTTCCTTATAGACTTTCAAGTTCTGCCCAAATTGACTTGGTATTGAGCATAGAATTGGGTGCAAAAATTTTATATGCATTAAGAATGGGAATGTGGGTTTGGCGGGGTAGCCCCGCCATCACTTGGTATGAGATATAGTTTTAACTAAAAATAGTCATCCTTGGTATGAGATATAGTTTTAATTAAAAATAGTAACTCACTTCTACTTGTATGGAAATCAATATGACATTTACTTTTCAAAAGATAAATTTCAAATATGATTCTATTTACATAATCATTGAGAAGTATAATGTTAACATATTAAGTTGATAAGAATTTGTTGCACTTCATAAATCTTGCATTTAGAGTTATATAATTATGAGCACCACCTAAAACTTCTTAAATGACATACAATCCCAAATTAATTTTACTATATATAAACTGAAAAGAAATTAAACAATGATTTTCATAAATATAGAAATAAAAGCATCCATCACATATAAAACCAAAAAATAGTGAGGTCATCTATAAAAAACAGCTCATACAAAAATGATGGAGATCATGCTCCAATCTATCTCAAAAAATATGAACACAATAATATTACTCCCCCCATAATAACCCCAATCCCAATCAGAGCAACAATCCATTCATTAATAGGAAATGTATAACGATGCCTATCAATAACAATTGGAGCACATGTTGGCTCCACAAATCTACCACATCCACGTCCTTTGGATGCCATTTCAGAAAGTATTGAATCATAGACCCTTTGGACATCAGATTGGTACATAATCTCATAGCTGTGGAATTGTGCAGCAATGGATTTTGCTTGCTGGTGAAGGGGCTTTAGGTTAGGTCTTCTAACTTGGTAGATGGCATTCATCTGGTTGATGATTAGCTCAGAGTTAGTGTAAGTGACAATGTCATTTGCACCATAGTTCTGTGCAGTCGTGAGGCCCTCTGTCAATGCATGATATTATGCCTCATTATTCGTTGTAATCTCAAGTATGTGTCTACTATTTTGATATACCTGGCTAAGGGATTCATTGTGAAGCACGAACCTTATCCGTGCATTCCCTGGGTTTGTATGGCACCATATCTGGATAGTCAGGACCCATTTTGCAACCATATGCAAAACAAGAAAATACAAAATAAATACTGCTCTCTCTACAAAATAAATACAAAGAAGTTTGCAATATAAATAAAAATTTAATTATTTTCATTTGCGGCAACACACTTACAATGGCGGCAACACAATCACAATGTCGGCAACACACACAATGGCAGCAACAGCGAGTTGCCGCCACTGTAAGAGTGTGTTGCCGCCGCTGTAAATTTTAATTTTGCGCAGTGGCGGAAACTCGCTGTTACAATGGCGGAAACAACGAGTTTTCGCCACTATAATAGTGTGTTGCCGCCGCTGTAAATTTTAATTTTGCGCAATGGTGACAACAGCGAGTTACCGCCACTGCGCAAAATTAAAATTCACAGCGGCTGCAACACATTGTTACAGTGGCGGAAACTCGCTGTTTCCGCCATTGCTCAAAATTTAAATTTACAGTCGCGGCAACTTGTTGTTGCCGCCACTGTAACAGTGAGTTTCCGCTCTCTACGAAATAAATAAAAAAGGAATGCAATTTGCAATTTTGTTCATATAAATAAACACTGGAATTTACAGCAGTTGCTTGCAGTAATGCATTGAAAAAAATTTACTCACCTTGCTACTACTCTGCTCTGTTGATAAGGAAGAACCAGGGGTTCTGTTCTGCTCTACTCCAATTACTGGTACTCCTCTGTTCTACTGCTACTGCTCTGATCTTCTCTGCTCTGCTCTGCTCTCAACCGAATGGAGAAACGCACTCGACTGAATGACTCGACCGAATGGAGAAACGCACTCGACTGAATGACTCGACAGAATGGAGAAACACACTCGACTGAATGATTCGACGAAATGGTGGTCAACAGAATGAATAAGTAGAGGGTTTGGGAGGATGCATAAATTTGAAATGGGTTTGCGCGGCAACTCTGCAGCTGGTAGATAGCAGCCATAATGGCTGAGCGAGTAATTCAGTTCAAAATGGAGAAAATGTCAATTCGGCCCTGAAGCGGCTGCGCGAGCCCGTGTGACGGCTCGTGTGAGCGTACGCAAGGATGGCTCGAAACGGGGAGAGCTAGCCCGTTACGGGACAGTTGACAGGTAATGGTAGCGGTAACATCGCGGGGACGGAGACAGGCGGAGATGGTGAGGGGCGTGGGGCCCGCATTTGCCGGAGGCATTCGTCGGATGTATTCGCCGGTCGTCAGGTGCACAAAACTCAAGGCCATTCTGTTTAATTTAAATTTAGATGGATCTTGACTTAAGATGAATCACCCGAAGTAAGTGTAAAAATTTAAATTTTAATATTTTTATTTACTATTAAACCAACCTAGATCCATCTTAACTATAGATAGCTCCAGATTTTTATCTATATTTCATGTAGAACATAACATATTTAAAGGGTAAAATTAAATCAACCTAGATCCATCTTAACTCAGGATCTACCAAGAGCGGAGAGAGATATCAAATAACTTGTGATGCAAACCTCTTTTCACTTATTGAAAAGTAATTTGAACCCTTTTGACATTATGGATTGTGTCAGTTTCAATATGATGTTTATATAAATAGTTGTTTTCTTTATGTGAGCGAGTTATAGCTTAGTGAGAATCTTTATATTCCAATTTCTTCATCAAGTCTATCAATATATATTTGGTGAGTGAACATGAATACATCTAATTTAATAAAGTCTTGATTAGTATTTTACTGTTATCACTATTTGGTTAAATATTTGATCAATGCTTCAAATTAAAACTCACTTGGACCATTGTTCCAACCCTATAACGTCTGAGTCACGAGTACTAAACTTTCCTCAAGCGGAGACTTCACCTAAAATCGGGTAAGTTCGAGTAGATTTTAATATATTTGAATAATTTATACACACAAATTCCTAGACTTTCCTCAAGCAGAGACTTCACCTAAACTCGGGTAAGTTCGAGTATATTTTAATATATTTCAATAATTTATATAGGAAAATTTTGATATCTAGAGCGTAGAAATTTTTTTAACAAAATATTCTTGTAATGTCCTCAAAATGTTCGATTTCATGGAAAATTTTCTGATATCTAGGGCTTCTAATTTTCTCAGAATGTTCGATTTCATGGAATATTTACCCTCCTCCATGGAATTCCTGCAAGACGAGGCTCCTCCTTTAACTGAGCCTCATGAGTAGCAGACTCTTCTCTAGGAAAGGATTCATATTAACTTCAGTAAGTTCAACTAGCCTTTACTTTCATTTGAAGACCTTTATTGAAAATATCTAATATCCACAGGTTAAACATCATTTTAGAAAAATCTTATTGAAATTTAAACTAAAATGTTATATTTTCTGAAAAATAAATCTAATTAAAAATGAAATTTTGGAAATTTATTTTTAGCAATGGCACAATGTTTTTCACCCTAATCTCTTCAAAGTTTAAGTTCATTCGCTTCAATATTTGCAGGTATACACTGTGTTTTTTTTCTTTTAACTTGGATAAAACTGTTAAAAGGAAATATTAAAAGTGATATGAAGGGTCGTTTAAAAATGAGATTGTCATAAAAAAATTCTATGATGGGTAGCGGGACCGTCAAATTTAACCCCTGGTGAGAGTCTTTATATTCGAATTTCTTCATCAAGTCTATCAATATGTATTTGGTGAGTGAACATGGATACGCCTAATTTAATAAAGTCTTGATTAGTTTTTTTCTGTTATCACTATTTTGTTAAATATTTGATCAATGCTTCAAATTAAAAATCACTTGGACCATTGTTCCAACCCTATAATGTCTAAGTCACAAGTACTAGACTTTCCTCAAGTAGAGACTTCACCTAAACTCAAGTAAGTTCGAGTAGATTTTAATATATTTGAATAATTTATACAGGTGAATTATGATATCTAGAGCGTAGACATTTTTTTAACAAAATCTTCTTGTAATTTGCTCAGAATGTTCAATTTCATGGAATATTTTCCCTCCTCCATTGAATTCCTGGAAGGCAAGGCTCTTCCTTTAACTGAGCCTCATGAGTAGCAGAGGCTTCTCTAGGAAAGGATTCATCTTAACTTCAGTAAGTTCAACTGGCCTTTACTTTCATTTGAAGACCTTTAGTGACAATATCTAATATCCACAGGTTAAACACCATTTTAGAAAAATCTTATTGAAATTTAAACTAAAATGTTATATTTTTTGAAAAATAATTATAATTAAAAATGAAACTGTGGAAATTTATTTTTAGCAATGGCACAATGTTTTCCACCCTATCTCTTCAAAGTTTAAGTGCATTCACTTCAATATTTGCAGGTATACATTGTGTTTTTTATTTCTTTTAACTTAGTTGAAATTGGTAAAATGAAATATTAAAAGTGATAAGAAGGGTTGTTTAAAAATGAGATCATCATAAAAAATTATATGATGGGTAGCAGGACTCGTCAATATGGGTTGCACCATGAAGATAATAATGATAATAAAACATAATGTAAAAAGTAATAAAAATAATAATTCAATTTATTCAATCTATTATATTGTAATTTTTTTATTATTAAATTTTAAACAATTTTTTAAATTTAAAAAAAATCATAATCTACTTATCATGTTAAAATAAATTTAAATAGTAATGATTTATATTCATAATCTTTGTATTTCAAGACATATAATGAAGTCGAGTCTAGCTAGCACAACTGGTTGAGGATGGGCCTTGTTTGCAAGGCGACCCGAGATCAAACCTCACTAGGGGTGGTTGTGCCCTATGCTAGGGGAGGAGACATGCTAAAACATTCAGTCATCTTAGGGCTAGTGTGGCCCAGGTTGGGTGTGATTCGCAAGTGACTTTGATGGATTAGATGTCATCTTAGGGCTGGTGTGGCCCAGGCTGGGTGTGATCCGCAAGTGACTTTGATGGATTAGATGTCATCTTAGGGCTGGTGTGGCCGAGGCTGGGTGTGATCCATAGGTGACTTTGACAGATTAGATGCCATCTTAAGGCTAGTGTGGCCCAATCTGGGTGTGATCCGTAGGTGACTTTGACGGATTCTATGCCCTTGGGTTGCTGATTGTCAAGCCACAGGTCAAGCTTGGATGATCACAAACAACTTACAAAAAAAATTACATATAATTAATAAACAAAAAAAAAAAAAAAAAAAAATTAATTAATAAACATTTAATAAAAAATAAGAATATTTATATATGTAAAGATACCAAACATATATAAAATATAAATAGTTACTATAAATAAAGATCTATTTTACCATATAAATTAAATTAATGATTTATATGTGTAAGCATTATATTTCAGAATTTCATATTAAAATTTAATTAATAAGCATATAAAAACTTATCCTCAATGAGGTGACTAGTGGTAAAAGGTGGGGGAGATATACCACCACCCACCTAACCAATATGTTGAGTTATGTGGCAACACACCACCAGCAATTGTAATCAATTGTGAGCTTATTTAAACATTGAAGTGTTGGGATAGATGATGGTACGTCGATTAATGAAGGAGTGTGGCAGAGAGTGTGTGAAGGAGTGTGATTCAATGCAAAGCCGCGATTTAGCAACCGATAAACCATGGGATTTAATTCGATAGGGAGGCCAGACTGAGGTTGGCAAGGAGTCAGGGAAGAGAAGGAAGAGTTATAGTCTCGAGAATTGCAGAGTGCAGAAACAAGTTGAAATTGAGGACACTCAACCTTGGAATAACGACATCTATAGTTGGCGAGGAGATGTGAGACTACAAATTTGTATGCCTAGCAAGGAAGTGAATTCCAAAAGCTACAAAATAATACTCTTGGATTGTGCTCTACCTAGAATAGGTAATTTCCATTTTTGTGTTTGGCATCTTTGTTTGATGTTTATTTGGAGGTCGCCCACTCTTAAATCATATGGGGAGACCCCCTCTCTCCTCGCAGGATTTTTGGCGAAGATTGAGATTTTCCTTTCATTTAATTGTCATGTTTTGAGTTGTGAGGGAGGCTAAGTGTGGAGTCCAAAAGCTAGCCTATCTAGCTTTCCTTAGGTTGGTAACAACTACTATGTCTAGGTGATAGTTATAGTTTTTGTCTTATAACACTCTGGTTTTATCTTAGCCTTGAATTTGAGGTTGGCTTGTTTGGTGGTGTCATTATTATTCAGAATTGGTGGATTTAGGTATGGTATTAGCATTTTTTAGTTAGAAGAGGAAGTTTCGTCGCATACCTCCCTGGGGTGTATCTAGTGTGTTGAACGACCTCCTTTGGTGTGGTATGTTAGAAGTTTGGGTCCTTTCCCTTGTTGTTCTGAGGGGCAAGGTAGGGGCTCGATTGTCTTATTCTTAGTAGGTGTTTGAATACAAGTAGGCATAGTTTATGGCTCTAGTATCTAGCATGTTGAAACGATATAGAAATTCATTTATCCTAGATAGAGGGTATCTAGTCTTGAGAGTGATATTATTAAGAGCTTTGTAGTCAATACATAGTCTCCAAGTCTCATCCTTTTTGGGCAGTATGATGATAGGTGACCCACAAGGTGAGCTAATTGGTCAAATTACTCCTTGCTCAAAGAGTTGTTAAAATTGTATCTTTGTTTCATCCACTTATAGTATGAAATATCTATAGTCCTATGCTTGGTAATGGGGATTCAATAAATAATTGTGTCTTGAGCACCATTTCCCTCTAAGGTGGTAACCCTTTATGGTCATGGAATACTTTTATATGCACTTGTAAGATCACTTGTCATTAGTTTTTTTTATCTCTTGTAATTTCTTTAGAAATCTCTTTACATTTACTAATTCAATTCCTTGTCTATTTTGTCTTAAGAAGAGAAATATAAGCTTCCTACTTGAATGGTTCTTATCTTGGTTAGATCTTACTATAGAAATATTAGATGCACATTTTTTTTCATTAATGATGAAATACCTTCAATGCTTGGTCAGCCCATATAGTTTTTCTCTCCTTGTGAATATCACATCTCTCATATACATGTAGGGGTTCCAAATATTACACCACACCAAGTGGTACTACTACATCTATATCCACTTCATCATATAATTTACACTACTAACATAAAATTTGATCTTACACTCCTTAGTGACCTTAATATCTACATCCTTATTTACCCAATCCAATGGGTATGGATGAGGATGGTCATGAAATCCCAATCTAAGTTTACTTACTAAATCCTCTTGCCATGTGGTTGGATTGTGATCCATAATCAAATCGAGCATCCACATTTGTCCTCATCACTTAGATCTTAATATGGAAGATTTTAGTCATATCATTCTCATCCTTAAGATTAAGGATATTCAGCTTCACCTCCTTTTGCATTGTAGTGTAGACAATATTTTCATCTACATTTGAGTTTCTCTCAATCTAGTTATTTGAATCCATGGTCGTCATACACTTCTTCTTGGCCTCCTCTTTCTGGTTCTTTGGGGTCATATTTGGTTGTATATCTCAACACTTATGTTGGATATGAATATCAATATAAAAATGGTTATAATGATTTCTTGGATCCTAGCATTAATCTGTAATGGTTCTTGTCTTCTTATTCTGTGTTTCCTACTTCTTATTTCCCTCCTTAGAAGTATCTTGGAGGTGTTCTATTTAGAAAATTTTGATTATGTAACACATCCTCCCACCCCCTTGGGTTACTCTTGAGCAATGAAAGGTGTGACATCAACATTGAACCAATCTCCAAGGTTTGTTATGAAGATGGGGTCACAAAATCCTATTTTCCCGACCTCCATGGAACTCAAAAAAAATGCCACCATCTTGTTTGGCTTGTCGATATCTTTCCAACGATATAATTTTTATCTCAATCCATCTTTTGAATTGAAATATATCCTCATATAAAATTTTTCTTATTAAACCTTTTCACGCCAACAAGTATGCCCATGTGGTACTCCCAAGTGGCATACATGGCTATGCCATGTCACTCGTAGACCAACGTGGCTCCTGCCACACTAGTGCACCCAGTGTCACTGCACCATCACACCAAGGAGAGAGGTAAATATCATTCCAAACTCATGTAGTGAGATGGATACTTTCAAAATCAATTTCCATAGGGATTCATGTTTAGCACTTCCAGTTAGTCTGCATTATTATCACAAAGGTTGCATAAATCTTAAACTAAAGGCATTGAATAGCTATCATCATTCATCGCTAAAATTTGACATCGCACGTTTTTTTTTCGGGATGGCATGATATGACCCATGTCATCCATCTCCATGCCATTTGTCTCCTTTGCTTCTTGATGATGTAATATCGACATCAAGGTGATGTCATCTTGCCATGAGGAATCATCTGACGATGACATGTGTCATCCAAAATTCAACTATTTGGCCCTCCAATAAGGTCCATTTTACCTGCCACATGTCATGCCACATAGGAACCTCGCCAGTAATATTTAATGTCATCATCCATGTGACATCACATAACCCTCCCTAGCCTATGTGGGATTTTCCACCTCAACCTATGCTTGGGTCCCACAGGGCTAAGCCCCTTCATTTTTTGCAACAAAAACATGTTATATCATGTTTTGAGAAAAAAATGGGTTGTACTGCTATAAAAATCTCCTGGACTCCCAAATTTTCTCCTTATTCCTCACCAATCTGGGACTGGTTCCAAATTCTGCTCCTTTCACATCCAGGTCTCGTGCATTAGCCATTCCAATGGGCCCCACCCTGGAGGTGCCTCCAAAATTAGGATCTAGGCCTCAAGCACTAACCATTCTAGCGGTCTCCATCCCAAATGCACTTCCATTCAACTTGATATGCAAATACTCCTCCTACCAAGAGGGGAAATGTGTGATGCAATGTGAATAGTTCCTATCCAATAATAGGTAAATATTCATCCTCATTCTCCATCACAATGCTTAGCCTGGATGACTAATGTATGCCACAATCTAAGGGATGCATAATGCAACAAGTATATTCATTGAATTAGTGTACCACAAGGTATGAGTAAAAGAAGATAAAAATTATAATATTTATTTCAAGATGAGGTAAGGTCTATATGAATGGTTGGTAATTCATTTGGTTTTTATAATGCAGTAGCTACATTTATACATTTTATAAAAGATGTATTGCATCCCTTTCTAGATTCATTTGTAATAATGTACTTATATGATATATTTAATTTTAGCTCTACCTATGAAAAGCATATACCACATCTCAATATGTTGTTAGAGACAAAAAAAACATCGACTACTTTGTAACCTTTTAGAAATGTGAATTTTCCTAGCATTGTTTGGTGAATTTGATGTATGTGATTGATGGAGGGGAACTTGATATTGATCGTTTGAAGATGGTGATCAAATCCTGCAAATTTCCTAAACTTTAGAGCTTTTTAGGGTCAATATAATGATCTAGATATCTTCATCTACCAAAATTAAACAATACCTTTTACTTTTGTGATGTTAGCAAATTTGCATTTAAAAGAGCATAAAAAGCCACATGTGCATGCTTAAATAAGAGGAACCATAATAAGGATCAGCAAATCAAGACCACAACACATTGATAAGGAAGTTCACCCAATGCGGGTTATGTCTCAGGGCCTTGTGTCAAGAGAGTGGAGGTCACTTCATTAATTCCTGCTAATGATGATGATTCACATGGCATGTTCTTTGTCATTACAAGGACAAATACCCTCAACCAGAGTGGCCTATCTCTCTATGAGACATTCTTAGTTACTCTCACTCATATGCAAAAATCCCCTCAACAAGATTGGCATATCTCTCCCCGAGATGTTATCCCTATAGGAACTCTCACTCAAATGGGTCTTCCTTCAACATGACAAGTTAATGAATTCTCACAATAATGTCTTGACAAGTATCCATCAACATAATGTTAATCAAGGATCTCAACAAGACAAACATAATCTCAGCAAATCAGAAGAAAAAACATGACATAACTTCATCATTTACCTCCACTTTCGAAGATGGAAAAAAAATGAAAAGCTCAACTACTAAAATGGATTGCACCATTGAATTCCTGGCGATGAGTGGTGTAAAATCGACTGTAAACTTGTCCAATTATAACACCGTCAAATTTTGGACCGTTAGGAATCTAGAAGATTCCCCCAAAGATTCCTTCCAAAAACTGGGCTGCTCAGATGAATATTTTAAAGCACATCACTATGCTCCTCGCGAAATTCTGAGAAAAATGAGTATAAATTCAGCTTAGTTTTGAGAATGCAAAAATTCAACCCTTAGGGAATCTTTTAGATTCCTCATGATTCCAAAAAGATTCCTTGTTGCTGGATGCCTGAATTTCTACTGCTCAGATGGGGAAACATACTACACCATCATCTTCCCTGCGAAATTCACGTTATTTTGAGTATAAACTTGGTATGATTATGTCACTGTGAAAAATCACCCTCTAGGGAATCTTTTAGATTCATCCTCATTCTCTAAAAGGAATATTCCAAGGAATATTTTATGCAATATTCTCCCTCGAAAAACATGCTCAGCTGCTTGTTTCGCCATCGAGCGCACAATTCCATTGTGTCTCCCCATACTCGATCTCTGCTCCTCCGCCTCGACGCTCCTTCGTTTGCCCCCGAATGAATATAATTATTGGTTTAAATACTATGAGTGAGGTGGAATTACCAAAGCCAAGGTTGTTGGGTTGTTGGAAAATGGCATAACTGGGAGGGGCAAGACCCGAGGTCAAACCACACCCACGACCTTGACGGTTTTTATATTATTGTGGTGCGGTTATTAATTCTTTTGGCGTTTGTTAATATGCCACCAGTGGTTACAGGGCCGCCCATCAGGGGCCGACCCACATGATCCGAGTAGGTTCGAACCCCACCAGCTCTACAATATTTAACATATATTAGTTATATGGTTCCATTGGGGGTGGCGGGGGTGGTGGTCGGCCACCACACAAATTTTTTTATTTTTTAATTATTCTTATAACATTTAAAAATCAACCATCAGATTTTTAGGGGTCACTAGAAACAAATTTTCCTTTTCCGATCACCAGAAACCGTGTGCAGGGTCTCATTCATTTTGTTTCCTCCTTAAGCCTGCCACTTGGCCAATTTTGACCCGAAATTTGACCGCGAATAACTTGACCATATGATCTTAGATTTGAATGTTGTTTGCATCATTGGAATCTGGTGACAAGCACTTCGATCTAGTTCTGGGTTCGCTTCCATCTGACCACTTTTATTTTTGAGCTATTTTGAGCCTTCTTTGACCTATGGGTGTCTTTGGAGCCACGTGAATCATTCCTCCCCACTAAGGAGATTTTGGTCCTCCAAAAGCATGAAAATAATATGCAATTGTTGTGTACATATTCTGCACCACAAGCGTCCTGACAGGTCGCCCTTCATTCTCCTACACCTTTGTTCTTCAAAGTCAGACGCGATGAGCCAACACCTGCATCCTCTGCAAACTTGTAGTACATTATCTGAAAAATACATGCTCGATTACATGACCAATAATCATCCAAGAATCGCCCTACTTGCCAAGAGTTTATAAGACATACTCTTTGGTCAATTTTACATCATAATAGAAACATTACCACAACTATCAATACAAGGCCAAAACATCATCGTTGCTTTAACAAGTGATGGAAAACACATAATCACTTTTACAATTTAAATCGCAACACATGATTTACAAAATGAGGCCATGACAAGATATCATATCTAGAAAAGCCAACTCTAAGTTAACAAAGTGGACCAACAGGAATGTGGCAGATTTTCTTGTTGAACACCTTCACCAATTGTTTTCTGCATAGGAACTTTGTCCTTAAGGCACTGCTCTAGATGGAGCCTCCAACATGTGGCTCTTTGATGACCACCTCTGTTGCAATGATTGAAAAAAATATTCTTCCTATAGATCTACGTAACCTTCTTCTTTCCCTGATGTGGAGAAGGCCTTTCACACATCATCCTTTTTCTTGTTGCCATTCTCTTCCAACACTCAGCAACCACATGGTCATGTAAACCACATAAACTACATGTTTTTCTATGACATGATTTATGCTCATCATTAACATGCTTGTAATAAAAATTAACTTTAGAATACTGAAAATTTTTATACCTCTCTTAGTTGTCTCTGGTGCAATTATGGCGATGAGAGCTTGCCTCAACTCTTTGTCTACAATGTGCACTCTCATGGGAATATTGTGATGTATTACCGTCATTCTCTTTCCTCGACAGTTTCAACAATGTCTTGGAAGCTTTTGAGACCTTTGAGAACTCTCCTTCGGTGTACCCCAAACCTAAAAATTAAGGTCTTTGTGCAACCTCCAATGGCTAAGTCATGCCTTGGAAGTGAACACCAAGTCATCCTCCTTTATACCCCATCTTGGTAAGGAGTCTCATGTCAATTCCTCAAATGGGTGCCTCTTCATTTCCAACAGAAATAGTGTCATGGGAAAATGAAACTAAAGAACGATCAACATTGTTTACCTCAGATGTCAATTATGAAACATGTGATGATGGCTTTGCTAAGACTTCGTTGTGCTTCAACTCTTCTAGGGCCTCTTCCGTGGTTTACAACTGAAGTTGCAATCTCTGCTTCTCCTCTTTCTCTTCTCGTAGAAGTCTCCTCAATTCAACATTCTCTGCTTGAAGACTTTGATTGATATCCTCATCTGAATGATTAGAAGACAATGAAGAATGATCATTGGAAGATGTGGATAGAGCATCGTTCTCTCCTCCTCCTTTCTCCTATCCCTCACTTTCCATTTTCTTCTCATAAGCTTCATACAATATGTCCACCATTTTTGACATCCTGAGGAGGTCTTCATAGAGATCTTTGTCATCCTCCATTTTATTTCTTGTTATAGAACGATCGTCATCAGAAGTGGTCCACATATTTGCAACAATTTAATTTGAACATAAAATACAAGAAGTGCAACACCAATAATGTTGCATACTTCCTCAGCCGACCACCGATCGTGGAACTAACCACTACTCTCAATTCTTGTGGGCACAAGACTTCTGATTGGCCGCTTTTCTACAAGATCGATCCAGAATTTGGCCACACATACAAGACACTCTTGGAGGGTACACGAGTTCCAAAGTTTCACCTCCATGATGCACTTCTATGTCACCTGGGACACCTTTGTGTTCCTTCAAGCGAGCGTGCCAAGATGATTTGAGAAGCGCACTGCAGTCGAGTCACTGGGAATTTCGCGGTCGAGAAAACAGTGACAATACTGCATAAGTATTTCTATTGGCCAAACCTTCGACAGGATGTTGGCACATTAGATCCTGCATTGCTTGCGTCATTTCCAAATCGAACATCAAGAAGTAAGGCCTCTATACTCTGGTACCTACCCCTAGTCGACCTTAGGAATTCATCTCCATGGATTACATGTTGGGCCTTCCTTCTACTAAGCATAGAAAAGACTGTATTTTTGTGGTCTTCGACAGATTCTCGAAGATGGCCATTATGGCAGCCTCCAAGAAGAATGTCATAGCAGAAGCCACTGCTAAACTCTTCTTTGAAAGAGTGTGGGTTCACTTTGGGATCCCACAGTCTATCATCTCAGATCAGGACAACAGGTTCCTCATCATATTTTAGTCTAGCCTTTGGTCAATGCTAGACACCAAGCTCACTAAGTCCACAACTTTCCATCCTCAAACTGATGGCTAGACAGAGGTCATCAACAAGATGATCGTACACATTCTACACATGTACAATTCAAAACATCCACGCACATAGGATGAGAGCCTTCCCTATGTACAACAGAATTATAACTGGGCTATCCACAACTCAACCGACCACAACCCCCTTCAGGTGAGCTTGGGATTCCAACGACTATGTACCATTGATGTAGCCATGCCATTTGTGGCTACTCAGGCCAATTCGACTCATGTCTAGTTTGAAGTTGAAAAATTAAACAACTTCATTGAGCACATTCAACACATCCACCAACATGTTCATGACATATTAGACAGAGCCAATGCTAAGCACAAGCAACGACATGATCGACATCAGGTGCCACACAACTTCTAGGTGGGCGACAAAGTGTGGCTACATTTGCAGAAGGAGCGCCTCGCTGGACCCCACCGCAAGCTTTGTTTGCTCCGATATGGGCCGTGCACCATCACCAAGGCTGTAGGTGCCAACGCCTTTGAGCTGAGTATTCCACCATTCCTCTCTCTGCACCTAGTGTTCAATGTGGACCGTCTTCGACCCTACTTCCCACCTCTATTGGACACCTCCGACATTGTAGAACAACTCACACCAATAGAGTTAAACCTAGACTGCATGGAACATGCCACCACAGATCATATAATGGACATGCAAATCAAGAACACTCGCTAGTAGAAGATCCAACTGTATCGAGCTGTCAAAGCTGGCCAACTCCTGCACTAAGGAAAGTGGTTCACGAAGGACCAAGTTCAACAGAAATTTCCTCGTCTCATGGAGGAATTCAACGCAATGGGGACCATTGATTCCTAAGGGGAGAGGAATGATCTGTTGGAAATATGATGAAGAGTGTTGTCCTTGATGGCAACCCACTGAATGAAGATGAAGACATGCGACTGTTGACGTGTGTTGTCCTTGATGGCAAACCACCTGATGAAGTTATTCTTGACTTGATGGACTTGGTAAATGATGTAAATCTGATGTGATATGATGATGGCAACTTACTTGATGAAGTTGTGCTTGATAGAATATGTTCTTGATGAAGGAAATCTGATGTATCTAGTCAAGTATAAAGGCAATAAAGAAAGATGACATGTGCTTCAAATCTATGATAAAGTATGTCTCTAGGCATGCCGGATTTTTCTAGGGGAAGTCGCGTAGCCACGTGAGAACTCTTGATACTTAGAGTAAGTATCACAGCAGCTCATAAAGTGCAAAACCAGGGGTAACCACCATGGTTTTGACCCATTGTATTGGGTAATGATTCGTCTAAATGACCCCGTCCAGGAATACCATCGGAAGTAATGTAGTTTTGGGCTCATGGTATTGTTTTGGCTCATGGTATTGAAAAAGGGGCTCATGGTATTGAAAAAGGGTAAACCTATATAAGGAAAATAATTTCATTATGCAAATCATGAGTGTGGGAGCAAGATGTCTGAGCTTGAATGAATACTTCTCTATGAAGTATATCTATATGGAAAGGGTAAAGGTTTGATAATAGATATGAATCTATGATGCACCTATGAAGAAATGATGAAGCGGAATATTTAGATCTGGAATGTATTTGTATCTGCTAGATCTGTTTATGGAAGGCTTAGATCTGAGATGAGGCGAACATCTGTCTGAAGTAAAAGGGTAAATCTGAACTGAATATCTGATCTGAAGAAGTATGCTGCTCTATTATAGTTGAAGATCTATACGCTAGTTCTCCGCAGAGGAAGAGCGTATATACGCGGCTTCGCTAAAGAGAAAGCGCGTATGCGCAATGAAATATGTACAGAGGTATACGCTGGTTTATGTGAACGGAAGCACGTATATACGCGACATCAGTGAAAGGAAAGCGCGTATGCAAACTAGGGTTTGCTGAAGTCTATGGTAAGAAATGTTTGATCTGCTCTGCTAGTTTACTGATATCTGTCAGTGAGTTATATGTATCTGTTTAATGGTTGACTGTGCTTAAAAGTATGGAAAGGGTCCAGTCTGAAAATATGATGAAACATGGCCTGCAAGTGGTGTCCTGAAGGAAGCTTTGGATCCAGTGTTAAAATTGATGAAATGTGGTCCATAAGTCTTGAGGATTTGTAGCCTTCGGTCGGAGGTTGTAGCTCCCTTCTAGGTGAAATTTGATGGCAGGGCAGAGGTGTGGCTCCTTCCGGAGAGGAGTTTGATAGCAGTCGGGGGTTGGAGACTCCCTTCCGGGAGAGATTTGTGCTGAGCGCGGGTGGGTGCACATTGTCTTTGGTGATCACACTTACCCATTTACATATGTTGTAAGATGTTTTCTCTATAATATGTGGAAAGTGAGCAAGCTGGCGGTGGTTTTCTCCAGAGCTTGGGTTTCCACCTAAAAATCTGGTGTTCATGTCTTGATGCTTTGTGTGATGATTTATTCTATTCTTCTGCATGTTTACTGTTTATTGAACATCTGATGAATGAATAATGGAATGATATAAGCAAAGAACTAATGACATAATTAGATCTCTCTGAATACGCGAGTTGCATGTAAGATATCCGCGTGTATACGCGAGTTTACTACAGGAAAGTAGCGTATGGGTTTTAAGGAATGAAAAAGTGAAAAAATTTGAGTATGCAGTAAATACTGATTCACCCCCCCCCCCCCTCTCAGTATTTTTCCCAACAATTGGTATCAGCGGGTGGTCCTTCTGCAGAAGCTTGATCGCTTGAAGGAGATCCGTCATATTAGAATTCAAGAAGAATGATGTCTCAATACTGTTATTCAATGACAATGCGATGTGGAAAGTACAGGCAAAAATCATATGTTTAAAGTCTTGGTGTAGATGTATGGGCAATCGTGGAAGAAGGTTATCAATACCTAGCAAGTATTCCTACTGATGCAGCAGAAAGGAAGAAGTATGAAATCAATGCCAAAGTAGTAAATGTCTTATTAGGAAGCATATCTGAACTAGAATTTGCTAAAGTGATGCAGCTACATTCAGCAAAAGAAATATGGGACAAAATCATTCTAAGCTATGAAGGAGACACAAAGGTAAAAAGTGCAAAACTCCAAACTCTTAGAATTGAATATGAAAATTTGAAGATGCATAGTGATGAGAGTGTTGCCAGTTTCTTTCTTCGTCTGGATGATATTGTAAATCGAATGAAAAATTTGGGTGAAACCATAACTGATACTACTCTGGTGGAAAAGGTCTTAAGATCATTGACTTCAAAATTTGACTCTAAAGTTTCAGCTATTGAAGAAAGGCAAGATTTGCAAACTCTTACTATTGTTCAATTGCATGGTACTCTGACTGCTTTTGAAATGAGACAAGGAGGCCCTTCTCAAGTAAGAGAAGCTGCTTTTAAGGCATCTACAAAAGGAAAGGAAAAGGAAGTTGTCAAAGAATCCAGATATATATCCGATGAAGAAGAAGCGAATTTCGTGAGAAAGCTCCAACTAGGTACTGGAAGATTCAAAGGTAAGCTTCCCTTCAAATGTTTTGAGTGTGGAAAAGTTGGTCACTATGCTGCTAAATGTCCTTATAAAGAAAAACATGGTAAAGGAAAACAATTTGAAAAGAGGAAGAGTTATTATGCAAATGAAGATGATGATGAAATGTCCAGTGAAGATGAAGAAGATTCTGACCAAGCTCTACAAGTGCTCATGGCAAAGAAGCAAAAGAAGAAGGTTACTCGAGGAAAGGAGATACCTTAGAAATCATGTATAGAAAAAATTGAAGAAGATGAAACAGATTCTGACGAAGCTCTACAAGTGCTCATGGCAAAGAGGAAAAAGAAGAAGGCTACTCGAAGCAAGGAGATATCTCAGAAAATTGAAGAAGATGAATCTGATAGTGATTTGGGTCCTTGTAATCTTCTTTGTGAAAAAAAATTCAAAGATAGTGAAGGTAACAGTATGGATCTAGAAGAAGCTGTCAAGATTGAAGTTGAAGATCAGCAGAAATCATCTAAAAGGAGTGAAAATCTAGAAGCAAATGATGAAAGTAATGATTGGCATCAATTTGAAAGGAAGGAATCTATCTACAAAGATGTGATCTCTAGGATGAATGAAAAGATAGAAACACTAAATGGACAGATAGACAAGTATCAAGGGTTGTACGCTTATGCAACCAAGCAAGGTGAAAAACTTGAAGCAAAAATCATCTCTCTAAAAGCAGATCTTGAAGCACCAAGTAAGAAGAATGAGGAACCTCTACAACCATTTGAAAAGGAAGGCCTTGAAGCGGAAATTATCTCTCTCAAAGAAGATCTGGAAAAATCAAATAAGAAGAATGAAGAGCTGCAAAAAACATGTGAAGAAAACGAAAATTGGCTGAAAGAAGAGATTCTAAATCTAAAGGATCAAGTAGAAGATGGAAGAAATAAAGAAGAAAGCATGACAAAGCAATGTGAAGCCTTGGAGGTTGAGGTAAACATTCTCAAAGGTAAATTAGAAGAAAAGGTTAAACTTTTGAGGTTTCAAGATAGTACTAATGTTTTGGACAATATTCTGAGTAATCAAAGGTCTCCTGCTATCAAACTTGGTCTTGGTTTCCATGAAACTGTTAAAGGAGAATCTAGCTCACAAGGAAGTGTTAAAAATTCAGAGGATGTCAATGCAAAACCTGAAGTGTTGAAAGAAACAAAAGGTCAACCAACAATGATGAAATCTCAAAGGAAATCATTCAATAAAGTTGAATGCTTTAAATGTCATAATTATGGGCATGTTGCAGCAAATTGCAGGAGCAGATCATTTCAGCCTCAATCAAACAGTTCCTACATAGAAAGGTACTCTGGTTTCTTCAAGGGATATTGTTTTTCATGTAATAAGTATGGACATAAAGCAGCTGATTGTAAAAGGAGGAAGATTAGAAATACTCATTATGATTCTTATGCTTATTTCTCTGGACACATGAGATGTTATTCTTGTAACAAGTATGGACATGTAGAAAAGGAATGCAGGTTGACCAGATCTGAGAAAGTGGACAATTTTCAGCACACAAATAGAAAGTTCAAACAAATCTGGAAAAGGATGGAGGACCGATCAGAAACGTAGGGAATTCTGACCCTATTGCAGTCACCCGCTTCTGAAGCTTACTTCTCTGATTGATTGCAGGAATGATGTGGGATACATTATCAGATTTAGTAATGTATCGTCACAGGGGGAGCAATGTATGATGATTCTCATGGTTGATTTGATTATTCTGGATATATGTATTTCTGACAGTGCATCTGGTGTGAAGAAAAGACAGGAACAGAAGGTAAAATTGCAGGAGGAGATGAAGGTGTGAAATTTTCTATATTTCACTTTCCATACGCGGGTTCGATGAAACAAAGTCGCGTATACACGCGAGTTCCAGCAGACACAGCCGCGTATGCATTTATGATAAGAGAATTGGTATGATTGCTGAAGATCTGGAGCAGAGGTCCAGGGGGAGCATCAGTCTGACTGATAATAACTATAGTTATGACTCTGTATCAGCTTAACTTATCAGTTCTAAATGATGATGATATGATACTTGATGTCTTATGATGAAGTTTATGGATAAGTCCTGTTTGCTTGTTGAATGAAGAGTATTCGTTGATGAGATGGAAGTCCTATAATTCAGAGATAAGGACAGATCATGCAGAGATTGTTGCTGATGGCTTGCTGATAAAAATATTTAGGTTGCACAAGTTAAGGAGAAGCACTGGTTCAGGGGGAGCAGCAGGTTGAATACTAATGATTGCATTGTTGGCAATATGACTGCTTATTCTTTGGTTTTGTGATGCTCAAATGATGATGACTTGGTATATGGTTTATTATGATAAGATTTTGATCCCTAGTTACTGAAAAGTATCTTTTGTGCTCACACATGGATGAATTGGAAGTCGTTTGATTCAGAAATAAATCATGCAGATTTTGTTACTATGGTTGAGATATTTTGCCTACATATGTTACTTCATGTTAAATCTTGAAGATCTTGATGATATTGGACCACATGGATGATTGTTTGACACATATTTGAAGATGTTGTTCTGGTATGATAATCTCTCTTGGAAAGATTGTATTGATGCTGCAAAGAATCTGAAGGCTTGGTCACTAATGTGCTTATGCTACAACCGTTGGATGACGCTTGAAGACACAACTACACTGTTCTATCTATATGTAGTCCATGGAAGCATTCAAATATCCCAGAAAGAAGCTGAACACTATCTTTTTCTCACAGAGGATCAGATTTGGTTAAAATTTAGAAGATGGTATTGGATACGCGGGTTTCCTGAAACACAGTCGCGTATATACGCGAGTTCATGCACATAAAACCGCGTATGTCTGATTGCTGACAATTTTCTGTTTGGAGTCAGCTCTCTTCAGGACAGCTGCAGTACTGATTGGTATCTCTGATACTGTTTGGTATCTTTGGTGGTGTTCCAGTTCTTATAATATTGTTTCGATCTCTGATGTTTTGATAAATATGCCTTGATGATTTGTTGGTGAAAGTGTTCAGGATGCACAAACTAAGGGGGAGCCTTGGTCATATGAAAAGGATGCTTGGATGCACAGATTCAAGGGGAGCATTGGCTTTGCTAAGTATAATGCATTGTTGGCATTATGATGGTTCTGATATATGATCTCTCTTGAGGTCTTTTTGGTATTGGTTATGAAAATTCATATTTGTATTTCTGATGAAAAGGTCATGTTGAGACCCATGATGTAAAAATTGTAATATTCAGTCATGTAAGGACTTGTCAATTTTTGTAAACCCACTTGGTTGGGTAGCTGAGTTGAAATGTGTAAACCCACTTGGTTGGGTACTTGAGTCTCATATGTTAATCCACTTGGTTGGATATTTGATGTAAGTATGAGTCTTTGGTGATAGGAACTTCATAGAGTCATGTACTTCATTGGAAAATTTGTTTGAAGATTCAGCATGAACTCAGGGGGAGCTTGGTCACTTCAGTCTATATCAGATCTGCAGAACGCTTCTTCCACATGAGGAGAAAAGGGGAAGAGTATGTTGGTTTTGATCCACCCTTTGCCCTTGATGTCAAAGGGGGAGAGTGACATGGTGTTTGAATGTAGAGAAAATGGCGTCACAAATGGAGAGAGTGACATGGTGTCATTGTATTCTTAATGTATCTATATGTTGTGGTAACCAAACACCATTGTGGTTGCCATCAAGTCCAAAGGGGGAGATTGTTGGAAATATGATGAAGAGTGTTGTCCTTGATGGCAACCCACTGAATGAAGATGAAGACATGCGACTGTTGACGTGTGTTGTCCTTGATGACAAACCACCTGATGAAGTTATTCTTGACTTGATGGACTTGGTAAATGATGTAAATCTGATGTGATATGATGATGGCAACTTACTTGATGAAGTTGTGCTTGATAGAATATGTTCTTGATGAAGGAAATCTGATGTATCTACAGTAAGTACAGAAGGCAATAAAGAAAGGAATTCAGCATGTGCTAAATCTATGATAAAAAGAGTATGTCTCTAAGCATACGCGGATTTTCCTAGGGGAAGTCGCGTATGCACGCGAGAATAAACATGCCAAGTCGCGTATGGGAAAAAGCGCTCATAAAGTGAAAAACCAGGGGTCACCACCATGGTATTGACCCATTGTATTGGGTAATGAATCGTCTAAATGACCCCGTCCAGGAATACCATCGGAAGTAATGTATTTTTGGGCTCATGGTATTGTTTTGGCTCATGGTATTGAAAAAGGGGCTCATGGTATTGAAAAAGGGTAAACCTATATAAGGAGAAGAATTTCATTATGCAAATCATGAGTGTGGGAGCAAGATGTCTGAGCTTGAATGAATACTTCTCTATGAATTATATCTGTATGGAAAGGGTAAAGGTTTGATAATAGATCTCAATCTATGATGCACCTATGAAGAAATGATGAAGCGGAATATTTAGATCTGGAATGTATTTGTATCTGCTAGATCTGTTTATGGAAGGCTTAGATCTGAGATGAGGCGAACATCTGTCTGAAGTAAAAGGGCAAATCTGAACTGAATATCTGATCTGAAGAAGTATGCAGCTCTGTAATGGTTGAAGATCCATACGCTAGTTAGCCGCATAGGAAGCGCGTATATACGCGGCTTATCTGAAGAAAAGGCGCGTATGCGCAGTGAAGTTTATGTACAGATGTATACTCTTGTTTATGTGGATGGAAGCGCGTATATATGCGACATCAGTGAAAGGAAAGCGCGTATGTAAACTAGGGTTTGCTGAAGTCTGTGGTAAGAAATGTCTGATCTAATCTGATGTGTTACTGCTATCTGTATTCTACTGTTCTAAGTTGCCTGTATCAGTTTGGTTGTATGGTTGAGCTTGAAAGGATGAAAAGGGTCTAGTCGGAAAATATGATGAAACGTGGCCTACAAGTATTGTTCTATTGAAGTTGTTGGATCCAGTGTGAGAATTGATGAAACATGGTCCAAGGTGGTGCTGAGGGTTGTAGCCTTCAGTCAGGGGGTTGTAGCTCCCTTCCAGGTGAGGCTGGTAAATAAGATCGGGGGGTCGTTGCTCCCTTCCAGGAGAGGCTGGTAAACGAGTCAGGGGGTTGGAGCTCCCTTCCAGGAGAGGCCCAGTAAACGGCAGCGAGTGGGTGCACAACGTCTTGGTAAATCTGCACAGCCTATATGTTGTAAGATGTTTCTCTATAATAAAATATTGAAGGCTGAGCAGCTGCGGCGGTGGTTTTCTCCCGACTTGGGTTTCCACCTAAAAATCCTGGTGTTCATGTGTGATGCTTTGTGTGATGATTTATTCTGTTCTTACTGCACATGTTTACTGTTTATAGAACATCTAATGAATGAATGATGGAATGATATAAGTGAAGAACTAATGGCATAATTATATCTCTGTGTATAAGCGAGTTTTATGAAGGATATCCGCGTGTATACGCTAGTTGGCTTCAGCAAAGTAGTGTATGGGTTTTAGAGCATGAAAAAGTAAAAAGATTTGAATATGCTGTAAATATTGATTCACTCCCCCCTCTCAGTATTTTTCCCAACATGATCTAGGTGGATATTGGTGGCCACCTGCCTATTCCACTTGGGGCCCCACCATTGTTTCTTTCAGTTTTTCAGTTTCCTTAGTTGTAGCACAATTTACTATTTTTAGCAGTTTTTCGGGTCTTGAACTTCCGGAGCTGTTTTCAGACCCTAAATGAAATTTTTTGGGAAAACCGACAACAACATGAAATTTTGGTTGATGTTTCTCACATCAAACGTTGTAGTCCTCTGATAGATCTTTCTAACGAGTTATTTTGCGCATCAAACAAAGATCATATGCTAAAGTTACGTCCCTGGGAAGTTGATGTACCATTTTACCCAAACGGGGCCCATAGTTTTGGTGCTTCATCTCCTAGGGTTAGGTTTTTGGATGTTTAGGGTTTTCCATTGTTTCATAATAATAAATAGGCCCTCAAGCCTCACTATAACAGAGTTCAGAGGCCTGCAGCCACCACATCTCCTCTCAAAGATAAGCTACCAATGCCCTAGCTAGTTTATTTCCATTATGTCTGTAAACAAATTTCAGCTATTTGATATTAATGAAATGAAGTGTTATTTCTGCTGCATCTTTGTATTTATGGTTATATGTGCGTTATGGTGCATTCCTGCATAAATTCGGATCATAAGCCTAACTGAGATATAGACCAACAGACATGTTTGAGTTTTCATGAGTTATGTTTTAGTTTAGCAGTTGTAATTAAGGGGAGTGTTAAAATAGCTAATTAACTCCCGCGTGGAGATTTAACTATATTTAAAGAGTCAGTTAAGTGAGTCTTGAGTAAGTCAGAGTTATTTGATAGATGAATTTGGTAAGTGTGTGCATGTCAAGCGAGTTGTTAGTCGAAAAGGTTAAATACCCTTCACTAGGTTCATTATAGTAAGAAATCGAAGAATCAAGTTCGTGTGATTAATAGAAGAGTCGCAGCTTGTGTGTGTTTAGTGTGTGAATTAATTATGTTACTTTGTGTTTTATATCCTCTGCCTTACCAACACTGTTTGCGGGGATCATATTTTGTTGCTTCCAAGCCCTTCGAATCAACTTCCTCTTAAGCAAATTAAAAAATTGAATAATATATTATCTCAACAGTATTCTCCGCAGGTCATCACTCTCACCGCCTTGCCTGGACATCTCTTCTTAGTTTCTTCTTCCTCTTCTCAATGCGTTCCTCTTTCATTTAGTCTTAGTCTCACCATGTTTCAAATTTGTCTAGAAAATTATGAAAATTTTGGCAAGATTTTGATAAAATCTAACATAATTTTTTGTAAATCTAGGTTATATTTTTCAAGCTTCAAGATTTTAGATGCCTCGGAAATATTTAACGATACTAAATCCATTTTACCATTAAAAAAACCAAATATTTTTATATCAAATTGGTGGATTCTAAATATTTCTCTGACAAGATTTTCGATAACCATAATTAACAGGATTTTCTATAACCATAATCACCAAATTCAACTGTATTGGGGCAAAATTTTTGAAAATTCCCTGGTACTATTCAATTACTAAAATGAATAAGTCGATCTTAATACGATCCGAAATTTTAAATGACGAGAAATTTTATATTAAACATATCCAAAAAAAACAACAGTTTTTATATTAAATAGATTATAAAAAATTAACAACAATAAAAGTGTAAGTGTCTTGTTAAAACAATGTAGAGAAAGGTTAACTTTTATAATAAAAAAATGAAAAAAAAAAAAAATATATATATATATATATAGGGATGCTAGTAATTGCCAAGTTGGTTTATAGTGATATATTTTACCTAGTTGGTTTATAGTGACTATATTTTACTAGAGTATTATTGGTGTAGAATTTAATTAAAAGGGGATTTATTTTTTGTGGTCTATTATAAAAGATAATTTGTATAAACATTAATTATTAAATAAATTTGGATTCTACTGAAATAACTATTGAAACAAAATCCTAATATATAAAGATTACTAAAAATCTATTATTAATATCTTAATCTCCTATTTTACATTGAACTTCAATTTAAAGTTTTATTATTTGTATTATTAGATCTTATTTACATATTTTCTAACTCTACAATACTAATAAATTCAACCCATTTTGTATTTCATTATGTTTCATACATCTATAAACATGAAAAGTTTTGATTCATCTATAAACATGAAAAAGTTAATATTAAAAATAAAGTAAATAAAAATAATTTTATGAGAAAAATAATTAATATATTTTCTTTAAAATTTTGAATATAATTGTATTTATTTCGAATTTTTAAATTAAAAAAAATATTTGTGTTAATTTTTTTTAATATATATTCTTTAATATTTTACATCTTCAAATTTTACATAATCAAATCCAAATTGGGTAACTATGTCGCTAACTCCTTCCACCTCCCCGGGTGATTTCCTCCGCATCCGAGACTTCTCAGCAGGTGACCTCACACGCAGCCTTCCATGATTTGGCCCGCTTACTATGCGTTTCTGACACTTAATTCTAGGAAAATATTATAAGAGAAGGCTTTCACTCGAGCTAAATATATTTGGAGGGGCATTCTATTTTTTTTAGTAACAAAAATTGTTTTAAACTTAGTTTTTTTTAATTATCCATTGGTTCATTGGTTACTTATTAGAGAGAGGAGAAAAAAAAAACAATTTTTTTATTTATAAGTTTTGCAGTGTCTCTTTACTCATTCATTTATCAAAGCGGGTTACATATAGTATATTGAATAGTCTCAAATTTCCCAAAAAAAACCAAGTTTGTTGGCCACTAATAAGCATCATAAGCCATCCAAAATATTAGCAGTTTTAATCTATTTATCCAACATGATAGGACATAAAGTCTGTTATCAATTTACACTTAAGACTGAAAGTAAATTCTATCCGACCTGATCATCATGAGAAACAACAAAAAAAATTAACTAGTCACCCCAGTAGCTAATCATCAGACAATTCTACTGGCGTGGGGTCTTTGGCACTTGACCCAAGCATTTCAAATTGACGCAGACCCTGAGACTGGAGCTCGATTCTACCAAGGCAGACATTTTGGTACTGCATTTGTAGTTGCATGGTTCGAATTTCTCTCTACATTTATTTGAGGCTCCGTTCGTTCTTCGGAGGACCCTCGACTTCCTGTGGTGCAGCTATGTCTTGAAATTGTAGTGCTGTGTGTTTTGAAATGGTTGTGTTGGCAAATTGGCAAGGAATTCTCTACATAATGCAGTTGTTGATTACACAACTGGTTATATGGTTGGGGTGGCTATCTCATGTTGTTTTAGCCCAGGAAGAGATCAATGAAAAGTTGACAATTTCTAGTACTCTTCTTGATTTAGTAATTACCTGCATAGCCAATTTGTCTATTTTCGTTACATGTTTTTTCGGAAGAAGGCTTGATTTAGATGTCAGTGCCAAAGATGTTGTTGCCATGACGTCGAAGCTGGAGGACATAAATGACTTCGAAATGAGCACTTGTAGAGGGGAATATCAAAATGCTTTTGTTTTAATGTTGTCAAATCGCACGCCCAATTCTTCCATGAGGCATTTCATGAAATATATCTACAATGCCCATAATTTGTATTCCATCATACTGCAATGCAATCGTTTAGAGTCTGCAATATAGATTTGAGAGTGGAATTCTGGTATACTCCTTTGCGTTTTTTCTCAATGCTATCTTGGCTGGAGTGAGGGCCAACTGGACTTACTCACCATCGTGGCATGGCGGCTCAAGACAACCTGCAAAAACTGCAAGCAAAGAACAACACCGTGAAGTCGAAGGACATAGGAAAGTGGTGTGAGTTCCATAAGAGCTCCACTCACAACACAAGTGAGTGTCGGGCCAAAATTTCACTGGTGTCTGAGTTGAAGGCTTCTGAATCAGATGCATGCTCCGACTCTAAATCAAAACCCAACAAGGGGAACAAAAAAGGGAAGCAGATTATCAATGCAGAGCCCAATGCCACCGTTGCCACCATGAATATATAGAAGGAGGAACCAGAAGATCTAGAGGAGGAGGAGTGTCTCTTCCACTCCCAGATGTGGGTAAAGGGTTCCTCGGTAGAGTTCATTGTCGACAGTGGGAGCCGAAAGAACCTCATTTTAGCAGAGGTCGTGAAGCAATTGGGCTTGCCGACCACAGGACACCCACAACCGTACACCATCGGGTGGCTTCACCAAGGATGGGATCTCTGCGTCAGCCATTATAGGCTTCAAAAATGACATTACTATTTTGTTAGAAGAATAATCAAAAGCAGAGAGAATTCTATCTTTATTTCCAGGTTTTTCTTTGAGAAACTTGGAATATACTTCATTTTTTATTTCTTCATTCTTCTCTCTGATTTGTCTGAATTTAATCTGGATGTCTGACTCTGTGTTCTCATATTCCTTGGAAGAAGAAGGAATTTCAACATTAGTTTGCTTCTCAACCATCAATGTATCTTTATCCAGTGTCTAAAATTGGCTCTTTTGAATTTCTCTGAGTGTTTCAGTTACTATCACTGTTGCCTCATCCTTAGTTTCATGATCATCAATTTCCATTGCTTTATCTTTTTCCTCAATATTCAATTTAGTTCTCTTGCTATAGGAGGTTTTAAATTTCCTGCCTAAAATGGTTTCTGCAATATAATTGACATCTTCTCCACTTCTTTTATGAGAAACTTCAGCCTCTTTATCAATTGTAGTCACCTGTGATTGATTCACCTGTGTTCCCTGTACATTACCTGCCTGCATACCCTGTGTATCATCATCTATCAAAGTATTTGGCTCGCATTCTTTCTGATTGGTAAATTTCTCAATTTGTGGCTTGGAATCATGCAAGAAAGGAGACAACTTGCATTTTATTCTGATAGTGCTCAAGACACCCCGAGGGTCATAATTCCACATAAAGTTGTATGGGAACTTGTATTCTTTCAACTTGATATTAATCTCATTTTCAGCTTCTCTATTGTTGACAATGAATGGCCCAATCTGATTTTTGAGTTTAAATTGGGTCTTTTTCCTAGAGGCCATAAAATTTACTTCATTTGCATTCAATATTTGCCTTAAATATTCTGAAGCAAAAATTCTTGTAGTTACAAACCTTGGAAGTTTGTATGGAGCCAAGAGTACACCATACACTCTAATCTTTGTGTGATTCCTGTATAAGTACCAATCCACAGTCTTACAGTTCTCAGACAACTGTAAGATTCTCTTAGTTTCTTCATTAATTATAGGAGTTTCTTCCTTAGTCAACAAATTCATAGCTGGGATTATGAATAAGTCATTGAAATCTGCATATGTATATTCCCTGTTCTCTTTTCTCAAAATAGATGTCCAAAACACAACTGACAGGAGGTTCCCTTCTACATCCAATTTCTGCAACTCAATGGGAAATTTTTCTGTTTGGTAATACCAGAAAAGATGAAGCAGATATGAAGTATATCTAAAAACTCCTTCTTCTGGCAATCTGGACAATTGATAGTGCATGTTTTCTGCGATAAACTTGGCAAAATTGTATATAATGGATGGAGGCTGGCCAGGAGTCAAGGTTGAAAAAAAACCCAAGATGGAAGCATCAGTGAATTCATCATTGTTATATCCTAGTATAAATGATAGCATGGAGACAATCTACCTTGTTTCCTTTGGAAAATAAAATGTATCAAAGGGAGGATTTACTTTAGGGACATTAACATGTGTAGGCCAAAAAGTTTGAAATATGTTGAACTTGGCAAAAAAGTCTAAGTCCAAGTATAGCTCGGTCAAATCCTCTATTGACAGTGAAACTGAATTAGGATCATGGTTCATTTGCAGCATGGAATTAATGGACTCAGAATTGATATAGAACATGACTTCTCTATCCTTATTGACAATACATCTCTGATCTGGAAGATAATATAATTGACACAGTCTGACAAAATCAGGTGCTTGATAAGTAAAAGGAACAACATATCTTGGCAAATTGGACTCCCAAATGGGTACGTCACCTTTGGATTTTTCTACAGATTTTCCAAAACACCAATTGTGGACTTCTAGTAGGTTGAATTCAACTGAAGGATAAAAAATTCTATAATCAAGATCAAGTAATGGGCTACTTTCTTGGGAAGTTATAGGAACTTGAACAGGTCTGACTACTTCTGTTGTCTCAGCAGTAAGTGCAGGAGTGGGCTTATTGAGTTTGAATGGCTCAGCTTGTGGTAACTTGTTTGAAACATTTCTCTGGGATTTTGGGCCTCCAGACTTAGGAGTTACTTGTTTCTTTGTCATTTTGGATGAACAGAGCAAGTTTAAACAGTTTGCTAAGTTCTTCTTTAGAAACAAGGGGAAATTTAAGGGTTTCATTGGGAAATTCAGACTCTGAGCAGGGTTCTGGATTATAAAAAGGGTTTTTAATGCACAGAAGATGGTTTTGATCAAGTTCAGCAGTGAAAATGATCAGGGAGTGAATAAAAACCTGGTAAAATGAAAATGCGGATCCTGGAGAAAATTTGATAGCGTTTCCCTTGTATTTTGGAGGTTTTTAGACTTCTTGTATGGATAATTCAACTGAATTTAAGGAAATGGCTAATAAAATGATGATTTCTCCTTTGAAATTGAAGTATTTTGGATAGGATTGACAGAAAAATACCTTTAAAAGGTATAATTGCGGTCGAAGGAGTTGTAGTTGCATTCACAATCTTCAATTCAGGTAAATGAGGCTGTCAGAGGTTATGGAATTCTCTGTGAGTGAATTTCAGAGAAAAATGGCCGTTCAAATGGTAACTGGTTCAGAAAACAGCTTCGCAAATAGTCAAGGGAGGCTCTACAAAGGTTTTCACAGGTTAAATGGCGCAAATAGGTGAAATGTAATGGAAAACCATAAGTTTTAATGTATTAAACCATAAGTCGAATCACAATTTAATTGCATTTATTGCAGATATGGTGGAAGCGGTTTTTGGATTGGGCTTGGGTGGTTTTCGCGCGACTCTAAAGTGGTAAGCAGAAATTCACTTTTTGCATGCGATCTAATCGTATTAGGACACGTCGACAAGGGGCGGTTTGGGAAAACAACCCATATCGCGTAATTTTTATAAAATATGAGTCGAGCACTTTATTTGCGCGATATAGGGTTAGGGCCGTCAGATCAGACTTCAAAAAGCGAACGGTCGGGATTAAAAAGAGACTTGCGGGGAAAGTATAGTGGGACCAGGGTATCGATTATTGACCATAGATCTCACGGATGGAAAATCAACGGTGATCGCTTAACGCGATGGGCTATGGTGGGGACGGAGACTAGAGTTATCAGGTGCAATGTGGATCGTCGGATCTTGAAGTTGATGGAGATTGAACAGTTGATAATTAACGCGATGGGAAGGGTGAGTTTATGAAATAAAACTATCACGCTAAAATAAGAACCGTTGGATTTAATTGGGGTGATCGGGCGGTTATAGTTCCATGCGATGGGGTAAAGGGATTTTGAAAAGATTAATATATAAAACAGATTTTATACATAAATCGAATGAATGGGTGGGGTATCAAAGGATTTTTTTAACCAAGGTTAATACTTTGGTATGGGATATGTATCAGGGGGAAAGGGTTAGGTTATAGTCTTAACCTTGGGTAAAAGGAGTCGAGAAATAAACAAAGGGATGGTTTTTTCTTTGAAGTTTAGTTTAAACGAAACTTCGGGATTTTTATTTTAAACACATATTAAAACATGTTTAATCTTTTTCCATGTACTTTTATTATACACTTAATTAAATCAATTTGATTTAACAACCATAGGGGGCGGGATATTTAAATAATGATATACTTAGCCAAAGGGGGTATAATATGGGTTTTTATTTAATCATGTGGGGATAAATAACTTTGGCTAAAGTTATATTAATGGGTTTTGGGGGTTATTTTATAAAAGGGAATTATATAATATAGGAAAAGGTTATTCTATAGGGAATTATTATGCAAGTTAAAGTTAATATGACAAGGGGACAATGTATACTCAAAATACATCAACATAACCAAGAAAAGTGAAGTTTAAAGGCAAATTTGCATCATAATAATTTCACCACTTCAACTTAGGATAAAATGTAATTTTGAGGGTTTTATGCTTCATAAGATGTAGGAAGTTAATCAAATGGGAATTAGAGTATCTTTTAAGTAAAAATGAGGTTTTTACTTCGGATTATTCAAGGAAATGAATGCATGAATGGAATGATGATGTGATTTTAGGGACTAATATAGAAATTTTACACTTTTCACTGATCAGTCATAGAGCCTTGGGTCCGGTCCCAACAGACGTCAAGGAAATGCCTTGAGCCTTTCTGACTGATAGTTTAGAATGCTTAATGGCTATGGGGAGGGGAAGTTAGTTATTTGCAGCCCTGGTGAATAATATTTACATTGATGCTTCTCACATTCTTCTACCTACCCAATTTTAACATGCTAACTTTTTTTCTTCCATTTTGATGAGGTGCATTTGTGCTAGCAACCTTTTCAACATTTATTCTTTCTGAAAGCAATAAAACTATCTAATTCTACACTTATTTCATCCATGAATCTAGATTAAACTGTTGGATTCACTTTATTTCTCTACCTAACTACATAATTGTCATGATTAGACTGTATGACAATTCATTATTCTTTATCTACAACATTTGAAATTGAAAAATGATAAGTAAAGCTTAAACTGTTTAACTCATCATGGACTATGGCATTTATTGACACTCTGCCATAGTCAAAAGGTAAAAGTAGTGGCATTTAGACTTGCACACTTTCATGTTTTATTGATCTTTTTTCTTTTTGGGGTATATTATTTTTTCTAAGTCCTTTGATCTTTCTTTTAGGACTTTTTACCCCTTTTTTTATTTTTTTTATTTCTTTTTTTTTTACAAAATATGTGAATACAACTTGCAGAAGGCAAAGTATGTACATATTTACAAGATTACCAATAGTCAAGTCAAAATTATGAATCATATATTTATAGGTTACTAACAGGCCTAATGCCCCTGCATCACCAATGACGACTATTTTTACTTAAAACTATATCTCATACCAAGGATGAATATATCTCATAAGAAGCTGCCTTGAGTCTATAACAAACCTCATCAACAATTTTAAAATCAGTTTTTTTTTTAAATAAAAATAAACATAGATATAAATTTATCCTTTGAAAAGTAAATGTCATATTGATTTCCATACAAGTAGAAGTGAGTTACTATTTTTAATTAAAACTATATCTCATACCAAGGATGACTATTTTTAGTTTAAACTATATCTCATACCAAGGATGACTATTTTTACTTAAAACTATATCTCATACCAAGGATGAATATATCTCATAAGAAGCTGCCTTGAGGCTATAACAAACTTCATCAACAATTTTAAAATCATATATCGATACTACCCAAAAGTCTTTTTGTAGGGTGTCATTGAGGAAAAAAAATCCTATAGTTTCATAACTTAAAAACATTGTTTTGTCAACCTGGTAGAATTGATATACTTTGAATGAAATTATTTGGCATAGTTCACCATTTAACATGGTCATGTTATAACATGTTTATGTAATTTTTATAGGACCAAAGCATGGCAGTTTGTTGAAAGAAATAAACTTGTGAATGATAGTTTCACATTTGAAGGATAGGTTTACTTTGACACTGCTCGATGTCATTAGAAAGGATATTGTGCATCCTTTTTCAATTGTTTTAAAACCTTTTATATGTCATTAGATTATGTGATGGATGCTTTTATTATGCCTTTTATTCTAGAAGTCAAATTCCAATACACCTTCATAATTCCAACTTCTATGAACATTGAAAAATTCATTATCCATGAGCAGCACATGGTCCCATAATTTATACAAGCCTCTTTTTCTACTATAATGAGCTCTAATTCTTATGTGAAATTATGAACTTCATTAAGAAATTATGTGAGATACCCTTGGTTACAAGCCAACCAAGATAGCTTATATATCAATCATTATTTGTCCTTTATACATACATGGTTAAATGCAAGCAAATGTGACATCTTGGACTTTTGCAATCCATAGATCCAACCTCATTTAAGGGGCAGAAATGTATAAATACCCAAACCAATAATCCAATTGTTGTGAATTTCTCCATCATCAACATCTACAGCCACAAGGCCAAGTGTTTTGAACTGGAGCACATTTTGACATCCATGACAGCAACAACAACTTAGCCTACAAATCAATGAAGTTATCTTGACAACCCAGCTCTTTAACATTGTTATGTACTGAGAATAGAACCCACACAGATACCAATGCAAGTGAATAATGTCGGGGGATATGCTTTGAAAAGCATTAAGGTATATATGATTTTATGATTTGAATGAATTGAAAATTTAGCTTCACATGGACTTGTAAAGGGGAACATTCATCCCCATAATAACATGTTTATATGAAATCAAGCCATACAGAGACTATTGATCTCAAGATTGAAGGTCTGCTGTCTTCAAAATATCATATAAACTTTGTCTAAAGTTTTAATAAAAAGCCAATATTTTGATTATGAAAAAATGCACACGTGGTGTTAGTAGATAGGTCAACAATTTCATAATGGAATGCATTGTTACAACATGAACTCTTTATTTTCACATCTTACCAAGCATATTGATACATATTTATATATTGTAATTTTAATATTTTTAAATTAAAGTAGCTTCAATCTCCTATTTCCAAGATATGTTTTAAAAAGCTTGAATATCTATTTCCCAACCCCTTGCAGCAACACATGTCTGCATACGGGCACTGCCCTAAATAACCCATCCCCATTATTTATTTATTATTATACCCATTACCCTAACTCTTCCATTACGTCACATTCGAATTCTTGCAAACAGCTAACACAACCAGAGCCGCTCTGAACTCTGGCTAGAGATGGGAGGTGCAGGAATATGCCATGAAAGTTCCGAAGAATTGTTAGACACATTTCCACCCGTTAAACAACTATTTGAACAAGTTGGCTGGATACATTATATTCGCAAGTTTCAGGGGCATGAAAATTTCATAGCCCTAGAATTCGCCATCCATTACCGGGAGGGTAGATCAGAGGTAGCAGGGACAGTGGTGCCTGCGACAGAAGAGGCGATTGCTGAAGTGCCAGGGTTACTCCAGACGGGAGAAAAGTGGTTTGCACCCCGAAAACCCCAACCTGATATTGTGAGGAATTTCCTTGAGGTAGGTGAATGACTGATCAAGAGTGGCTCAGGATATGAGAGGAATTCATTACCACAACCCTGGTCGGATGCTGCATACCTTTTCCAGAGATTTTTCACTTGTGAAGGAAGGTATTTGGTTATTTATTATGAGCACCTCCACTTGTTAGACCACCTGCATCATGCCAGGTTGCTTAACATGCCTTTCTTTCTTGCAAAAACCCTAGACCAAATGGCCCGAGGTGTGCAGAAATCAAAGAGGCCACTAGAAATCCTTTCCCACCAATGCCTTGTTAAAATTTTGGTGGTTGCTGCGCTGCAAAGGGAGAGGAGAACTTGGGATGAACTATTTAGAAGGGAATTGCAATTTGAAGCTGTGATTCCACCCCGTGACCTCCAAGCTGCAACTCTGCGCCATGCCCTCTCAGCGGCAACTCCACCCCATGCCCTCTCAATGGCAACTCCACCCCATAACCTCTCAGCAGCAACTCCACCCCATGCCCTCTTAGCGGCAACTCCACCCCATAACCTCTCAGTGGCAACTCCACCCCATGAACCCTCAGCGGCAACTCCACCCCATGAACCCTCAGCGGCAACTCCACCCCATGAACCCTCAGTGGCAACTCCACCCGATGACCCCTTAGCGGCAACTTCTGCTGGTAAAGATGCACATAAAGGAGATGGCCAAGATGATGATGATGAAGTACAAATATTGGTGAGTAAACCTACGGCCAGAAGATTGAGAGGATACAAGAAATGCCCAACAGTAGTGCCAAAAGCCTAGAAGAACAAGGGAAAGAGAGGTCGTTATGCTCCAGTTCCTCAAACCCTCCCCGTTGTTACAGAAAAACTCCTAGAATATATAGGAGTAGAAGAAAAGCAAGAGCAAGAGCAAGAGTATCCACATGATGTATTAATTGAAGGGGTCATGGATGAAGGATGCATGGAAGAAGGATTAGGCCAGCTTGCTGACACAAATGAACAAGTTGATAAGCTTCCCTCTCCTAATTCTGACTATGAATACATAGTGGGTCTAAGTGAATGGTACCCCTCAAATGGCCTTATCTCAATCCAAATGTTGTATACAGATGAAAAGGATTACCAGCAATTGAGGAGGGAAAAAGTGTTGGGCCAACCAACTGCACAACCCAAATTGTTTGGGGATGATCAGGAGGACCAATCAAATGCACAACCAGAATTGAGAAACAAGTGCATTGCAAAAGTAAGTACGTGTAAACATCTTCCTCTGTATATTTCATTGTTAAGGAAGAATAGGACTCTCGAGATGAAAAAAAGACAACTACAGATCAAAGTTAAAACCCTAACAGATGAGCTCAAACAAAAAGAAACTTTTGATACATTAGATTGCTTGGCCCAAGTTGCAGAGTCCATACCCACTGATGACATAGGTATTCCTTCTCCAGGGGTCCAACAAGATATACCCCTTGGGAAAAAACATACTGTTGACATTGAAGTTTCAGAGTCCATACCCATTGATGACATAGGTATTCCTTCTCCCAGGGTCCAACAAGATATACCCCTTGGAAAAAAACAGACTGATGACATTGAAGTTACAGAGTCCCATACCAAAATCACAACTGTCCATACATAGGAATAGGAATTACATATCAAAGATACAAAATAAATGGGTATAGACATAGAGGAACAACAACCAGAACTGAAACTAATAGAGGATGAGGAACCAGAGATCAAACTGACCAAAGACATTGGTGAGAAAAAATATGATGAGGAACCTTACAATGTGCACAACAAATCACTTCCTGACCTTTGCAAGATATTTGAAGAATATCAAAACAAAGTTTTACAAAGACATAAAAAAACAGTGGCTAAGCTGGAAAGCAAAGTGACCAATTTGGAGAAGGATAAGAAAGAACTCAGACAACTAATGGATGGTGTGCTTGCTTGCAAGGCTCCTTCAACCAATTACAACGTGTACTTGACTGAAAAATTCATGATATTTAAAAAGAATTCTATCATCCAAAATATCCCTCTCCCTGTTGAAAGCAGTTATTGTTTTGAGGAGGCATATATGTCAATTTGTAATCAAGAGAAAGACTTGCTCTGTGAACTGTACCAACATAATTTTTTGGTACCTTATGATACAAAATTGAATCCCAACTATGTTACAGGGGATGTCCAATTGAGGGCATTTGTATCGTATTTGAGAAATTAGGCCAATTGGTTGGATGATCTGAACATTTATTTGCAAAATTCCGAGAGCCGTCTGTGGGTTAGACGAGAACATCCCAAACCTGTGGAGGTGATAAAAGAACATCAAAAATACATCAACTCTCCAAAAGTAGTAGAGGTTATCTCTGAGAATAGGGAGATGACCATTGCATATTGTGTAGACCAGATTCAATTATTGGAAACTAAGGCACAGGGAGGATGTAAGGAAAGGTGGGATAGCATGGGAAAACAACCCCAAGATAAAGATCCATTTAACTACCTCAAATTAAAGACAGCCTTAACAAGGGTTGCTCAGTATATTATTGCTATGGGACAATGTGGGAATCACTGGATAGGTCTTAGATTTCGGTATCCAATGATCTGGCTTCCAACAAGGGTATATAAAAAGAAATATACGCTCACAAAAAAAAAAAGAATTTGATTGCTGGAATGTAATTATGGAGACAAGAGGGTATCTTCGTCCCAATGAACTAGGAAATAGTGATTATTGTATCAGCAATATTCATGAATGTCCCCCTTCATTCATAGATTCAGATTGACAGACTGGGTCACCGTGCTTACACACTGGCTCACAGTTGCTTACACACTGGGTCACAGTTGCTGACACACTGGGTCACAGTTGCTGACACACTGGGTCACCGTTGCTACAACACTGGTTCACTGTTGCTGACACACTGGCTCACAGTTGCTGACACACTGGCTCACCATTGTTGCAACACTGGCTCACCGTTGCTGCAACACTAGCTCACCATTGCAGCAACTCATAGACAGTAAAGGCATTATATTTGATGTTGTAATATATAACTCTCCAGTTTGTTTTGTTAGTTATAAAAAACTGGTAAAATTGTGTTTGACATGTTTAGTTACAATTTCAATGCAGTTCCTCTAATAATTTTGTTACATTTTCATTGTTTTTATTCGAATTTATATATCAAATTATTGTTTGTACACCAATATATGCAACTATGCAAACTGGCTCACAGTTGCTGACACACTGGCTCACAGTTGCTGACACACTGGGTCAGATTTGCTGCAACATTAGCTCACCGTTGCTGCAACACTGGCTCACCGTTGTAATATATAACTCTCCAGTTTGTTTTGTTAGTTATAAAAAACTGGTAAAATTGTGTTTGACATGTTTAGTTACAATTTCATTGCAGTTCCTCTAATAATTTTGTTACATTTCCATTGTTTTTATTCGAATTTATATATCAGATTATTGTTTGCACACCAATATATGCGACTATGCAAGTATGCAAAACCACTTGAAAGCTATCTTCCATGACTCACAAAACAATCAATGTATTAAAAGAATGAGTGTAAATGCATGGAGTTATTTAATCACCTTAAATGAAAATTCCATCAAATTAGAGAAATCTCCAACCATATCCTCACCACCTATCAAACATACATGGACATAGTCAACAACACATTAATACATCAAATATAGCTAATACAGGAATAAATATTAATATCAAATTGAAAACAAAATCGTGCACAAGAAACCTGGAAAAACATTCATTGTTGGCACGGGGGCACCTGGCTTGTTGAGTTCTTCAAACTGAAACGATTCATCTTCACCTGCCAGGATATTCAAGTCAATTTCGAATCTTCAACTGTGTTGCCTTGTTTTTCTTCTCTTTATGGGGCTTAGGAAACTCTTCTTCCTCTTCAAAGACAACTCAAAAGCACCCAATCCACACTTGAATTCATAATCCATAATATGAAGATTGTTGGCGTCATCCAAAAATTTCTTAACTAAAGAAATCAACTATTCAATCTTGGTCAAAGTAGCTGGAGGACGGTTTCAAACTAGGTCTAAGTAGCCAAATAACTCCTCCTTGGCCATCTCAATTTCTTCAACATTTACATCAACATTGCGACTATCCATGGCATCTTCAAGAAGATCAGATACTGCCTCTATACTTATCTTAGGAGGGTCATTGTATGACTCAGTTGTGCTTTAATGATTTTGTAATTGGTTTGAAGCCATTGAACTGGAACACAACCAACCCACCTTTATGGCATGATTGCATATGTTGCCATGAATAGACCATGGGCAATCACAAGTTATGAAATTGTTACGATGACAAGTGACAAGATATTGCTTATTAACTTTAGATTGACTCCGCACCCAAAAAGCATGAGACATTTGCGAATGAGGGCTGCAATCACTATCTGGTATCCTTTTTTTCTTTTTCTATTGATGATTCCAACTGTTTCCCTTTCTTGTAATTATTTAAAAATCCTTCCTTTTTTAGAATTTCCTTAAACCGATAACAGGGTTCAACATTTTTTAGAAGAACATATATCAACCAGTCCATCCTACGAGAACATTTCTTTCTTCTATCAGATAGAAAGTTTGTCTTTGGGTAACAGTGATATGATTCCACAACATTGTTTGTCACCTGATTTGCATGGGGAAAATCTCGACAACCTTTGACCCACATCCCTAATTGCATAAAATTTGGGTTAATGAAGATATTTCATCCATATTTCAAACCAAAAAGAGAAATGTAACTTCAGAGTTTTTCAACTTACAAATCTTGTCACCCGCAACCCAATTCTTGTTGAAATAGTCTAGGAACTTTTCCTGATCAACAAATTTGTTGAAGAAAGCATTAATTGCAGTGCTGACTTCAACATTGGAACAATAATTCATAATTAAACCCACATCACTAAACATTTCTTTTGCTATTTCTGGATTACTGGCCAATCTATTCACATTTTTTAGCCATGCTCGATGTATGTGCCAAACACACAAGATAACATTGCACCTTGTGATTCTCCTGCCACATTCAATTCATTTCAAGCATGATATTTTTGTAATAAATACAAGTTGTACTATAAAATAAGAATATTCAAGTTACCTTAAAGCACCAATTTCAGCCAATGCATCATCAACCATGAAAGCATTAACTTTCCAACTATGATCAACTTGGTGACACCTATGCATGAGCTGCTCCAACCATAGCAAAATGTCCTGTGATGTATTACGTGATGACACCACCCATGCAACAGGCACCCTACTTTGTTGGTGATCAAATACGACGAGTGTGTACAATTGATACTATCACATTCAAAATACATAGATCATCAACTTCAGATCATCAATCATTATTAATCAAGTTATTGTACTAGATCAATCATTCTTAATACACTCACCCCATACTTATTCGTGTTGAATGTCAAATCCATGGCTATTAGGCTATTATTCGATAGCTTCACCATGGTCTCCAATATCCACTTCGTCTGAATTCCAATTATAAAAGGGACATCTCCACCATTGGGCTTTTGATAAAAGAAAAAATCATTTTGGTGTTTCCTATACCAAAGGTTCACACTCATTTCATCCCTCTTATGCAACTGATATTTTCCTTTCATTAGACGATTATATATGTTAACAACATCTTTTCTACACAAAAATAAATCCCTATCTCGAGCTACAGCATCCATGTCAATATATTTTTTAACGTACATTTTGCAAACAGATTCAACTGGCACATCCAAAAAGAAACAACTCTCTGCATCGAAAACCATGTCCCTTGATAACTTTGGTTTATGCAGTGCCCTAGCATGACCCGAGGTGTCATGTTGGCCATGACAAGTCAATCCTTGGCTATCTACATGCTCATACATGTTATATGTTACTATCGCAACCTCAGGGATTTGAACCATAATTTTTACAACGAAATGGCATTGGCATCCTCTCTTTTTCACAAATGAGTATTTTCACTTCACTTCATCTTGTCCCCTTCTGTCATCGGGGCCATATGAACAAGCATAGCTGCATAAAAAAGTTTGGAAACTCAATACATATGATACCAACATATTGAAAACTGTTTGAGCACTATTCATACCAACATATTGAAAACTGTATGAGCACTATTCATACCAACTCCATTGAAAACTGTTTGAGCACTATTCATACCAACATATTGAAAACTGTTTGAGCACTATTCATACCAACATATTGAAAACTATATGAGCACTATTCATACCAACATATTGAAAACTGTTTGAGCACTATTCATACCAACATATATACATAGGATTTATAAAAAACCTTACACTTCATATACCAAGGAAGCAGTAGGCCTTGAGCCTGGGTGTTTGCTTTGTACCTGGGTGAAAGAACATGGAGAATTTGGGTTCATTTCCTCTCCTTTAATAAAGTCTTCAATTCTAGCTGAAGGAATTTTTGCAATCCGATCTAAGGAGTCCATGTGTTTTCCTTGTACAAGAGACCAATCTAAATCCGACCTAGAGAAGATTTTCTTTTCTTTAGGGTTTTGCACCGGAAGGGAAATTATTGATTCCCATTTCACTTGCTTCACCATTTTTAAGCGAGTATCTGTTTAAGCGAGATGCCACAATGGTGGAGTGGGTGCAAAGGGGATTCTCACTTAAAAATACTCAGACATCGAATTAAAAAACAGTGTTTCACTAAACAAAACAGAAACAACAGGTTTTCAGCGGACCGGTTTTCAGTAGTGGTCCCACGAGTCAAACTGGTTTTCAGTAGTGGTCCCGCGAGTTGCTGCAATGGAGGAGTGGGCACAATGCGGATTCTCCCTTAAAAATACATAGACATCAAATTAAAAAACAGACCCCGGTTTTCAGTAGTCGTTTTGTTCAATCCAGCGACTCTCCCTTTCGTTCAATCCAACGACTCTCCCTCTCGATTTTTCAGTAAGATTTCAGTAACATTCAAGCGACTCTACCTCTCGATTTTTTTTTCATTCCACACCTCTCCCCCATCTTCCCTCAACTGGTTTAAACTGACCTATTCGTAGGGGGCACAGGAAATTTGCATTCGTGTTATTCATGGCACCCCCATGCGTAGGTGGGTAGGAGGAAAATGATACGTTTCGTGGGATGGAGACAGAGACGGGGCTCCTAAACGGGAGGTCTCATTCGACGGAGATGAAGATGGAGACGTGGAGAGGCGTGGGGCCGCGTTTGCCGGAGGGATTCGGCGGTCTGCCAGGGGCACAAAACCCAAAGGCCATTCCGTCGAATGGTTAGCTTACTCCTTTATATAATATGAACTTGCCTCGTAGTATTTACTATTGATTGCACGTATGGATGTACCACCCAACGTACGTTTGATAAGGTTAATTATATGTTAGCGAAAATTTAATGATTGGAAAGTATAGGCTAGAGTTCTATATTAGTCATTGGATATTGTATAACACAATATGCAAGGGATGAGGCTGAGGATGATGTCCAAATCCATGTAACTTTTGGGTGATCACAACTCAGGAGGATCTCACAAGAGTTAATTTGTCACTCGACTAAGTGGGTGGGTGGTCTATCTCTGTCATATTTTCATATGAAACCTAGCATATAAATAAATAAAGGCTATAGTAGTTATTGTTTGTTTTTTAGTTTAAATGTAATTAAAATAAAGTAAAAATATTAAATTCAAGTGAGTATTTAGATTATAATGATTGATAAATTGAGGTATTTGGTAATTTATAACTGTCTTTTAGTTTAAATGTAACTAAATTAAAGTAAAAATATTAAATTCAAGTTAGTATTAAGGTTTAAATTCTAGTTAATTTAGATTCTATTGATTTATAAATTGAAATATTTAGTAATTTGTAATTCAATATTGTCATGGTGGAAACTCGAATCCTATCCAACAACAACAATAATAATTTTTTGATTAATTACTCATACAAACATGTTGGAAAGTCAAATTTGTATATATAAACAAATTAATTACAAAACAACTAATAATTTTTTTAAAAAGATATTGCTATTTTTTTTTTTAAATATTGCACAAAAATTAAATATATATATATATATATATATATATATATATATATATATATATATATATATATATATATATATATATATATATATATATATATATATATATATTAGAAAAATATGTATTTATGGTTTGGAGAGAAAATGGAATTCTATAGGCATTAATTACAGGAAATGAAATGAGTACCTAGGGTCACAGGAAAAATGGTCAACAACCCACATTTTTATTATGTTAAGAGGTTTGAGGCCATTGGGCTGATCTCAGTTAAGGTGTAAATGAGAAATTCCAAGTTAGGAAATGAGAGGAGGTAATTGGGCTGATCCCAGTTAAGGTGTAAATGAGAAATTCCAAGTCACAAATTATGGAAATGAGAGGCTTATGGCCATATTTACTTTCATAAATGTAGCCATCAAAATCATGTCCATAAACATGATGAAATTTGGGCAATGATGTCGACTAAAAATAACTCAAGTAATTATAAGTGTTGATCAAGAAGAAAGGTAAAGATACTATTTCACCAAACAATTATTAAGCTTAACCAAGATCGTGCCATGCATAGCTAAAAATTACCAAGTGATAGGTGAAACTAAAAAATCATTAATCTCAATTTAGATTAGTGCAATTCATAGCTTTTTATTATTTATTATTAAATTTTGTGGAATCGACATTGTATTACTATTATTATTATTAATAAATTGTTTGTGGCTTTTCCCCTCTGCATAATTTAAGAAAACTTTAACTTTGTAGAAGTACTATAGCTAATTTAGATAGGTAGGGTGACCCACTTCCATGGAAAACTAAGTAATTCAACTAGTGGCCCACCTCTAAAGGAAAATAAAGTTTTATGGTTGATATGGTAATATAGGTAATTTTGATTAGTGACTTTCTCACATGGCAATGAGTAATATATATTTTTAATTATTTATAGTTTTTATCTTTACCATTATATACTTAAGGAAAGGGTTAACATTAATGAGTGTATTAAGGTGTTATTGTTCCAATCATAATTTTATTAATAAAATGTTGTTGGTGGTAAAAAGTTTAAAATTTTTATATGGATTGAATTTTTAATAATTTAAATTTATTTAAAATTTGTAAAACTATTATTTTGTTATGTACTAAACTGGAATTTTATTATGTGTAATTTTTTTAAAAAAATTATGGAATTTATCTTGAAGAAAAATAACTTTTTACTATAATACTAAACTATTTTTATAAAATTATTATAATTAGAATTAAGAAATTAAATATTCTAAATTATTGTTTCATATTTATTATAAAATAAAATAAAATACTTAAGAAAGAATTTGAGCTATTACACAAATTGACACTTTCTCTATGTCCCTTAAAATCAAATTGAACGAATTATAGGTTAAGATAATTTTGTTAATTGGTAATTCTTTTTTTTTTGTTGACACCTAATCCTAAGAGGTTGGGTGAGATTGTATATTATTGTAATTTAGTAAATAAGGAAGGCCAAGAGTCATTGGGAAGTGAATCCCAATAGCCTCACCTCCATGTATAAGTACACACACAATCTCCATCTAATACACATTGAGTTTTGTGGAGTCACCTCCTGGTCTGACATGGTATCAGAGCCAGTCCCATTTTTGGGATTCCTACCTTTGGTGTAACTCCCTCATGTTATGAATTTTTGTTGACTGTCATTGTGCATTCAGTTTTCTGTTTTACTGCCCCTGGCATTTTCGCACTCCTGGAATAATTCTGCAATTTTTTTTTTCTCTGCACATTCTGCCTACTTTTGTTTCTGCACACCACTGTGAAATTTCTGCTGGTGTGCAATTTCTTCTCAAATTCTGAGCACAGTTAAATTTACTGTACAAGTTTTTTTTACTATTCAATAGCTCTCACCCATCCCGCTCACATCCTCTCTCCCTCACTAGCTCCCCCTCGCACTCCCTCACCAACTCTCACCACACCCCCTCACCCGTTCACGTCCTCATGGCCCTCACCCGCTTCCCCTCGCCCTCCCTCACCAGCTCTCACCCCACCCCCTCACCTGCTCACCCTCGCCCTCCCTCACCAGCTCTCACCCCACCCCCTCACCCACTCCCCCTCGCCCTCCCTCACTAGCTCTCACCCCACCCCCTCACCTGCTCACAGCCCTCCCCATCCTCCCTCCCCACTCACGTCCCTCCCCCCTCATGGCCCTCCCCATCCATCCTCCCCCCTCACCCCTCACTACTCACTTCTCACTCCCCATCCCCAACCACTCATGACTCTCTCCCCATCCCTGCCCTCCCCACCCGCTCATGACCCCCACCCCCTCACCCCTCACAGCCACTCTCCCCATCCCCCTCGCTCGGCCATCACCTCCCCTCTCACGGCCGCTCAGCCCTCCCTCCCCTCCCACGCAGATTCTCTGTGTTCCCTTTTTATTTTCAACCTCTTATTTTTAATTTTTTTTACAGTTTGGCCTCCCCCAGAAATCACCTCCCCTAGTAATAACCTTCCCCAGAAAATACCCTCCCTAGAAATCAACTCCCTCATATAATACCTCTTTTTTTCCCCAAATTTTTTACAAAACAAGACAAAAAAAAAAAAATTGCAAAATTGAAACCAGAATTGAGTTTTTACCTTGATAGCAAAGTATTTATTTCTCTTCAAAAGAATGCATTCTCTCATATCTATTGTAGGATTTGTTCTCTCCAGAAAGGAGAACTATCCTAAATGGTCTCGGAAAATCAAGCACACTCTCAATTTTAATGAGCTGTGGAGAGGAATTTGTGAAGGAGAAGCAGACCTTCCACCAACAAAGCCCACTTCAGACAAGGAGATCGCCATTTGGGAAAACACGAACTGCAAGGCCTATGCCTTGATTGCAGCTTCCGTAAATGAAGAGGTGAGCCACCATATTACACCATTTTCAAATGCCTATGAAGCCTTGAGCAAGCTAAAATAACTCTATGACTCACATTTAGAACTTGAAATTGTTCAATTAATGATTAAGGTGTTCAGTCTTGAATTGAAGAATGATGACCCTCTTGATTTAGCTTCAGAAGTAAGATCTATCATGCACGACATTAAGAACACTGGTGTAGAAGTTGAAATATCTATCATAGCATATGTTAAGGAATTGTATCTAACTTACCCACATTATCTTGAGTCATTGCAATCAAGTGGAAACCTTGTGAAAATCACCTTTGATTCCCTTGAGAAAAAGTTTGTAGAAAGAGAGAAAGCTTTTGGAAAGATGACAGCCCCTCTGTCTTCTGAAGAGGTTGTATGCTTTGCACATAGAGAGAAGAGTCATGCTCAAGATCCTTCTAGAGGAAGAGGTGGCTGAAGAGGAAGAGGAAGAAGAAATTTTAGAGGAAGGGGGGGCAGACAAACTCAAACTGAAAAATCTGATCTTCATTGCATACGCTGCAATAAAGACTAGCATGATGCATCTACATGTAAGCTACCTTGGGATAAAATTGAGCAGCAAAGGAATCAATAAAAAATTAAATCTCATGACAGAGACAAAGGTAAAGCACCTGAATCCGCTCATTATGTTGTAGCACATTGTAACAATGGAGTAACTAAAGACTTGTTTGATGTTTCATTTACTTCTTGGAGAAATGATAGGTTGCTAGATTCGGGAGAAACATGTCACATGACATTTAGAAAAGACTTTTTTGAAGAATTTACTAACAGAGTTGATGGAGCAGTATACTTCGCAGATAAATCCAAACTCAAGCCATCAGGGCTTGGCACAATCAGGCTTAAGTTGCCTGGTCTTCCAGATCATCTTCTACATGAGGTTCTATACCTCCCTGAGTTGAGGAGAAACTTGTTATCCTTGGTCCACATCCACCAACAAGGACACTCCACTCACATGTTTGATGGTAGGGTTGAGGTCAGAAAAGCATCAGATTGCTCACTTGTCATGGAGGGAATAGAAGAAGGAAGACACTTGAAGCTACAAGGTTCCTGTGCCCATGCACAAAACTTTGCATTCAATTCACATCATGATGAAGGTACATTCCCATCAAGTCTTTTATGGCATGCTAGATTTGGACACTTCAACTATGACAGCCTTTGATTGTTGAAGAAAAATGGTGTTAATGGACTACCTAAAATTCCTAGGAAACTTAAGCAATGTGATGCTTGTATTCTAGGAAAGCATAGAAAACAACCATTTCATGATTCACGTTCCAGAGCACATAGAAAACTTGAGCTTATTCATTCAGATTTATGTGGTCCTATGCATGTTGCTTCTGCAAATGGAAATAAATATATGATGACATTTATTGATGATTACACCAGAATGTGTTGGGTTTACTTATTGAAGAACAAGCCTGATGCTTTTCAAACATTCAAGAATTTTCATGCATGGATTGAAAATGATGCACAAACTCATATTGGCTCTTTACGTACTGATAATGGAAAAGAATACACCTCAAACGAATTTGAAAATTATCTTCATCAACATGGGATCAAACATCAAACAACTATGCCCTATAATCCCCAATAGAACGATGTAGCTGAAAGAATGAACAGGACAATTTTAAATATGGTTTGCTCCATGAAGTTTTTTAAGAATGTAAACTTGATGTTCTGGGATGATGCAGTTCTATGTGTTGTATACATAAAGAATAGGTGTCCTTCAAATTCAATCAGAAACAAAACTCCTTATGAAATGTGGCATGGCCACATTCCTTCGGTAAAGCATTTCAGGGTCTTTGGTTCCACTTGTTATGCTTTGATACCCAAGGTACAAAGGAATAAACTTGGTGCTAGAAGTCAAAAATGTATCTTCTTGGGGTATTCCAATACCTCCAAAGGACATCGTCTCTATGATGAAGTTAATAAGAAGTTTGTAATAGCAAGAGATGTCATATTCCTTGAATCTTCCAAGATTGACAATGTTGTTGAACGACAACTTGATCGCCTAGATAGATTCACACATGCAAATTATTTTCAAGAATTTGATAATTAGATTCCACATCTTGAAGGGGGGATTCCTATACTGAATCAATATGTGGAATCATTTCCCGAAGCACTCTCTCCCCCACCTGAAGAACCAACCAAGGATGACACCTTGAACGATGTGATTGACAAAATTGAGAGATTGATTCTTGATTCAATTCCAACTTAGTCAAATGAGCATTATGGGCCATCTCAGAAAGGTCCCCCCAAATGGCTGACAAAGACACTAGAAAGCATTCGTCCCGATGAGGTTGGAAAGACAAGAACAAGAAGTTCCACTAGACAAAACGAAGGTGATGTAGATAATTCTGATTCACCTGTTGATATGGATATTGCTTATAACTGTGACTTGAATTTTTCTACAGATCATGAACCAACTTCCTTCAAATAAGACGTTTCTCATGATGAATGGAATGAAGTGATGTAAAAAGAGTATGATGCCTTGATAAAGAATGGCACTTGGAAGCGGGTTGATCCTCCTTTGGGAATGAAACCAATTGGCTATAAGTGGGTCTACAAGAACAAGTACAAAGTAGGTGGCTCACTTGACAAGCACAAAGCCAGGCTTGTGGCAAAAGGTTTTGCACAGAAAGAAGGGGTCGATTATGAAGAAAATTTTTCTCCCACAGCAAAATGGGCCACCATCTGGACTCTCTTTGCCCTAGCAGCTTAGAAGGGATTGAAAGTCCATTAGATGGATGTAAAAAACGCATTTTTGAATGGAGATCTAAAGGAGAAAGTTTTTATGTCCCAGCCAGAAGGATTTGTTGTGAAGGGCCAAGAACACAAAGTTTGCAAGCTTATAAAATCCTTGTATGGCCTCAAGCAAGCACCACGAGCCTGGTATGAGAAATCAACTGAGCATCTTCTGAAACTTGACTTAAAACATTTTGATCTTGATGATGCAACTTTGTTTGTTAAGAAATTTGAAGAAACAGTTGTATATCTTGTGGTGTATGTAGATGATCTTTTGATGACAGGGAACAATGAGAGTTATATTGCATCCATAAAGAAATGATTGAAGAAAGGTTTTGAAATGACTGATTTGGGTTATGTTCATTACTATCTGGGTATTGAAGTAACTCAACATCCTCAATTTATATTTCTTTCTCAAAAGAAGTACATTGGAGATCTTTTGAACAAGTTTGGCATGGATGAATGCAATCCCTTAACCACACCAATGGAACAAAACTTGAAGCTCACATCCATTGAAGGGAAGGAATTCGAGGATGCAACGAAGTATAGACAGCTTGTCGGAAGACTTATCTATTTGACTACCACCAGACCATACATCTCATTTGCTGTTGGAATCCTCTCCAGGTTTATGCAAAAACCTTGTGAAGGACATTGGTCTGCTGAAAAAAGAGTTCTAAAGTACTTGAAGGGGACTCAAGACTTTGGACTCAAATATACACAGGTAGGTGATTTCAGCTTGATCGGGTACTCTAATTCAGACTTTGATGGGGAGAAAGAAACTGGGGTGTCTACTTCAGGTTATACCATGAGTCTTGGATCAGGAGTTGTCTCATGGAGATCACGCAAATAGTCAGTTCCAGCAGATTCCACAACCGAGGCAGAATATGTGGCAGCAGTTGAAGAAACAAAGGAAATTGTGTGGCTCCGGAAAATCCTAGGAGATTTGCAGATGAAACAAATGCATTCAACACCACTCATGATCGACAACACTTCTGCAATAAAGTTGGCCAAGAACCCGAAGTTTTATGATCGAACAAAGCACATCAATACAAAATACCATCTGATTCGACATCATGTTTAGGCCAAAACCATCCATCTACATCATTGTTCCACAAATGAGCAGACCGCTGACATCTTCACCAAAGCACTTGGAAGAGAAAATTTTGCAGAGTTCAGAATGATGCTTCGACTCACCAACATCCCTTCAGATTAAAGGGGGAAATGTTGACACTTAATCCTAAGGGGTTGGGTGAGATTGTATATTATTGTAATTTAGTAAATAAGGAAGGCCAAGAGTCATTGGGAAGTGAATCCCAATAGCGTCACCTCCATGTATAAGTACACACACAATCTCCATCTAATACACATTGAGTTTTGCGGAGTTACCTCATAGTCTGACATTTTTCAAGCAAATAAACGACTCGTTTATATTCATGTACCAGTACAAAGTCCAATTCTTTTTCTATCGAAATCCTTTAGTTCATTAGGGGAAGTTTGAGGTCTAAAATGGGCCTCCTCAGAAAAATGTACAACCAAAATGAGCTTTATAAGAACCAATAGGATTCAAGATGATGATCTCAGCTATGGGGGATGGTTCATTATTTTTTAAGTAAAAGAGTAAAAAGATTAAAAAATAATAAAACTACTTTTTCAACTCGTATTTTCAAATTATCTCCCAAAGTTTTTACTCAAATTTTGGGTAGGAATACTTGTTGGATGCAAAATTTAATTCCTCATCCAAGGAGTACCCATGTTGCATACTTTCGATGGACCCTGCTACACGAAAAAGGAGAAATATATGATTTTTTCATGTATTTCTCATTTTTCATGTGCCAGGGTCCATCGAAGTATGCAACATGGGTACTCCTTGGATGTGGAATTAAATTTTTCATCCAACGAGTACTCCCACTTGAAATTTTAGTGAAAAATTTAGGAGATAAGTTGAAAATATGAGTTGAAAAAATATTTTTCTCTTTTTCCTCTCTAAAATTTGATGATGTAATCAAATATTATTCTATTATTTTCACTATTATTTTATAATTTCCTTAGGAGGCCCATTTTAGACCTCAAAATTCCCCTAATGGTTCATACTACATTGAGTCCAGACTACATTACAGTTGTTCTTCCTATATTATCATTTTCCTGCAGTCCCTACTCTTACATCCTTAATTTCAAAACCTGAAACCAAAACTTACCATACTTCTTACTTGTCTGTGCTTAGTTGTGTTATATAAAATGAAATTGGTTCTCTTCCTTTTCTATCTTATTATTCTCTTTATCACAGTTGAGTGATCCTTGTAGTCCATAGCTGTATAGAACATTGTCTCCTCCATTTTTATGTAGTCCTTTTTCTTCATCTACATTTGTTTTCAAATTAAATTGACAATACATGTTGTTCATGTACCTTTTGCATCAACAAGTTCGTAATGCATCTCCCCATAGGTGCCAATCAGACCCTTCTTCGATAGCCTATCGACTGTCATGTTTTCTCTCTATAGATATGCGTGAAATTTATGCTGGCAAAGGATTTAACCAACGAGTTTATCCTGTCTAACAAGGAGGACATATGTATAGGGGCCAGATGATTTTTATTGTTTAGATAATATATCAAGATCTTAGAGTCACAAAAAATCCATATATTATCAATGTATAGTTGTTTGGAAAACCATAGAAGTCCCCACAAAGCTATTGTCTCCGCCAGGGTATTTGTTCCTTGTCCTCCAAAAAAATGAATCTTATAGTAACATAATGGGTTAATCTTCAGCCAGAACCCACAACCAACCATGCCCCTCTGTGAAGCTCCATAAAAATAGCCCGCAGGATATTATATGTCATGTGGATGAAATCTTATGGATAAGTCTCTTGTGGGTTTTTGTTTGACTCTCAACTCTTCCCAAATATTCACAATGTATGTCACTATCTCCATTGGCAAGTTTTGCCTTCCCTAAAAAATAAGCTAATTTCTACATATCCATATTTTCCAATGTAAAATAAGGGGTATGATTCGGTAGTCTTTATCTTTTTAGAACCACCATTGGGAGCATTCGTAGAGGGACTGATAGTCAGGAATATGAAAATTGAATTGGTTACATGATAGAACAATGAATTCTTGTGTGAAAACACAGTTATAAAAGATGTGTAAGTTGTCATCTTCGGCGTTCCTGCACAGTAAACAAATTCCGAGACCTATCTTCCCCCTTTTCATTAAGTTTGTACATGTTAAATTTTTGTTCCGCCATACACACCACAGAAAAATGATTATCCTTTTCTTTGTTCTCTCCTTCTAGTATTTCGCAAACCAACATCTAGTTGTCTGTCCACAATGTTGTTTTATCATCGTCAGATATGTTTACTTTGTGTTGATTTGTCCCTTGCATAAGCTTCCCCCCATGTGATCATGTCTCCATCAATACATTTTTCCCATCCCATGCCTTTCATATTATTTATATATGTCTTCCATTGTGTGGCCTCTACGCCTACTAGACCCACGTCATCTAAACTTTTCCACTTTGGAATATCTTCTTCCCATTGCTGTATGACTTGAGCCAGGAGAAAAATGCCCTTAGCATGCAGTAAAGTCCTCAGTTGATTGCTTATGGAGTAATCATCAGGACATCCTCTTATATTAACTTCCCCTATCATTATCTTTTGTCCACTTCCAAATGTCCACTTTACTTTGCTAATGAAGTCTGGCCAAAGTTTATTAAGCCCCTTCCATATTTCGGATCGCTTGTCAATCTATCTCCATCCCATGAAATATACCTCCTCCAGATCTTGAGTTCTGATATATTTGTATGATATGGTGTCATGCCATATTCCTTTTGAGTGCATACATCTCCATAGAGATTTCATCAACAAAGACTTCCCAAATATTTCCATGTTTATTATCCCCTAACCCTCTCTTTCCTTCGACAAAGTGAGAAGATCCCACCTTTGAATGTGGTATTTCCTTTCTCCCTTAATTCCATTCCAAAGGAAATTGGACATTGAAGTTTTAATCCTATGGATAATACTTTTAGGAATCATATAAAGGTGTTCCCAGTATATGGTGAGTTGTTGTAATACTGCTTGGATTAAAACTAGCTTACCACCTTTTGATAACCATTTCAGCGACTAGCCATTTATCCATTTTTTGTATTTGTCAATTAACCATTTCCAGTCCGCTGAGTGGTATGAGCTTGGTTTCAGATAAAAGCCTAGATATGATAGACCTTCAACAAGTGGCTTGGTTTTAAAATTAAAAATATGGCCTATCTGTTCAATACAATTGATGTCTCCCTCCGAGAAATATATACAAGATTTCTCTCCATTTGTAGCCATCCCCGTAGCTATGCAAAAAAATTTAAAAATGAAATGTAATCTTTCCCAACACTCCCTGATCAACATACCAAAGATCATTACATCATCAACAAATAGGCTATGGGTTATCTCCCTTATGTAAGTAATCTTAATCCCATGAAACGCTCCTTCAACATTTGCCTTATTAATATTGATGCTAAGGGAATCCATAATGAGCAGGAAAAGGATGGGCGAAAGGGCGTATCCCTAGCGGAGGCCTCTGTCAGGTCTAAAGAAATTTAAAGCATTACCATTAATGAGAATGGCCATCGATGTGTTGCAGACACATCCCATGATCCACTATATTGCCTCCATGTGCATCCCAATCTTGTACAGGACCATCCTCAAGAAAACCCAATCAACACGATCATATGCCTTGCTTAGGTCTATATTCATCACTTCTTCTCTTTTCCTGCTTTGTATCATGTACATGATTTCCTGCACTGTAGCCACTGCATCATGAATGAGACGATTGTTTAAAAATACAAACTGTTCCCTTGAAATATGATTGGATAAGGCACCTTTTATTCTTTATGCAATCAGTTTGGATGTTATTTTATATAGATTGTGGCATAAGGATATGGGCCTATAATCATCGAAAGTTTCAAAACCTTTCTTCTTTGGAATAAGGGCTAAGAACTTTGATTTAATCGCACCCCATATTCTCCCTTCCCTTCTGATATCTTCTACCATTTCTGTTAAGTCCTTTAAAAACATGTCAGAAAAATGAATAAATAAGTTTGGGGTCCACCCATCTGGTCCTAGACTCTTGTCCTTAGAAAGTGACTTAATAACTCCCTCTACCTCCTCCAAGCTGACTACTTCAAACAACTTTTTGTTATCTTCTACCTAGAACATCAATGGGTAATCATTGACTGCCCATAATTTTTCTAGCACAAAGGATACATCATGTGCCTTGTAGAAGGAATAAAAATGTTTTAGAACTCCCTGTTGTATCTTTTCAGTGGAATTATGTACCCTTACCTCATGAGAAATATTCCAAATTTCATTCTGGAGCTTCCTTTCATTAACATATTGATCTGAATGGAATGTATTAGTTTTTCTATGCTAAGTATCCAAACAGTAATTAAATTGTGCGCATAAGGTTTACTGAAGTTTGCAGGTGAAACAAATGATTTTAACTTAGTTAAACAGAATTCTGTGTGAGGTTAAAGCATGTAAATTGCTTGTAAAACACTGTACATCAGTAAATATAGAGAATTAAACATCACATGTAACAGTACTCAGCAAATTTGATGAAGCAGTTCACCCCTCCTGGGCTACATCTGCTGGTCTAGCTCCCAATGGCATGTCCCTAATACCTTATTGCTAAAAAATGGTAAGTACATGTGAATAAAAGTCTCAAATGGCTATGATATCTGTAAAAAAAGATTCATAATTCTTGAATTAGTCATGAATGAGTATTAATTTGTAGAAAACAAAGAATGGATGCTCAATCCACTGAAAACACCCTAGTGGCCCTCATGGCTCCTTAACCTCTCCTGAAGCTAAACTTGCACAATATGACCTTTGATGGCTCTGAAACCTCTCCCAATATGGTCATAATGTCGAAATTAGTCTAAATAGACTCTTTTTTCACCAAAATTGGTCGAACATTGACTTATCCATGCATTTTTCCCCATGACACCTAGGAAAACTCCACTAAATGTGGACACTGTCAGTTAACTGAACTTAAATTTAATGAAAACCCCAAATTTGGGGAACGCGCTCCAAACTTGTCGGTGGTTAGCTCTGGCATTAAACGTTAGGGGCGGAGAGTGGTCACATTATGCATCCCACTGCAACCGCGAGCAACCCGCGTGGATAACTTTGCATGGATAACTTCGCATTAATCGTTGCGTGAAACATGGCCACATGTCAAACCTAACCACGCGGATACACCATTTCCTTAAGCGTTGTTTGTGGTCTTAGCGCCAGTCTCATGGAGTGTGGGTCATATGGTGGGGGTTGGCCCCCTTTGCCGCCAGTTTAAAAAAAAACCATTCTTTAAATATAAACCGCCGCCTAGATATGTTAAGAACCACCAGCAGCACGAGTGGTCGGGTGCTCTGCTCGCGGGCGGGAGGTCACACATTCAATACCCACCGACTCCAAAAATTTTACAATGCCACCTTTGGACCTCTGGCCTGGGGCCACGTGGTAGCCTCCAGGTAGGCCACATGGCACCCACTGATAGGCCAAAAAAAGCTTATATAAAAATATTTTTTTGAATATATATATTTTTTTTCAAAAATTTTATATGAAGTCAAAGTGGGTCAAAGGTCTAGTTTTTGGAGTTTACTGGGCTTTTCAAACCTTGATAACTTCTACATACGACCTCTGTTTTACGAACCGTTCACAGTGCTAGAATCGTAGCGACGATACCTTTCCGGTTGCTCAGGTTGCAAACACTTATGAGCACTTTCATTTTTTAGCATTGTTTAGCAATGGACATGATCTCCTCATCACACCTCCACAGTGGGAAGCTTTTGCACCCCAAAAGCCTTCAATTACCTGTTCAGAAGATGAGGGTACAACTCCCTCACCTTTTCCACTTCCATCCATCTTGCCTTACTTGGTTTGCTATCCTTAAGCCCAATCCGAAGATAATCAACACTTCCTCTCTTAGAAGTGTGTGTCCTCATGTCAAAGATGGCATCCTCCTTGAGCTCATCCAGAAATTCTGGCGAGAAATATTCTATTGATGGCAGTTGAATGTCACTCCCTTGATCATCAATCAATGGAGGCTCATACAAACATAAATTCTCCACATTGACAACGGAATACATTTGCATTTATGAAGGCAAGTCAAGTTGAAATGCAATATTACCAACTTGTTTAATAATCTTGAATGGATCATAACAAATAGGCTTCAACTTTATACCTTATCCTTTCAGCCTTTCTTTGCTTATGTGCAACCATACTTCATCACCTTCTTGAAACTTATGATCAACTCTATGTTTGTCATGCCTCTCCTTGTACTTGCTTTGACTCTTTCAAGTTGTTCTTGAACTTGCTGATGAATAAGATGAATTCACTCAATGAACATGTGAGCTTTGTCAATGTCACTATGCCCATGAATGGAAACATCCTTCTCAACAATGAAATCTAGAGGTGACTTTGGCAAATACCCAAACCAGGCTTCAAAAGGTGAAGTATTTGTAGAAGAGTGCTTGGCCTAGTTGTAAGCATGTTGAATGTAATGCAAATTCTCATCCCATAACTTAGGATGCTTGCTGCAATAACCTCTCAAAACATGCACAATGGTTCTGTTCACTACCTTGGTTTGGCCATCTGTTTGCGGATGAAAAGCAGTACTCTTTTTCAACTTGGTGTCCATCATCTTCCATAGAATGGGCCAAAAACTCCCAACAAATATAGAATCCCTGTCACTAACAATAGAAGTAGGCAAACCATAATGAACCCATACATGTTGAAAATATAATTCAGCAGTTTGTTCAGCAGTAATAGATTTCTTACATGGCATAAGAATACACATATTGCTGAATCTATCAACTACTACATAAAGATAATCTTGTTGCTTTCTAGACATAGGTAGACCTCCAAAAAATTCCATAGAAACACTTTCCCATGGCCTTAATGGTACCAATAATGGCGTATATAACCCAAGCTTCCTATTTCTAGGCTTTCTTGTAGCACATAATGAACAACCTCTAATGAAACATGAAACACTATCTACCATGCCAGGCCAATAACAATACCTCTGCAAATGTGCCACCGTTTTTCCTACCCCGAAATGTCCAGCAACAAGAGAAGAATGAACTTCTCTCATGACACTTAGTCTCTCTCCTTCTGGTATACACAACTTGCCCAAATGAAACAAAAAATTGTTATGCATGTGATAATCATTCTCTTCAACTTGATTCCCTTCACTCAAGTTAGGATACACATCCTTAAAATCAACATTTGATGCATACTATTTTATGTAACTCTCATGTACAATAGAATCATTCTTAAGCAAAGTAGAAGCACTAATAATAGGCCTTGAAAGCATATCAACAAATTTATTGAAAATACCTTTCCTGTACCTTATTATTAAGTGAAATTGTTGTAGGAAACCCATCCATCTGAAATGATGTGATTGCTGCAATTTACTTTACGACTGCAAGTATTGTAATGGTTGGTGATCGGTATGTACAACTGTCTCTTTACCCATCAAATAGTGTTTCCAATTTTTAACACTTTGAACCAACACATACAACTCCTTATCATGTGTAGGATAATTAACTACAACACCATTAAATGTCTCAGAATGAAAAGCGATAGGCTTACCATGCTGTAAGAGAACTGCACTGGTGGTCTGGATGCAGGAGACATTAGGGAAATTTTGAGGTCTAAAATGGGCCTCCTAAGGAAAATGAACAATCAAAATTCACTTTATGAGAACCAAACACATTTTAGGGGATGACATCATCCCTAATGGTTGAGGTGGCATTGCTTGAGTTAAAGGTACTTACTTGTCACATTCTCAATGGTGGGTAAAAACTCACGGTTAACCATGGTAGTGCTCTAAATATTTTTAAAGTCAAAGTAAAATACTCATAATAAATGTCATTTCACACTTTTTGAATAAAAATATATTATTGTCATTTCATAGTTCTTGAAAGAAAAAATGCATATCCCTATACATTTATTATATTATATTATATTATTTCATTTTTATATAGTATATTAATTACATGTTATTATACAATTTAAATAATATAAATATCAATTAATAGCATATAATATAATTAAGAATTTATAAATTTATATTTATATTTTATTTTAAGTTATTTAAGTACAAAGGAAAAATGCATTAGTTGTTAAATGATAATGACTTTTTCTTGAAAAAATCATTCTTATTTATAGTCACATCAATACAATTTTTTTATTAATTTTATTTTGGTACAACTTTTGAATTGAATTTAACTATGGTTACATGGATTGTGGTGCAAAAAGTGAATTGCAAATTCATAAATATTATTTTATTGGTTTAGCTATTATTTTATTAATTCCTTAGGAGGCCAATTTTAGGCCTCAAAATTCCCCTAATGCAAGGATAAACTTTCAAATCTTGAGACTATGTCTTCAAGTTCTGGTGGAACTTCTTCTATTTCATTTTCTATATCAGTCATCAACCTCCAAATTTAAAACACAAATTGAAATTCCTTAAAAATTTGTTACACAAATTTTAAATTGCATTAAACCCAATTCATAGCCTTCACGTAAATGATGAAAATACAAATTAACTAATAATCGCATTTTCCTTCCATTAAATGATTTAATGACAAACTTCAAACCTTTTTAAATCGCATTTTCATATGGGTTTGACTTCTTGACGGACGCAAACCACATTAAAACTTACTCTATAATTCATCGCGTCCATAATTTACACTAAACTCTGCGCAATTTAAAATGTGATATCCATTGGATCAAACCATTTAATGCGAATGTCGTATGATCAAATGAACAGCTGGAAATCAACTCAATTCATTTAAATCAAGTTTATAATTTATCGGGTCCAATTTAATTGCTAAATCTCATGCAACTTATATTGTGATTTCCGTCGGATTTCAATTGGATGGTGGTGATTTGCATTGGCTCCAGCATTACCATATTCCTCCACCTTGCCAATTTTACACTTTGTCTAAGAAGCCACGGCTTTTGCATCAATAAATCATAGTGCTTTGATTTAATAATACCACCAGACAGTTTGTCTTCACAGTGGATGTAGATCCATGGCTCGATTCCTCTTGGATTCTTTACCAATTCAATTATCCCATTTTTTAATTGCCGAATTTTACGCTCCTGCAAGGTTATCCCTCTAAAAAAATACGCAATTGAATACAACATCTGGTAACTGTTCAATCAATAATTCAAGCAATCATTTATGTTTCATAGTAAATGCAGAAGTTGAATGAATCTGCACACACAAAATCAACTAAACAAAATCGATATGAAATTAACCATTCAAATGTATTTTGTATGAAAGTTAAATCCTTCAGAATTTTGCAATTATGCACAGCTACAGAGGGAAATCGAATTTTTATTTTATTCCATTTTTAATTCCATCAAATCCTCCTCGGATTACATTGCAACTTACAAATCTATAATGTTCACACAATCCTTTCAATCCGATTCTTTTGAATCGGATTTGCCCAATCTTGGATAAAAATCCTATTACATGATATTTGCCCTAAAATCCTCAACTAAAACTAAATATATTGAATTCAAAACAAGCTATCCAAATCCCTGAATACTAGTCAAATCTCTATCTACCAAAACAGTAAATCGCCAGCTAAAGGATCCCACTCCTTTTGCTTGTAATTTTTTTTTTGTATTTTTGGAAAAAAAATGAAGTTCTTTTTCCTCTAGCCTCATGCACCTACATCAGACTCCTGAGGACAAAATTCTTCATGGGCTCCTGTCCATGAGCTCCTCCATGGAACTACCCAATTTCTGTAGCATGACATCTGTCATCCAAGTAGCTTCTGCAACTGGTTGATCTTTCCACTTGATCAAATACTCAAAGTATTCCCGTCCTCTTGTCTTCTTAGACAATATTTTGTCTAAAATCCTCTTTGGCTGCAATATTTTTGCTGTGGGTAACTGTTTCAACGAGTCAATCTCTTCTTTGCCTTCAGTTGTATCACCTGTGTCTCCATCCTCATACCTGTACAAATCGGCAACATTGAAAATTGGAGATATTCCAATGTCAGGGGGTAATTCAATTTCATATGCATTTGCAGAAATTTTTCTCAATACTCTGCATGGCCCAATTTTTTTAAACTTCAACTTATTATATGCCCTTTTTGGAAGCCTTTCCTTCCTCAGGTGTGCTAGGACCAAATCTCCAACCTCAAAATTAACTTCCCTCTTCTTTAAATCTGCTCTGCTTTTGTATTTGATGTTGTTGTCCTGTAACTGTTGTTTTACCTTTTCATGTATTGCTCAAATTTCTGAAGCAAACTCTTCTCCATCAGCACTTCTCATCTATGCTTTTCCCAAATTCCTTAATTCATACACTCCTCTTGGGTGCATTCCATAAACTATATGGAATGGACTCTCCTCTGTACTCCTGTTAGGAGAGTCATTATAAGCATATTCAGCCTGTCCCAAAATCTGATCCCACTATTTAGGATTTTCACCTGTAAGACTTCTCAAAAGATTACCCAAGGTTATGTTCACCACCTCAGTCTGTCCATCAGTCTGAGGGTGATAAGCTGAGATGAAACTCATTTTAGTACCAAGATTTTTCCACAATGTCCTCCAAAAATGACCAACAAGTCTGGTGTCCCTATAAGAGATAATGCTTTTAGGTAACCCATGCAACCTTACAATCTCTTTGAAAAACAAATTAGCAACATGAGTAGCATCACTGGTTTTATAACATGGAATAAAATGTGCCATTTTAGAAAATCTGTCAACTACAACATAAATTGCATCATTCCCTCTCTGTGTTATCGGTAAACCCAAAACAAAATCCATACTTACCATATCCCAAGGTCTATATGGAATAGGTAATGGAACATACAAACCTATGTTTTGACTGCTTCCCTGTGCATACTGACAAACTTTACAATTTCACACATACTTCTCCACTTCAGTTCTCATCTTTGGCCAAAAATAAAAATGACTCAGCTGTTCATAACTCTTTTCTGCACCAAAATGTCCACAAAGTCCACCACTATGTTTCTCCTTAATTAAATTTTCTCTCATAGAACAACTTGGTATGCATAGCTGATTTCTTTTAAATAGCAAACCTTCTTGTAAGAAAAAATCCAGTCACTTACTTCTGTCCATCAAAACAAAATTATTGCATGCTTCAAATGCCTCTTTAAAATCCAAATCTATTTTATAAAATTCTTTAAGAAAATCAAAACCCAACACTTGAATTTGACTTTCTTGAACTAAAATGCTTTTTCTACTTAAGGCATCTGCTACTTTGTTTTCTTGGCCAGTTATATGTTTCAATACAAATTTGAAACTTTGAAGATACTCTACCCATTTTGCATGTTTCTGATTTAGTTTTAGCTCCTGCATAATATACTGCAATGCATCATTTTCTGAATAAAGCACAAACTCTCTAGACATCAAGTAATGTCTCCACTTCTTTAATGACTACACAGCTACATAAAATTATTTGTCATAAGAAGAATATTTCCTTCTTGTCTCATTCAGTTTTCACTGAAATAAGCTACAAGTCCGTCTTCTTGACTTAACACAGCTCCAATAGCTTCTCCACTGGCATCACATTTCAGTTGAAAAGGTTTATTAAAATCAGGAAAACTAAGATGGGTTTTTTGTTATTTTTCTTTTCAACAACTGGAAATTATTTTCTGCTTCATCAGTACATTTAAATGGTTGTTTGTCCTTATTTATAGTTTCAATAATAGGAGCATTGATCTTACTAAAATTCCTTATGAATTTTCTATAAAAACTAGCAGGACCATGGAAGCTTCTTACCTCAAAAACACTCTTAGGTGAAGGCCATTCTATGATAGCCTTTATCTTCTCTGGATCCATCTTCAATTCATCAGCAGAAACAACAAAACGTAAGTATATCAACTCTTCCTTCATGAATGAACACTTTTTAAAATTTACCAGCAACGTTTCCTGGTGCAACTTCCTTAAGACATAATTCAGATGTCTCATGTGTTCTTCTTTAGATTTGCTGTAAATTAATATATCATCCAGATATACTATTACAAATTTACCAATAAATTCCTTTAGTACTTCATTCATAAGCCTCATAAATGTACTAGGAGCATTTGATAATCCAAACGGCATTACCATCCATTCATACAATCCTTCATTTGTTTTAAAAGTTGTTTTCCATTCATCTCCTTCCCTTATCCTAATTTGATGATAGCCACTCTTTAAATCTAGCTTTGTAAAATATCTTGCCCTAGTTAAACAATCCATCAAATCTTCAATTCTGGGTAAAGGAAATCTACACCTTATTGTTATTTTATTGATTGCTCTTGAATCAGTGCACATTCTCCAGCCTTCATATTTTTTTGGACTCAACACTGTTGGCACTGCACAAGGACTCAAACTTTCTCTGATCAGTTCTTTATCTAACAGTTCCTGTACCTGCTTCCTGATTTCTTCATTTTCTGTGGGAGTCATCCTGTATGCTGCTTTATTTGGAAAATTTTCTCCTGGAATCAAATCTATATGATGGCTGATTTTTCTAAGAGGTGGTAATTCATTCGAAAAATCATCTACAATGATATCTCAATAATTTTCCAGCATCTCTTAAATTTCAATTGGTAAATTAGAAATTTTAGTGGAAGTAATTACTACCTTGGGTTTGCAAATTAATGCAAATTTTACCTCATCATTTTCAATCTGCTGCAGATATTCTTTTCCACTCAATAGCAAAGCTTTCGAATCAGATCTTCTTTTTGATGTATCTTCTTCTTCTATAGGAAACAATGTATGATTGACACCATCTTTACAAAACTTGTATGTGTTCTTTTTCCCATCATGCATAGCTCCCATGTCATACTGCCACAGTCTACCTAGCAATATGTGACATACGTCCATAGGCATTACATCACACATAATTTTATCTTTGTAGCTTCCCAATTGGAATTCCACTTCACACTATTCATTCACTAACAACTAATGTCCTTTCTAAAGCCATGACACCTTGTAAGGTGTTGGATGTTAGGCTTTGTCTTCAATTTCAATTTCTCCACCACTTATATAGAGACCAAATTATCAGTGCTGCCACTATCAACTACCATTTGAAAACATTTTCCTTGAACTTTGCATACACTTCTAAACAAAGTTTTTCTCTGTGCTGGTTCAACAACTTCCTTTGTTGGTTTTAACAAAATTTTGTTAACTACCAAAGATTCTCCTTTCTCTGGTGTATTTTCTGCTTCTGGCACTTTTGTTGCTTTTGGCATTTTTGCTGCTTCTTCTTCATTCTGAGCAACAATTACATTTCTCTGATTTGTCCCCACATTCTCTGGACATTCATAAGCTCTGTGTCCAAGCTTATTACATCTATAACATCCAATTTCTCTTCCTCTTCCTCTGCCTCCTCTTCCTCTAGAAAAACTCCTTCTGTCACTTGCATCACCTTCTATAGATGTATGCTTACTTGAGCTACTGCTAGCTCCTTCTCTAGGTGTTGTAGATCTTCCTATACCACCTTGATTTCCATTTCCTCTGAAATTACTTCTTCCTCTGGCAGATTGCTTCCTTATGAGTTTTTCTTCAGCTTTCAAGGCCATTTGATAAGCCTCTTCCACTGTTTTAGGAGACAGCAGACTTATCTCATCTTGCATCTCCATTCTGAGACCATTTATATATATAGCAATATTCTCTGTTGTATCTTGAATTTGTCTTGCTCTTATGCTCACTTTGTAAAATTCCTCTGTGTATTCTTTGACTATAATTGATCTCTGTCTAAGATTTTGCATTTGTCTAAATAATGAAAGTTGATAATCACTTGGAAAAAATTACCACTCAACTTTTCCACCATCTTGTTCCAATTCTTTATTGGCTGCTCACCAAGTCTCCTTCTTTCTTCCTGCACTCCATCCCACCAAAGCACTGCATGTCCTTTCAATTTTGTGACCGCAAATTTCACTCTTTTTCATTCATCCATTTCTTCATAATCGAAGAACTTATCCATATCATTAACCCAATCTATCAATTCCTTTGGGTTTAAGCCTCCTATAAAAATTGAAACTTCAAGTCTAGGTTTAGATGTGGATCCCAACACTGATTTAAAAAATTTCATTTCAGGAGTAACTTCTACAGGTTCTCCTTCTTCTGCAGATTCAACTTCAGGCTCACTGACATCTCCGACATCTGCATCTCTTTGATTTCCCATTTCCATTTCTTCTAATTTGGCTTGCATCTGTTGCATAACTTCCATCACTTCAGCATTTGCAACTTGTCTTCCTATTCTTCAAAAAACACCACCTCCTCTTCCAACTCTGTAAGCCATGTTGGATTTCTTTTCCTGATCTTTGAGATCTCGCTCAGTTTTTAAAGGCTGCTTTGATACCACTAATGGTGGTGTGGATGCAGGAGTCAAGGATAAACTTTCAAACTTGAGACTATGTCTTCAAGTTATTGTGGAACTTCTTCTATTTCCTTTTTAATATCAGTCATCAGCCTCCAAATTTAAAACACAAAATTAAAAATCCTTAAAAATTTGTTACACAAATTTTAAATTGCATTAAACCCAATTCATAGCCTTCACGTAAATGATGGAAATACAAATTAACTAATAATCACATTTCCTTTCCATTAAATGATTTAATGAAAGACTTCAAACCTTTTTAAATCGCATTTTCATATGGGTTTGACTTCTTGACGGATGCAAACCACATTAAAACTTACTCTATAATTCATCGCATCCATAATTTACACTAAACTCTGCGCAAGTTAAAATGCGATATCCATTGGATCAAACCATTTAATGTGAATGTCGTCCGATCAAATGAACTGTTGGAAATCAACTCAATTTATTTAAATCGAGTTTATAATTTATCTGGTCCAATTTAATTGCTAAATCTCATGCAACTTATATTGTGATTTCCGTCGGATTTCAATTGGACGGTGGTGATTTGCATTGGCTCCAGCGTTACCATATTCCTCCACTTTGCCAATTTTACACTTCGTCTAAGAAGCCATGGCTTTTGCATCAATAAATCACAACCCTTTGATTTAATAATACCACTGGACAGTTTGCCTTCACAGTGGACACAGATCCATGGCTCGATTCCTCTTGGATTCTTTACGAATTCAATTATCCTATTTTTTTAATTGCCGAATTTTACGCTCCTGCAAGGTTATCCCCCTAAAAAAATACGGAATCGCATACAACAACTGGAAACTGTTCAATCAATAATTCAAGCAATCATTTATGTTTCACAGTAAACACAAAATTTGAATGAAGTCGCACACACAAAATCAACTAAACAAAATTCATCTGAAATTAACAATTTAGATGTATTTTGTATGAAAGTTAAATCCTTCAAAATTTGGTAATTACGCACAACTACAGAGGAAAATAAATTTTTTATTTTATTCCATTTCTAATTCCATCAAATCCTCCTCCTCGGATTACATTGCAACTTACAAATATATAATGTTCACACAATCCTTTCAATATGATTCTTTTGAATCGGATTTGCCCAATCTTGGATAAAAATACTATTACATGAGATTTGCCCTAAAATCCTCAACTAAAACTAAATACATTGAATTCAAAACAATCTATCCAAATCCATGAATACTATTCAAATCTCTATCTATCAAAATAGTAAATTTCCAGCTAAAGGATCCCACTCCTTTTCTTGTAAACTTCTTTTTGTATTTTTGGAATAAAAATGAAGTCCTTTTTCCTCTAGCTTCATGCTCCTGCATCATGCACCCATGGAATAATCACTAGCATCGATCTATATCTCGAATGGTTGTCTCAAGTCCGGTAAAGCAAGGATTGGAGAAGAACTGATATTCTCTTTCAAAGATTCAAAAGCTTTCTATTGTTTGCCTCCCCATTGGAAAGCACGTATCACACTTGTCACTACATGCATAGGAGCTGCTACGGCAGAAAAGTTAGCAATAAACTTTCTCCAATACTGAGCTGCACCCAAAAAAATTATTACCTCTGTAATGGATTTGGGAGTAGGCCAATTCACAATGGCTTCTACCTTAGAAGGATCAATTCTCAATGCACCTCCTCCTACAATATGTCCCAAATAAACCAAAGAAATCTTTCCAAATTCACACTTAGACATCTTAAGAAATAATTTCTCTTTCCTCAAAACATCAAGTACTTTCTTAACATGCATGATGTGCTCTTCTCTAGTCTTGCTGAAAAACAAGATATCATCTAAGTAGACTATAAAAAAATCATGAAGGAATGGACGCAAAACATCATCCATAACACGCATGAAAGTTGCAGGTGCGTTACACAAGCCAAAAGGCATAACTAGCCACTCAAAGATTCATTGTTTAGTTTTGAATGCAGTGTTCCAAATATCACTTTCTGCAATTCTAACTTGATGGTATCAATTACATAAGTCTAACTTAGTGAAAAATTTAGCATCTTTCAGTTGATCTAATAAATCGTCTATCCTTGGGAGTGGGTAACGATTTTTTACCATAATCTTGTTCAAAGTTCTGAAGTCCACATACATACGCCAAGTTCCATATTTATTTGGAATCAACACTATCGGTTACCCACATGGCGAAGTGCTTGGTCTTATGAGTCCCTTGTCCAACAAATCTTTAATTTTCCTCTTTATTTCAACATTCTCCATAATAGACATGTGATACATGCCTATGTTTGGAAGAGGACAATCTTGTTGTAACTGAATCTCATGTTGAATCTCCCTTTTAGGAGGCAAACCTATTGGCTCCTGAAACATCTCATGATGTGCATAAACTACATCATATAAATATTATTAACTTGGGATCACAATATTCAAATGACTCGTGATTCACATCAGCTTTAGGCTTAATCATAAGAAGTACGAAACTCTTACTAAAATTCACTAGCCTTTTTACTTCTCCAGCATTTACCATCGCAATGTTTGTCTTCTTGTGATGTGCTCTAACAATAAACTCCTTACCATATTTGAATAGATGATACTTGTTCTCATGGCGATAGAAGATAGCTTTCCTGTCATAAAAGTAAGGACTTCCCAAAACAATTTTTGAAATATCAAGTGGAACATCTAATTCAACTGTGTCAATAAAATGTGCAGTAATTGCAAAGCGCAATATACACTTCTTTGAGACCTATAAATTTGCATCCTTACATATCCAACCAAGTGGATATGGTTTTGGATGTGGAATGGTCTCAAGATTTAGTTTCTTGACTAAGTCTTCAAAGATAAGGTTCACTTGTGACCCACTGTCAAACAATGTGTTAATTTTTGTATGTTTTGAAATAACCCTCACATGAAACAATTCAATTCTTTCTTCTTCATTTGGAGCTTGTACATGACAATTTGAAGTACTAGTACTTGGTTTAGTTTCAGTTTCATTTCCCTTCATGTTCTTCAAACCCGTGGCTATAATTTTAGTTTCGTCACCTGAATCATCACCTAATGTAATATTCCAAAATTAGTATGCAGCTAATTGGAATATTGATTTTTGCTTTTAACACCTAGGAGATGAATAAATGGGTAAGGAGACCTATACATATCAAAAACAGGAATAAAATCCCTCATGATGTGAAAAGGGATCATAATGCTAGATGGATTTTACACTCTCATGTGTGAACAGGGACAAATGCATGTGGACAAGGTCAAGTTTGACCAAGTCAACAGCATTGGTATGAGAGGAGGAGATCATCCATAGAGACAACACAGTGAAAGTGGGAGGAAGATTCCTTGATGGAGGAAACCCTAATGAGTGGGACCCAAGGAAAGAAGGCTCACACTTGTTTATAAGGAGGGCAAGGCAGCCATAGTGAGGGATGTTATTGAATATTGGATTTTTGGTGTGCATGACTATTGTTCTTTCTTCGACTGTTTAGTTGAGATTGCTCTGCTGCTTAGCACAAGGCATTCCTGTTTAGGAATTCCTTCTCCTTTCTTGAGAGGCCACTTGAGGGGTCTCGTGCTGCATTTCTCCACATCTAGGCTTGAGGACAAGCATCCTCCTTTAGCTACAACATTATTTCTGCAAATTATAACGTTGTGTTGCAGGGTGTTGCAGTGGAGGGTTCACAACACCACTTCTGGAGCTTGTTTTTCAAAGGGAGGAGCTGGGGGAGATTAGTAAGAAAGATTTTGGAGTAGATTTCATATGTTGGCACTTGGCCAAAGTACTTCCCATCTTCTACAGCACAGTCCCTTGCAGGAACTGCGTCATTTCTTACAGTGTTGCAGTGTGAGGGTTAAAACCCTTGATCTTGAGCTAGTTCATTAGGGAAAGGGACAACCCTTATCCCGAAAAGCTTGTAAAAATCATTTTCATCTAATCCTTGTACTATTCAGCTATATGTATGCAAAGCTGCAATAAGACTTCGTTATTTTAGAGCTTCTTGTGTAGATCTACTCTTTTGTACTCATGCTTTCAAGAAATCCTTGCTGGGTTATCTCAATAATGTATTAAGGAGACTATATCTCTATTTTCTTAGCCCATTGCTTAATAAAACTCCATATCTATGGTTTTCTATCATATTGTAGCAGAAACCCTCATATAATCACACAGTCACTTGTTTAAAAAATTCTGCATGGTATAAGTCATGGGGTTTGGATGTTTTTTAAGCCATATTGAGGCCGGGAGGTCTGTTTAACTTTTCTAGAGGGATTTTTTTCTAATCCCCTTCTTAATATGAGGGCCATAATACATAAATTAAAGGATCTAAGTGTTATTTCTCACTTTTATAGCATAATTTTCTGGGAATAATGTTTTTATGGTCTATATTGCTGCTTTTCCCAATTTGGGATATTACAGTGGTATCAGAGCATAATCTTGGCTCAGCCTGTGGATCTCAGCCATTATGCTATCAGAAGAATAAGAAGAAGAATAGAAGGAGAAATATTAGAATTATGGAGAGAACGAGCTTTGTCTCATCACTTTTCAGATCTAGGAAGAACCTCTCCAAGGAGGTTAAGTAGAAGAAGGAGAAGAGATGCAATGAAACTCCTAGAGGGTTTCAAGAAGCGGAAGGACCATGTACTTTCTATTCTCAAAGAGGAGAATACAAGAGGCATGAAGGACACTTGGAACATGGGATCCTAAGTGGGTACCTTGCAGAATACAAGTTTCAACCTAGAGCTTTCAAGGAGACTCTATCTCTTCCTCAGTTTATCCAGCTGGAAGAATATAGGAGGCCCTACAGCAATAGGATGATGAGAGGCAATATATTTCTATTGTCTACTTTTGATGGATCATCCACATGTACAGCAAATTCTTGGGTGATGAAGCTAGAGGCATTCTTCCTACTACATCCAATGGTAGAAAGAGAGGATGTTGAGATCTCAACACCACACCTTGAGGGTAAGGGAAGCACTTGGTGGTTCAGCCTTGTGAGTCATGCAAGAGTGTCTACTTTTGCAGATTTCACTCAAAGGGTGATCAAAAGATTTGATAATAAGAAATCATAAGGGGAGGATCCTTCACCACCACTTGAGGAGATTTGTACCAGCGCTAGTACAACTATGGAGGAGCAGCCATCATCCTCAGTAGATGGGGAAGCCAACACATGGCAAGGGTAAACCCTTGCAACCATAAAAGATGTTCCCAAGCTTCACCAAGGAATGTATGATTTTCCACTTTTTGTTATTTCAGCAAATCTTATGGAGGGTTGTGGAAATATGCCTTTGCATGATCTAGGATCAACACATATTGTTGATTTGGGGCAGCAAGATTACACTGCGTTGTGCAACCTTGAATTGTTCAAGGAAGGGATGAAAAATCATCCTAATGTGCCATTGTTGAGCTGCACCCAACACTTGGGGTTGGAGTGTGGGTTTTTGAAGGATAGGATGGACTGCATCCTAAACAATCTTATACAAAACCATAAGTTCATCCTTGAGATGGAGTATGAGACAATAAATACACCATTGAGGATATTAACAGCACTGTCATTAGGCAGCAGTGAACGGTTGGGGGCCCAAATATCATTAGAATATTCTAATGCCCATTATACTTGTATGACATGGGGTGATTCAGTATAATCATTGGTGTGGAGTCTTCTCTAAGAGATCTCCAAGGGGTTGCATTTCAACATTCCATGAAATGCAAAAGTAGAAATCCGATTTGGGAGGATGGTAGTCTTCATTGGAGGAGTACCAAGGTGGAACATGGTAGGAGACATCCACATATGGATGGAGAGCAAGAGGTTGGTGAGCCACTTTCATATTTATGACACAGGGCAACAGGAGGCATGGTTGTGTTGGCTACTCTTGAAAGAGTTTGGCCATCATGAGATATATCCTTCTCCAAAGGGTATGTTGGTGGAGGAAACTTGGCAGGGCACTTGCATCATATGGAAGCAAAGAGTTTGGGTGCATTATGTTGATCTGATCTCTTTCATGACAATCAACATATTTTTACTTCATGATTTGTATGATGGAGGTGTGAGGGGACAACAAGAGTTATTGTTGCTATGGTTACTCTTGGGAGAGTATGGGAAGAATTTTTCCCATACTTATCATAATATTTCCGGAGAAAGGGATGGCACATTCAAAGTGCAAAGAGGCTACCTTTCAGCATGGGAGGATAAGGAGGGGCTTCCACATAGGGAGAAGATTACCCTACATAGCAACATGATAGTAGATGGCTTTGGCATGTGGAATGTCAAAGGAAGGGGTCATGGAGTGACAAGACGCTTATCACTAAGGCCAACAGCGCTGTCACTTGGGAGTATGTTTCTATTGAGGGAGAGTTCCAAGGGGAGTATGCATCCCTTCATTTTGCAGATTTTTATGAGAAGATTCTCATGGGAGGACTCATCCATGGACCTCACTTTCAGCTTACTCACTATGCATGGTAAGAAATGTATTTATGTACTTATTGATTTTTTCATTGAGTATTTGCATCTTCTCAACATCTATGAACAGTGCATTGCTCCACAAAAGAGCAAGATTATTCTTGGGTTTCATGGTCATTCTAGGACCAACATTTATGATGATGATAACCCTTATCTACATCAATTTGGGCAAGTTTATTGTTATTTTGATTATGCTCAGCTAATATATATTGCTGCTTACTACCACATAGTAGATGAGCAAACATGCACAGCTGGTAATTATTGGAGGACAACTTGCCGCATGATGTTCTCAAACAGCAGTTGGGAAGAATGTGCTATATCCACTTAAGAAACCATTGGTATCTTCCAAACTTGCACATAACCTTCAGCAATTTTCTGATTTGGATGCCATATGGTGATGATGTGCCATTCATTTTTGGAATGGTTTGGGCCAGCATGATTCATGACATTAGACAGAGGATATTTGAAGATCCAATCTTCTTCTTGCCACTTAAGGGCAACCTTATTGCAGCCCAAGATCAGCATATGCTCTACACTTATCATGAGTGGAGAGAAAGACAATGTGGGGCAGGCCATTTTTTCTACCATGTTCAGTTATTCAGCCCACCTACATTACAGGAGCCAAAGGTGGAGGAGATCTTTCATGAGTTGCCATGGTGGAGGGTGACTCATTTTTTATGGATGATAGCTTGGGGATGGAGATTTCACATGGGAATGATAGTTCCCAATGCATTTCAGACTCCATGCCTTGAGAGGGCCTCTAGACAGCACCTAGTTTCCTCTTTGAGTATTCTACCTTTTCATAATGATAACTATTTGGGATGCTCACCAAATTCTAGCTTGCATGCTTGGGGAAGGCACTATGGAGATTTATTGATGAGACAACCTCTTATTCCTTGGAGGAGTTTATCATATGGGGATGCTACAGGAGGAGGAGAGGACAATTTTCAGTTCTATCCTTGCAGTTGCTTGAGGATAAGCAACATTTGAGAGGGGAGGACTGTAATATTCCAAAATTAGCATGCAGCTAATTGGAATATTGATTTTTTCTTTTAACACCTAGGAGATGAATAAATGGGTAAGGAGACCCATACATATCAAAAATAGGAATAAAATCCCTCATGATGTGAAAATGGATCATAATTCTAGCTAGATTTTACACTCTCATGTGTGAACAGGGACAAATGCATGTGGACAAGGTCAAGTTTGACCAAGTCAACAACGCGGGTATGAAAGGAGGAGATCATCCATAGAGACAACACAGTGAAAGTGGGAGGAATATTCCTTGATGGAGGAAACCCTAATGAGTGGGACCCAAGGCAAGAAGGCTCACACTTGTTTATAAGGAGGGCAAGGCAGCCATAGTGAGGGATGTTATTGAATATTGGATTTTTGGTCTACATGACTATTGTGTTTTCTTCGACTGTTTAGTTGAGATTGTTGTGCTGCTTAGCACAAGGCATTCCTTTTTAGGAATTCCTTCTCCTTTCTTGGGAGGCCTCTTGAGGGAGCTCGTGCTGCATTTCTCCACATCTAGGCTTGAGGCCAAGCATCCTCCTTCAGCGACAACGTTATTTCTACAGAGTATAACGTTGTGTTGTAGGGTGTTGCAATGGAGGGTTCACAACACCACTTCTAGAGCTTGTTTTTCAAAGGGAGGAGATTCCATTCCTTTGGGAGATCAGTAAGGAAGATTCTGGAGCAGATTTCATATCTTGGCACTTGGCCAAAGTACTTCCCATCTTCTACAGCACAATCCCTTGCAGGAACTGCGTCATTTCTTACAGTGTTGTAGTGTGAGGGTTAAAACCCTTGATCTTGAGCTAGTTCCTTAGGGAAAGGGCCAACCCTTCTCCTGGAAATATTGTAAAAATAATTTTCATCTACTCCTTGCACTATTCAGTTATATGTGTGTAAAGTTGTAGTAAGATTGCATTATTTCAGATCTTCTTGTGTAGATCTACTCTTTTGTACTCATGCTTTCAAGAAACCCTTGCTAGGTTATCTCAATAATGTATTAAGGAGACTATATCTCTATTTTCTCATCCCAATGCTTAATAAAACTCCATATCTATGGTTTTCTATTATATTGTAGCAAAAACCCTCATATAATCATGTAGTCACTTGTTTCAGAAATTCTGCATGGTATAAGTCATGGGGTTTGGATGTTTTTTAAGCCATATTGAGGCCGGGAGGTTTGTTTAACTTTTCTAGAGGGATTTCTTTATGATCCCCTTTTGTATATGAGGGCAATAATACATAAATTAAAGTATATAAGTGTTATTTCTCACTGTTATAGTGTAATTTTCTGGGAATAATGCTTTTATGGTCTATATTGTTGCGTTTCCCAATTTGGGATATTACACCTAAGTATTTTTGTGTAGTAGTAGCTGTAGTTTTCTGCTTCCCTTTATTTTTGTTAAATTGGGTTCTTTTTTCAGGATGTAACTTCTAACAGTTTTTCTCTTCATGGCCTTCTCTTGAACAGTGTTTACAAACCAATTTCTCTCCCTCTTTTTTGACAGATGCATTATTTTCTCCTTTTCCTTTTGAGTTTTTGTCTTTGTTATTCCCCTTGAAAGGCTTGTTCCTACCCTCTTCAAAAAAAAATTTCCCTCTAGCCTCTAAATGTGTGGCTTGAACACAAACCTCATCTATACTAGTAGGATTGAACATAAGGATAGTGTGTTTAAGGTAGCTGTGTAAGCCTCCTATGTACTTCAGCAAAGTGTCTTGACTCTACAAATCTACCCCTAATAAGAGAGATCTTCTCCTAAATTCTTGGGTGTAGTCTTGTACATTTTTTCCGTTAAGTTGTCTAAATTTTTTCCAATTCATGATAGCTTTCTGTAAATGACCTAATGGATAAAACTTTTGTTTATTGCAGTAATGAAATCAGCCCATGATAAAATAATATTACCATGTTTTTTAATCTCCTCCTTTGTCTTGGCTTCCCACCAAACAAGTGTTGCACCTTCCATTATCAAAGAAGCTAGCTGAATTTTAGTGTCGTCATCATGAAGGTTTTGGATTCTCAAATAAACCTCCAACTACTTAATCCAATTGTCAAGTTTTTCTGCATTGACTTCACCATTAAACATTGTCAATTCAAACTTAACATCAAGTTTTAAAAAAGGACTTTTACCAATGTTCTTTGACTTGTGAGATTGACTCACCGAAGTAGAGGATGACGATGATGAGGATGAGGATGAAGATGAGGATGGTGGATATCCATTTCCTCCATTTCCCTTCTTTGACTTATCTTCATATTTCTTTACTCTTGAAGATCCTTCTCCTTCCTTGTGAAGTTTAGACCCTTCTCCTTCAAGTTTTTCATTCCTTTATTGGTATATAACTCTCACCATTTCAGTCAAGTCAAGGAATTCTTTTATGAACACTCTTTCTTCCTCCTTGGGATCAACTTCTTCAGGAATTTGTCCTTCTCTTGAAGTCATGCTTATGGCTTCTTCTTCTTCTCTTTGAGGTGAAATTGAAGGTGGAGATAATGGCACTCTTGCCCTCCTTGGCTTGGGATTACTTTGAGCTTTCACCAATTGACCTTCTCCTCTCTTAAGCTTTATCCTAGTAAGCATTAAAACTCTTGCAAATTGTTAAACAAACTTTGCACAATAACAATACAGAGAGTAAAACTCTAGCTCTGATATCAACTTGATCTGAATGGAATGTATTAGTTTTTCTGTGCTAAGTATCCAAACATTAATTAAATTGTGTGCATAAGGTTTACTGAAGTTTGCAGGTGAAACAAATGATTTTAACTTAGTTAAATAGATTTCTATGTGAGGTTAAAGAATGTAAATTTTTTGTAAAACACTGTATAACAGTAAATAACAGAGAATTAAACATCACATTTAACATTACTCAGCAAATTTGATGAAGTAGTTCACCCCTCATGGGCTACATCTGCTGGTCCAGCTCCCAATGGCATGTCCCTCATATCTTATTTCTCAAAAATGGTAAGTACATGTGAATAAAAGCCTCAAATGGTTGTGCTCTCTGTCAAAACAGCTTCAAAATGCTTGAATTAGTCATGAATGACTATTCAATTGCAGAAAACAAATAATGGATGCTCAATACACTGCAAACACCCTAGTGGCCCTAGTGGCTCCTTGACATATCCTGAAGCTAAACCTACACAAGATGACCTTTGATGACTTTGAAACCTCTAACAATGTGTTCATAATGTCAAAATTAGTCTAGGCAGACTCTTGTTTCACCAAAATTGGTTGAAAATTGACTTCTCCATGCATTTTTCCCCATGACACCTAGGAAAACTCCACTAAATGTAGACACTATCAGTTAATTGAACTTAAATTTAATGCAAACCCAAAATTTGGAGAACGTGCTCCAAACTTGTCGACGGTTAGCTTTGGCTTTAAACGTTAGGGACAGAGAGTGGTCACATTATGCATCCCGCTGAAACCACAGAGTTTAACCCTGATCAACCCGCGTGGATAACTTCGCATTAACCGTCGCGTGAAACACTGGCCACATGTCAAACCTAACCTCACGGATACACCGTTTCTTTAACCGCCGTTCATGGTCTTAGCCCGCTCTCATGGAGTGTGGGTCATATGGTGGGGGCTGGCCCCCTTTGACGCCGGTTGTAAACAAACCATTCTTTAAATATAAACCGCCGCCTAGATATGTTAAGAACCACCAGTAGCCCGAGTGGTCAGGCACTCTGCTCACGGGCGGGAGGTCACACGTTCAATACCCACCAACTCCAAAAATTTTACAATGCTACCTCTGGACCTCTGGCCTAGGGCCACATGGCAGCCTCCGGGCAGGCCACGTGGCGCCCACTGATAGGCCAAAAAAAACTTATATAATTTTTTTTTTTAATATATATATTTTTTCAAAAAATTTATATAAAGTCAAAGTGGGTCAAAGGTCCAGTTTTTGGAGTTTAATGGGATTTTCAAACCTTCATAACTTCTGCATACGACCTCTGTTATACGAACCATTCACAGTCGCTCAGGTTGCAAACACTTCTGAGCACTTTCATTTTTGAGCATTTTTTAGCAATGGACATGATCTCTTGGTCACATATGAGTGAAAGAACTTCGAATTTATGTCCCCCTCCTTTAACCAGATGGCCCGACTTTTTAGCCTCCAGGTCAATTCCTGTGTCAGTAGAATGTTCTTCTTCTCAGAGTCCATTGCTTTAATGCTTTCCATGACTCTGTAGAGATGGATCCCTCTTCAATATCCCTCATAATCTTAGAGGTATGTGAATGTATCTCTACTAATATTTGTCATAACCTCCTTTTTTTATCTCTTTCCCATATTCAAACTTTCTGTTTGAGTAGCTGTAAGGATTCTGTCAGATGAATATTGGCTGGAGTACCATCATCCGTTCTGTGCTCCTTAAAGAAATCCCTAACCATTATGTTGAAATCATAATCATTGAACCACACACGGTTAAATTTGAACGGGTAACCTTGAAAATTCTTCTCAAAGTTCCATTCTAATATTGCAGGCCAATGATCTGAGACAATCATATCCTCCACAAATGCTTTAAATTCCCCCAAAAGCATGAGTAAATCCTCCTAAATCAATATTTTGTCAAGTCTCTTGGCAATGAACTCGGCACCCATTCGGCCATTGAACCATGTGGGTTTCAGTCTGTGTGGTTTAATGTCTATAAGATGATTATCATAGAAGAAATTTCCAATGATGTTCGCAATAGGGTCCCATCTCCCCATTCCCCATATTTCATCTCCACTGAGAGTACAATTTAAGTCACCTCCGATGATCGGTCGGTCTATGACCAGAATTCTGCATCGATCCATTTCTCCCAGAAAGCCAACTTGTTTATATATCACACATATACATTAACAAGGGTGATACTTTAGAGTAGACCCCTGAGGTGTCCTGTAACGATGATCCCTCCAAAGAAGCAGAAGACCTTTAAAGATTATCAGCGAGGATCCCAAAGGATCGTCAAGCCTCCTGATCGGCCCTCCACATCAGTAGCAGCCAGATGTCAATTTGGGAACATAATACGGAAAAAGGAGATAGTTCTATCAGCCGACGCCATAGCTTCTTGAAGGAAGATCAAACATGGGTCTAATTTCTGAAAAAAATATGTAAGGGACATGAATTTGGCCCTCCCCCCCAACCCCAGATATTGAGAGAGCATAGTATCATGATTTCATTAATTTGGAGGGCTTAGTTGCTCTAAGGACCCTACCCAATGCCAAGGTGACTGGAATATCGTGGAAATTGCCAAGTTGAGAACCAGATAAGACCTCGGATGAAATGAATTTGGTTTTATGGCGAGGTCGACCTCTCAGTTTTCTGATAGTTACATTGGAAGTAGAAGCAGGGCTAATCACAATGGGAGGGGACGAGGGCTGACCCGTGTGAACTTTTAGGGGAGCGAGTTCAACTTCAGGATTGTTAAGCAGGAAAGCAATGTCGCTTTCAATAGAATTAACATGGGAGGAAATAGACTCACCCCCCGTCAAGTCTAGTGTCTCAATATCCACCATAGGTGAAGATGGAGAAACCAGAATATTGACACCAGTGGAAGTAGCATGGGGAGAATGAGGCTTTGTCGCATTACTAGTGCATACCTTATCAGAGTCTTGTCTTAACCCCTCAACCCCCGTCGACTTAGCCCCCTGAAAACTTATGCCTCCTAAACCCACCAAGATAAACATAACACCCAATCCTGACATTTCAAAATTAATTGAGGGTAATTCTGTAACGAAGGGCTGCTCACCCGATAAATGAGACTCAAGCCTAACCCCCGGACCCGACATTTCAAAATAAGGAGGGGATTCAGAAGCGGAAGGATGCTTACCCGAAACAAGAGTCGATTGTTGCCTAGGCCTCTATCTATCTTCCGGTCTGTTAGTGGCTTTAATATGCTCTAGCTGTAGACGCCCCGACAACGATGCAATAGGGAAACCTCCACAACCCCCTTTCTTACAATGGCACATGAGGTGGCCATTTTCATGGCATGTGTGGCATCGAAAGGAGATCTTTCAGTAGTCTATCATCTGACGGTGCATCCTCTGCTCCAACTCCAGATCGACAAAAGTCGGGAGACCACCTGCGAAGGATATTTCCACCAAAATCCAGGCCACGCGCTTATCAAATTTCCCTGTGCATTTCAGGTCGACAAAACGACAAGTTCCTATGTTGTTGCCTATAGCAGTAAGAATTGTCATTGTCTAGAATTCGAGGGGGAGGCTGAGTAATTTAACCCAAATCATGTGATTTGGAGGCGTATCCCTCTCGGGATTAAAGCCTATATACTACTTATGTAAGGCCAGGAAGCAAAGACCATAAACCCAAGTTCTTTGAAAAATCTCGGTCATATCCTCTGCTTTCATAAAATGAAAGCTCCATCATCCATTCTATAGCTTGCTGAACTTAGGAAGGTATTCCAGAAGTTTAAACCATGCATCAAATAACCACTGAATCAAGTTGGTGTTGGCCATCTTCTCAAAACACCATCTGCCAACGAGAGCCTGTGTCTGTAAACTTTCTGCCCTCTCCCACATGATATCATATCCAAAGCTCAGAAGTCGTCCCTCTGACGCAGGTTTGAACGGCTTATCCCGTCGTGGTTTGCGAGCAGAAAGGATTATGTTTGTGTCCCTGAAAGCATTCAGTGTTGATACTAGATCAGTGGCAGTTTGAACCGTCTGTTTTAGGGGTTCTAGAGAGTGCTTAACAAACAGGGAGACGAGATCTTCTTTCTGTTAAAATGACAAACTACCCAGTTCCGCCACCTTTACAGCATGCAAGAATGTGTCAGTGACATCCTCCCCATCAAGTTCATCCAGGAATGAAGCAAGGCCTGCCATGTGTACCAACAAACATTGACGGCATACAAATTCGAATAGGAGATGTGATTGATAGCTGGATAGGCTATAAATTATAATTACTTAGCCACCTAGAGTGTACCAGCAAGGGGGAGTAGTAGGTTAAGGATGTCAAAAAAATAACTACCAGCTCCCTGTTAGTTAATGAAGCAACGACATAGCCACCCAGTAAAGTACTCTTTCTATCGGCCTTAACAGAAACCATAAAAAGAACCCTCCTTGGAATAGTACGACAATCGGCTTGATGTAGAGTCGTCAACAACGATATCTTCTGACCGTAATCCCCAGGAGAATTTGAAACATATCAGTTTCTGGCAGATGGTTACTGGAAAACACAGAGCCAAAGAAACCAGAACCTACTGGTTTCTATCAGAAGAAGATCCCAGGCTAATGGAAGCTTTATGGTTTCCAACCTCGGCCTCCCAACATCCGACCTACTGCCATGAATCACAACCATTGGCCCATATGCTATTCTAACTTACATATCGCATATCGCAACACATAACTTATAACTTTAACAATAAACTTATAAATCGCCGATTACGATGAGCAAGATATTATATCGAAGCGATGTAAGAAACTTTAACATTTGAAATGCGATATATTCCTACTATGCTGCCCACCTCTGGGATGTTTATTTGGAATTTCGCGCTTCTACCTCATCAACACTTCGCACATTTACCTCTTCTGCACTTCGTCCATTTACCTCCTCCATGATCCTACCATGTTGCCCACTTCTGGGATGATTTTCCGCCATTTCGTATATATACCTCTTTGGCACTTCACACTTTGGCACTTCACACATTTACCTCTTCAGCACATCGCACTTTGGCACTTCACACTTTACCTCTTCGGTACTTCGTCACTTCGCACTTCGAAAACTTACCTCTTCGACACTTCGGCACTTTGCACATTTACCTCTTCGTCACTTTGGCACTTTGGCAGCTCGCCTGATCTACAACGAATCTCTCATAGTGCATTCCTTAACGAAAGGCCCCAACTGCCAGTGCGGCACTTACAATTGCCACACCTTAATCAATAGAATCTCTTCATTAGTGGTCGTGTCTCCAATTGGTATCTAATAAGTTCAGTATGTTCCACCTGCCCCCCTTGATCCATGCGATATTGCCAGCGAGCGGGCTGAAATAGTAAGAATAACTGGGAGATTCCCTGGCAGCGCTGGAACATAATGGCTTAAGCCGTTGTTACCATTTACTTACTCACGATTGGGTGGGACTAGAGTATATAAGGGCAAAAGGTACGCCTAGCGGGCGCATCCAGATCAAACCAACCCTAAGCTCTGCTCAGATATTTGAAACAAATAAATGGATAGAGTCACTCACTCATTTCTATGGGTGAGGGTCTTGTATATTAGACCCTGAGAATATTACCTAAAGTTTCGCTCCTCACTGGGGATTGAGATGGGTGGGTAAATAGTAATATAGCCTTAAAGTGTATCGTTGATCGAGTCATGCTTATGCATCCTCTCTCTTTCATTCTTTATCATAGTGCTACTATTATATATATGCATTGAGATCGATTTCTTTTCACTTCTCCATACGCCCACTTTAATAAAATAAAATACCTTTGTTGCAAAGACCAAAGCATGTTTTTATGTTTTTATATTTAAAAAAAACTAATAGTCCGAGGTGGAAAAACAAACAATATATAGGGCGGAAAAACTAAGAGCCAAAACTAGATATGAAATATTAAAAAAAACTAATGTTCCGACGTGGAAAAACAAACAAAATATAGGGCTGAGAAACTAAGAGCCAAAACTAGATATGAAATATTAAAAAAAACTAATGCTCCGATGTGGAAATACAAACAATATATAGGGAAGAAAAACTAAGAGCCAAAACTAGATACGAAAGAAAAAAGAAAAAAAAACTAATCCAAAACAAAATATGAGGGAAGAAAACAAATGCAAGGAAATTCTGGAATTCGAGAGAATTGTACATCGTACCTCAGTTGTCCGGTACCCTCAACAGTATCATTTATACTTAGAAACTCTTATGCTAAGATTAGGAATCATGACACCCTCTAGAACAAGGCTACAAGGTAGCGACTACCTGCCACTTAGTTTAAATATAGTAATATTGCAATGTGATGTTGGAAATGTTTATGGATAGCTATTACGGCTATTACATGCCACTTAATGTAATTATAGAGATGTTGCAATTTGAGTTTGAGGATGTTTATGAAGATTTGTTTTGTAATAACAACTTTTGTGTTGATGATGGTAACCAATTGATAATTACTAGGATGACCCATGAGCATATGCATTTGATGTGTAGATTAGATCTGCTACATATTCTTATAGCTTATTTTTGGCATCAATATGAGTATGACAGAGTAGCTACTACCTGCTGCTTATCAATGATCGGTTTTTATAAATTAGTACTAATAATATTTTTATTTCTAACTTAGTACTAATAATATTTTTAGTACTAAAATAAGATAAAAGGTGGAATTTATTTTATAACTTTTTTATTTTTAATTCAATTTTTAAGAAATAGTATTTATAATTTTTTTAATTTTCAATTTAATTAAACAAATATTGTGTTGTATTGTGTGCACAAGTACAGTGTCTTGTTGATGATGGAGGATCTGATGCGTTCATCGCAATTGGAAGTAATTTATATAATCTACAACCTTTTGTTATGGCCCGATGCGATGAATTCATCGCATGTTATTTCATATAACAATCGCCCTCTACTTAAACCAAGGTCTGCGGGTCCACAAGACCACGCGACATTATCATATTGTATCGCAAGTTGAAATGTATCAGGAGCGTTTTGTTTGTTGCCCAATTGAACAGTGAAAGGAACCGGACTCGATGCATATTATAGGCCGCAGCTAAAAGTTGAACTCGGGTCCAATTAACAATCGACATCAGAGTTTTTTATTTGAACCATTTGTTACGCTATAAGTCCGGATCCGATCTATGTTATATGGTGCAGTTAATAGTTGATCGCGGGTACGCCTTTCAATCAGCATCATAACTTTTTGTATTGGCTGCTTTGTAATATTATGTTTCAGACCTGATGCAGTTTATGAAGCGGATTGAATCTCTTTTTAGGTCCGGAGGTGTATGCGCAAATGAAATGTTTTAATGTTTTTATCACGCGACAATTGTAATAGGCCCCACAAACTTTAGTTTAGTTTCATTTCATATAGTTTTTGTTTTATGTTTTAATATGCGCGGCATATATAAAGTAAGAAGCCCGAGAGGCTACTGTAACAGATAGTGTAATGTTTTTATTTTGAAAGCACAGTAGAGTGCGAAATAGAGAAAAACAAAGCAGTGTTGTAAAATAGAGACAATGTGTTACATTGCACAACAATGTGTTTTGTAAAAGACAGAGTGTGTTATTTTGTGAGACAGTGAAGTCTGTTTGGCACTGTGTTAGAAGCAGTCCAGCATTTTGTATTCCCTCAGTCAGAGGAGATTTTGTAACAACTTTTTTTTTGAAGTTAATGAAATAGTTGTTGCAATTTGAGTTTGAGCATGTTTATGAAGATTTGCTTTGTAATAAAGTATAGTTAAATTAAATTAGAAATAATTGTTGCAATTTGAGTTTGAGCATGTCTATGAGGATTTGCTTTGTAATAAAGTTTCTGCTTAATTTAGTTTAAATATAATTAAATCAAAGTAAAAATTAAAAATTTATGCACTATATAGTAGTAGTTTAAATCTATCTAAATTATAGTAAAACAACTTTTGTGTCGATGATGGTAACCAATTGATAATTACTAGGACGACCCATGAGCATATGCATTTGATGTGTAGATTATATCTGCTACATATGCTTAGCTTATTTTTGGCATCAATATGAGTATGACAAAGTAGCTACTACCTGCTGCTTATCAATGATCGGTTTTTATAAATTAGTACCAATAACATTTTTATTTCTAACTTAGTACTAATAATATTTTTAGTACTAAAATAAAATAAAAGGTGGAATTTATTTTATAACTTTTTTTATTTTTAATTCAATTTTTAAGAAATAATATTTATAATTTTTTTAATTTTCAATTTAATTAAAAAAATATTGTGTTGTATTGTTTCTACAAGTACAGTGTCTTGTTGATGATGGAGGCTCCGATGCGTTCATCGCAATTGGAAGTAATTCATATAATCCACAACCTTTTGTTATGGTCCGATGTGATGAGTTCATTGCATGTTATTTCATATAACAATCGCCCTCCACTTAAGCCAAGGTCCACGGGTCCACAAGACCACGCGGCATTATCATATTGTATTGCAAGTTGAAACGTATCGGGAGCGTTTTGTTTTATAAAGCGCCACGATGGACTTTATTCCAAAGTCTTTTGAATTTTTAAATCTATATGTATGGTAAATGCATATATATATATATATATATTTATTTATTTATTTTTTATTTTTTTTTGAAGTTTATAATATATATAATATGTTATTTTGTTTTATTTTTTTAAAAATAATTTTGTTATGAAAAGTTTTAAAAGGCTCAAAATCCAAAAACGAAAAGACGGTATGTAATTTTTCTTTACTGTTTACTTTTTTTTTAAACAAAAAAAAAACATAGAGTGTGTATTGTTTTTTTCATTATTTTGTAGTGAGCTCGACGACAAAATACAATCATGATCAAGCGTGGTCAAATGTTTTGCTCAGCGTTACTAATCATTTTCATTAAAAAATAGTTGTGATGTATAAGTTTAAAAAAATCTAAAATTAAATAAATTTAGAAATATATATTGTATTTAAATAATAATTCGATTCAAAAATCGCTCAAAGGTTATAATTAATATTTTTTTAAATGTGAATTGTATTAAAATGACTTTCGAAGTTTTGTATTGCATATGTTACAAGTTATGTGCTGTAGTAATAACTCAATTAGTCAGTCACTTATTGTAAGAGCTGATGTAAAAATAACTCAATTGGTCAGTTAATGTCAGAGCACATTTCAGAAATAATTGAATTTTCTAGTTATTATAAAGAGTAGATTTCAAAAATTCTATAACATAAAATGCCCCGTCGGATTGGATAAAGGTGACATATTAAGAAGAGTTTTAACAAAAAAATTCTGGGTCAAACAAAAGGTAAATTATGCCGTGCCGTACTATCTAATTTTGCATTTCTCACATGTTTCTCCATTGAATTCGAAAAAAATCACAGCAAACAATACTGTAAAATCTCAACTATTTACCAAATCAAAAAGTCACCACATGCCTGAGCAATGATTTTGACATAATGTACCAGGCCAGGCAATTAATCATATATATATATATATATATATATATATATATATATATATATATATATATATATATATATATATATATATACATATATAGAAAGATTCTATATCGACATAAGCTGCATACATGCAGAGATATACCCAAAAAAACAGAAGGAACCCATCCCATACACAAAAAGAAACTAATACTGTTCAGAAAGGCATATGTGTGTGCAGGCACACAAAGTACCAGAGTCATAGTGAAATCTCAATATAAGTAGAGCACCAGCAATCAGAAAGTATCAAAAGAGCAAAAAAAAGTGGAGTACTAGCATACCACAATGGCCCAATAAGAGAGACCAAAAGTATGATGTAAACCAAAGTCATATTCAGTGAAGTAGAACAAAATCCTGTGCCTGTGGTAGTACATGATGCCAAAATCTTTGTCAACTCCTAGCTTTGACAGTCGATCAGCCACAAATTTTTCTTTCTGTAGACATGAAAAATGTCAGTCGAGCTAAAAGAGTCACCCAAATCTCTGATCCTGTTTAGCCAATGTATCAGATGTGGAAAAGCCAGCCAATTTGTTTTATCAAGAACTCAAATGATACGAGTAGTTGATTGTTGGATATGTTTGAACCTGTGTTGAACCCTCTGGTTATTGGAGAAATATCAGTTGAGACAGAAACCTTGCTCATTGAGCGATATCCGTGAAGTGCCCTCGCGGCCAATTAAATACAAAAAAAACGAAAACCAAAATTCTACTATTTAAGGAGACTTGTATTCTTGGCTTGAAATACTGTTCAAACCATTTGCGACATCTGCACTATACGTGCATAGTTTATTGATTATATATATTATCTCATGGAATCGAAGATTTAGTGAAAATTCTTAAACAAATACTTATCAAAAGCTAAGACTAGAGTATTTGAATATTAAAGTAGAAAAATAACTTAACAAAGTAAATATCAATGACCCAATAATGCTTAATATATAAGCTTTCAGTCGTAAAGTGCAGGTGAAGAAGAATCATATTGTAAAGAAAATTATAATAAAGGCGAAGAGTAGGGAAGATAAGACTAACTTTAGTCTTAGTATAGTGTTTATACATAGAATTTGGTGCATTACTATTAACAATGAATATAGGAATCTGCAAAAATAAATAAATTGAACTTATAAGCTAAGGAAGCATAAACTTAGAAATGGCGATTTACTATTTCTGTTACCATAACAATATTGCCCAAATTGAGAGATGCTGTTCAAAGTTGATACATAAGAATATATGAAAAATTAATGTCCTTGCTTCATTTGCAGAGGCGGTTACTTGTAGTGCACATCCAATGGGCAAATAATCTTAGTGCCTCTCGCTCTTTTATAGAGATGAATTAATGTTCCGGATGTCAATTACGATTTCTTCAAAACCAATAAACAACAAGACAGAAGACTGGAAGTAGCCCAGGGATCATGTCTGCACAAATATTTTTTTTTCAGGAAATTTTTAAATAGATTTATAACATTTATATATATAATGTCAGATTGTAAAGACGGGTTCTATTCATTGAACATATATGTATGAAATCTGAAAACATTTGTAAATGTCAAATGGAAAAGCTATATTTCTTAAATATACATATATTAAGTTTGAAAGTATTTGTGAATAGGTAGAAGAAACACTATAAGTATAACTAGAGATTTTTGTTTGTAATTGTTCTATGAAAACATTCTTGTTCTGGAAAAATGTTGCAGACATACTGCACTTTGAGAAAGGTAGATTTGAGCAGTAAAATATTGTACAAAAATTGAGAAGAAATTTGCACTAATTTCTGGATTACTATGTGTTTCTATTGTAGCCAATGTTTGTAGAAGTGCTGGTGCTGCAAAGAAAAGGGAGAAATTAGTACAAATCTTTCTATTTTGGATAGCCTAATTTAAATTGCATATATCTGATTTTTTGTTGAAAGATGAAGAATAATTATAAGTATACCTAGCCTTGGTAGGGCTTCCGTTGATGTCAACAGATTGGATCTCGTTGTCTTCGTTGATTGTAAATGTACCATTGATTTTGAAATCGCGTAGCATATACATTGTTGCTTGTTTCGTTTTAACATAGTCTTGAAAAGACATATGCGCTAGGTTGGGAAGTAACTGTTTCAAGAGGAATTTGCTTCAGATGCAACATTGCAAATTGGTGTTGTTGGACTTGATTATGCAATTAAGACACTGTGAATAGGAAAAGGACGAATTTTTATTGCACTTTAGGCAATCAACTGTATTGTCCTCTATCAGTGTAGAGGCTGGTATTGGTGAATTGCATTCAACAAAAACTGGTTCAAATGGCGTAGAGTAAATGCTTGCAATTGTCAATGTTCCTTTTATCTATTCATAGAAGAGGACAAGTAGTATATGTCAAAATAGAAACAGATGAAGAAACAATTTCATATTGAGTAGTAGAGGTACTGTTTCATTTGTACTTACAAAGAATGTTGGAGGGTTCAATTTTCTGAGTTCTTATGCTGCTTCTGCGTTCAATTTTGTGATGAATTTAGCTTGCATTGTTCGAAGTGTTCTGTCCTTCAGTTCTTTCCTGTTTGTTACGTTTTTGAATAACATAATTGGAAGATGGCCTTTTTGCAATTCTTGCTCAATTTCATCATAGAGCGGTGAAAATGTTTCAAATAACTGCAACTGCAAAAGAACACATAAAGTTTTTTTTTTTTTTTTGAAACTGAATTGAAATGTAGGATGGAAATAGCAATATAAAAACATTGCAAAGTAATTTACGTTACCGTTGCTCTATTGTCATCGAAATTTCCATCTTTAATTTGCAATGTATATTGGAAACCAACTTTCCGTGCAACTGTGACAACTGCTGCAATTGTTCCAATTGGATATGTTTCTGTATTTGTTGTACGCTGTTTTACTGTTGTATCTGGAATGAATTTGTATTCTTTGCAAATTGTTGGTATGTTCTGTACGGTGCTTAGTTCAGCTAGCAGCAGAATCCAATCACAATCACCGCGGTCATAATTTGTTTTGGGAAGAACTTAAAAATTTGTAATAGATATTGCTTTTCCTGGTGATATTTTTTGTCCATGTTGTTCAATAAGCTCAGTTGGTATGGACAATGTGATTGCCATGATTCCTTCGGCATCTGTCAAATATGCACGTAGTATTTTTCGTGCTTTGTGGACTTTATCAAGATATGTGCTATAGATAACCATAACATCTCCATTGAGCATTTTTCCGGTTTTGCGAATGTTTAGTTCTTCAATGGTAATTGGAACTAAATATGTTGCTTTCGATCTGTGTATTGATGGTGTTGATGTGGAAAAATAAACAATGAGAAGTAAAATATATTGGTGATAAATATGAATGCTATGTGAATGGTACGTATAAGAATTTGTTTCAAATTTACTTACTTGTCTGATTCAGTTGCACTTGATATTTGTTGTTCTTTGTCTATTCTAGCTTGGTATCCAGAACTGCGAGATGAAAAAGATGCAACGTCACTGAATGGTGCACTTGAACGCAACCACGAAGTGTTTGGTAAATTTTAATAACTAAAAATAAAAATAAAAGTATAAGCTTATTGTATATTGTACTGGAAACTGAATATTAGTTATTGAAAGAAATATTAATTGCATTTAAAAACTTCGATAATGGAATACTTATAAACTATACAATATTAAATTCAGAAAATTCTATTGGTGCAATAGAGATATATATTGATCTTAGTTGCAAATATTAAAATTTTTTTTGGGTGAGAGAAAAAATGATTCAATTCCAGTACTATAGAAACGTGTAAACGCATCTAGTACAGATGTATGAAAGTTCAGGTACTGCTGATTGGCATGAGAACATTTACATATGCATCAAAGACTAAGTAAGTTGGGCGTAATAAGAAAATTTGGATGTGTTTCTTGATCAAGCTCACTTTCCGATGTTGTTACTTATTATGGGTGGTTGGGAGTTTACAAAATGAATATGTTGATCAAGATATATGTCATTTGAGCTTGTTGTACTACCCAACGAAAAATACCATAGAAACACCATAGGACAAAAGAAACCAAAAAAAAAAGGTACAGATAAAATTTCAAAGATAATAGGGATATTAAGAGAAATAATGATGAGATTGGAAACATTTTTTTCAAATTGCACAATGTGAATTAAGATGCATATGGATTATGAAATAATTTAGTTTGATGTAACTGAAATAGAGCTATAATTTTGGAAGCAATTTAATTTGTATTTGATATTATCTTTATTGCAATTTAGAGGTTCACAAGAAGCAACATGGGAAATTGGAGGAGATCTTAGTGAAAAAGGGTTCAAATGTAAAGTCAACAGGAAGCTTTACAAGTTTCTAGAGGAAGGGTGAGGAAAAGGAATTAAAGGTTGACAAGAAAAGAAGAACAAGAAGACTGGGATTCATAGAATTATGCATGTAACAGTTTTGATGTAAATAAGAAATTTGTGATGATTGTCAAGTTTAAGCACAGAACATTATTGAGATGATGAAAAGGGAAACAAATTGTGCCGTAGTGCTAAAATACAGTAGAGAATAATATTCAGTATTCTGTGGTGTTTATTGTTAGATAACTCCAAAGTGGTTATATATAGTTTGCAATTTGCAATGGGCCGTGTCTCATTTGTGCATGAAAATATTACAATGGGTTGAAAGAAAAATTCAAGAATTAAAATGAATTCTGTGATGCTTGAGAAATAAATCATTGATGCATAGTATAATTCTATATGAAGAACAGTGCTATAGAAGTCAACACTAGTAATATAAGAATAGGTCTTGCAATAGTTTTGTAGAAAGAAATAAACAGTTAAACATAGAGATATCTCTATACATATGCATTGAAGGGTAAGTAAGTTTAGTGTAGTAAGCAAACCTGAATGTGTTTATTTATTTTTGTGACTTGTCTTTTCCTATTTGACTCATTGTAGAAAGCTATAGTAATCTGCAAGACATACAATTAGAAGTCAAATTCATAGTAATTAAAAGGATATTATGCAGCTTTCAAAGACTTTTTTTAGAAACAAATTAAAGGTATGTTTGGTAACAATGCTCACTATTGATTTCACTTGTATAATAAGGACATGAGTATGCAAGTTTGATACTATTGACTAGAAAAAAGCATTAGACTACTTTCATTTGCAGTATGTTTGTGTTGCATTTTTGTCTTCAATGATGAGACAAATAGTATCATGGTCGCTCCAATATGTATCTAACCTGAAAGTCTTATAGCTACAAGTTATGTTTGACCATATGTGATCAATGATTGATAATTGTTGATTGTTATTTGTCTCTAAAAGAAAATGAAGGTTGTAATTGTGCATATACGATCTTAGTTTGTTTGTTTTGTTGTTGCTTTCAAGCATATTGATGTTGAAATTGCTGACAATTGATATTGTTTGATTTGAATGTATTTTGCATAATGCTTTTGAAAGAAGTTCCAATGTATTGTTCAATGTTGCATATGGCGCAACATAGACATTCACGGCTATAATATCCATGTCATGAAGAAGCATATTTGCTAGTGTAGCTTCAACGTTTTTTTCTTCAAAATGAATATGGTTCAAGATCTTTATATGATTTTTAGTACAAATTAGCAAACCATGTTTACTATGATTTGATATGCAATTGAATGTTTCAAGTCTTTTTAGAAGCATTGAATTATTAAAATGTGTTTCTTGTAAACATAGGATGTCAGATTGCATTAGATCATAGTCATTTAACAAATCATCAATATGTATTTGTAAACTGCGAGTGTTTAGAGAAAGAATTGAAATGTATGCTTTTGTTTCTAATAACGAATAGTTGTAGTCTAGTTGCCAATTTGCGTTTTTGTGTAAATGTTCCATTTCAACAGAAATTTTGTGTTGAATTCGGAAGTTTTGTTTCTTAAGTGGACTAAGCAAATACAATGATTCTATGTTTCTCACACGAGAAAGAGTTGTATATACTAATCCATAGCGTCGTATTCCTAAAGGATCAAATGCAATATTGTCTAGTGTCAACCCTTGCGATCTGTGTATTGTACGTGCACATGCTAGTTGGATTGGGAAATTTTTTCTGATTTTCAAGTTGCCTATTTTTGCTAATACAGAAATTGGCTTTGTTGTGCGTAGTATGGGAGTCCAATCACTAGAAATTTCTCTGCTATATAGAAAAGAAAATTTATGTGCTTGTGGACGGCCAACACGTTCATCATAGAATTTGATCCATATTACATCAAAGTTGTCTAACTTTACATATGATTTAGTGATACCATCTGCACCGTTGACTAGACCGTCTTGTAAGTCATAGTTTCCTGCATATATTTCAACTAGCATGTTAAGTTTTAGGACAATTTGTGAAGGCAATGTTGCTATTTGTGCATGAGATGGTATGTGTCCATGGTTTTCTTCTTCGTAATCAATTGCATTAATTACAATTTCATTACCAGGAACAATAGACAACATTTTCTTGTTATGTAATGCTACATCTTTATTCCTAAAAAATAGATAGGGGAAAGTAGGATCATTAGGAGCATTTTGAATACAATGTCTATTTAGGTAATTCAAATCATCTTCTGTTTGATTATTTAAACGCATCCTATTCAAAAATTCTAATGAATTTTTCATTTGTTTGACGCATTGCAATGTGAAATTCATAGTACTTTACATGTCTTTCCAAAAGTCATATGTTATTGGTTGCCTTCTTATTGTAGGTTGTTCAAATATTAGTGAATCTTATATAGGTTGTGCTTGGTACAAGTCGCCACAAAATATGATATCAATGTTTCCAAAGTATTTTGTTTGATTGTGCTTAATGTTTCTTAGTCGATCATCAATTTGATATAGAAAACAACTTCCAATTAAAGATACTTCATTAATGAGAACAACTCTTAATTCTTCGTACAACTGTGTTAAGTTATCTAATACATCGTTGCTAAGTGGAATAAAACTAGATTTGTTGAAAGGCATTAGCAATACAAAATGAATTGTAACTCCACCTGCATTATATGCAGCTTTACCTGTATATGCTAATATCAAACCTTTTGGTTTCAAAGGGTCTGTATTGTAATGTTCATTGTATATGCGCATGATCATTTGGAATATTGATTTTGCTGTGAATGTTTTTCTAGTACTAGCTCCTCCAATAAAAAATAAGTAGAATGGTTTGTCTATGTTCTTTCGTGTTTTCATTGCAATGTCTTTGAGTATTGCTTGTTGTTCTTTATTAAGCATTCTCCTAATCTTGTAGTATTATTCATTGCTAAGCATAAATGGATGTTCTGTAAATTGAAAACCAATGTTAAGATGTCTTTTTTGTCATTGCATTGGGGAAATTGCAAATCTTTAGCCAAGTCATACTTCTCAGTAACATCATTAGATATTTCAGGTTTTTTTATTGTATGATTAGAAGTTGCAGTGCTGCTATCAATTTTTTGAATTGCTTCTTCCAAATCACCCCATTTCTTGTTCATGTTATATGTGAACTTAGTTTCATTGTTCTTCATTGTGTTCTTATGCAACATGTATGCACTCTTCCATGTCGAGGAGTCTTGCTTTAGTGCATTTTCATTGTTTTCGAATGGAACATATAGCAAAAGTTTTTCTCTGTAATATTTTTCATAGTTAATGTGTTTTTTTTATTTAATGAATCGAATTACTTTTTCTTTTTTTCTTTTTGATATTGGTCTGCCATCTTTCCTATACTTTGATACAAATTTGGCTAAACATATATTCTTAATAGCATTAGGCCTATTGATATAGTAATCAATTATAGAACTGCACATAACATCTTCAGAGTTGCCAGGAATTTGTTTTAGAAGAGTAGTTGGTTTAAGTATAAATGTGCGTTCGTCTATTGGTGCTGTGTTTATAAAGTTGCATTCTCTTGAACTATGATTCAATGGTAGTGATAGAGCTATGTGGAATGCTTGTTGCGCTGAAATTTGTTGAAGGTTAAGCAAAGCATTGCCTAGAGACCGTATCATTTGAATAACATCAATTTTTCTCTTTTTATGTTCTTTTCGTATCCTTTTGAATGCATTTTTCATAGATCTGTCAACTTTGGTCATATATGAAGTGCAATATGAAGCTGCAACATATGCATTTAGAACATATTGAGCATCTGTATTTGCATTCCATAGGTGTGGCATATTGTATGCAAAGCTATTATTCCATATTTCTGATGGTTTTCGTTGCAAGAATACCATTGGTTGTGTTAATGTACTTTGTATTAATTCGATGTAATCAGTTTCTGTTAACTGGAATTCATCTAAGAAATCTTCATGACTAGTTGATTTGTCATAGTGTTTTTGCTCTAAGGTGCTTTGCAAGGACAAAACTTTTTCATTTATTGAGCCATGTACCGAAGTAATTGGTTCAAGAATCCTTGTTCTTTTCATTGGTAGCATTGGAAATTTGTATCTACACTGAGATGCTTTTCATTTTTTATAGCTTTTGGTATGATGATGTTCATGTATCTTTGTGAGTTCTGGATCAAGGTGATTTGTGCTACAAGTTATATAGTTATCCAAGAAGTTTTCAATTTCTAAGTTAGTATTAATTCATATACTGGAGCATTTTCTATCCATATAAGAGCATGTTCATGTGCACTACCTCTATTTTGGAACTCAGTTACAAAGTAGTAATCTAATATTTTGCCAAAAAATGTGCTATCTTGATAGATCAATTGCTTCAATGCATTTGTCTTATGTCTATAGTAACGTGTACATGTTACTGGGTCCTTTCTGACAAGATAATCAATGTTGCATTCCTCAATTGTTTCAATGTGTTTGTCTTTATTTCTATTGCTATGTAATTTAGTAAGAGTTTGTACTAGTGGTGTCCAAAGATGCTCTGCACTTGTAAATGTAACAAAGAAAGTTGGAGGACCTAATTGTCGTATAATTGCAAATATATGTTTCTGCATTTATTGATGGTAATCAGGAGAAATTCTTATGTGTTTGAAATCTATGTATCCAATGTGACTTTTTAGTAACTTTTCTAAGTTGGGCTTGTACTTAACATCTTCTGCTAACAACTTTCTTCCTTGTAATTTTCCTTTTCTTATTCGTACTGAGATGCATGACATGACTTTTTCAATGAGTATTCGCATTGTCTTGAAGAAAAAATTTGTGATGTGATAGGAAAAGTGACCACTGCAATTCATTAGTTCCTATTTTACTATTTCTTGGTAACGAAATCTTTGTAGTATATCATCGTCACGTGGATTTCCAAAGAATAGTGTTGGGAAACTCATTTCTTCTGCATGTTTGTCTTTGAATATCCCAAGTGGTCGTTGTCCCTCAGCTGGTGCTATTTCAATAATCTTGTCTTGTAAATCATGAATTCATTGTGAAGCTATGAATCCATGTACCAAGGTTTCAGTTGGCCTTTCACTTTCTAAAATGCTATCAGTTACACTTTTGCTATCAATGTTGTCTTCGTCGGATTTATTACCTTTATTATCCAATTCAAGTATATGATTCCAATTTCTATTAATAGAAATGTTTTCAGTTTTATACAAATTTCGAGAACATATTTCTTTAAGTGCTCTCATGAAAATATGCACACGCACTTTTCCTGTTTGATATGCATTCTTGTATTCTAGTCACCGTTTTAATGCAATAGAAATTGTGATTGTATTGTTTATGGATTGTGGCAATGCTTTTTGGAAAATGTCCATCTGGACAGGTACATTGATTATTGAACCAGTTAAGCCCATTTGTGATCGCTTCTTCCCACATTGTCTTATTTGTGCAAAGGGAATTCTCAATGTAGCAAGTCTTTCCTCAAGCTCTGAAAGTCTTGTTACAGTTTGCAATGGCTTATTACGTCTTATTTGTTTAGGTGTTGCAAAGCGAGGCAACTTTGCATTTTCAAGTGTTGTTTTGCAAGATCTACAAATGATATATAAATGCAATGTCTTCTGTTTTCCAGATATGTTTATGTACATTTTTTCTAATTCAAGTCCAATGCTTGAGATGTTCTTTTGAAATTGCAATGTCTTACATATTGGACATTTGGTTTTTGGTGTGTCTTCAATTTGTCGATTGTAAATTTCTATGGGAGTACTTTTTTGTGATGAACAAATTTTATATGCTATTTATTTCTATTTTGTCCAATTTTATTTGGGTCATTTGTACGTATCATTTGTTTCAATTTGCGCAAGTTTATTCTATTTTTGGTGTTTTCGTGCATTTGTACTATTCTATGTTGCATATTGCACCGATTTGTATTTTGATTTGATAGTAATGGTTCATAATGAATGTGTGATGTACTTGTTTCAAATGATAATATGTTGTACGTTTGGTTGGAATTTGTTTTTGATTGGTAGTAATTCACAATGGTTTTACTGGTAAATGACCATATTTGTATGTTTACATTGAATATGATCGATGTCCATTGGAATAAAAATGATGTTCCCTCAACTCCTCCTTTTTCATATGGCATTGCCATATTAATTAGGTATTGTTGCCAGCCTGCAACCATTGTTTGACTTTGTATAGTTTCATTTGCTAAGTGTTTTTCTATACAATTTAATGCATCGTTACTCCTAGCCATTAGTGCATTGTAAAAAGATTGGACAATGTAGAGTCTGAAAGATTGTTCATCAAATTCAGGGGCTATTAAATGACAAATTGCACTAAACATGCTATTAGCACATTTTGACATAGTTTTTTTTGCTATATGCAATCCATGAATTTGCATTTCATGAACAACGGATTCATAATGGTTTTCAAGATATTTTCAAAGAGGTGACAAGGAATAATTTGGTACAAAGTTGCATCTACATAATCTTTTGTATAATAGGGGTTCAAAATGTCCACTAATGGGATCTGTATCATGGAACAAAATGTTTAGTGGAATTGTATCTAGATCGTGGTTGAAGAACAAATACCTTGTTTTCATTGTTAGCAACCAGACTCCAATTGGTATGTTCAACCACTTTGATAGCCACCGTATGCAAAATGTGTCTCCATAGGCCTCTTTCAGATTGGAAATTGCTATTAGATGCAGAAAAACACATTCTACGAAGGTATGTGTCAACATCATGAATTCCATGAAGTTGATATAACATGACAGGATCTAGTTCATATTGGTATGATTATTTTGCCTCTGTGTCATTTTGCTATATACAATTGAGAAAATGGTCTATTATTCCATTGCGCAGTTCAATAGACGAGTAACGAAAGTGCAGAAGCACTTCAAATGCATTGAACAAACAATCTCCAGGAGTATATGCAAATTTTTGTAGTCTAAAGAGACTATGGTTCATTAAAACGATATCAATATTAGTATCTATCCGATGTTTTTTTGTTGGATGGTAGTTTTCAATGTCTATGATTTCAACCATTTTTTTCTATGTATTTATTCTTCAGATTCGTATGGTGATTTGTTTACTAAGTACTATGTATCTTAGATTTTTTTTCCTCAAAGATGAGAAGAGCTTCTATAATATTTTTTGCTTTATTTAATATATCTCTATGATAATGTTTACTAGCACAAAATACTAATTTTACTATTATATTGTATCTTTGATTTCAAAACAGTAAAATAAGAGAAGCAAAGTTGCAAGTAACTAGTTCCTATTTTGCATCTCTCTGTATTTCAAAAGTATCACTGAAAAACAAAGAAGATGCAACGTTGATTATTGTCTCTGAAAACATGAATCTCACATACAAGCTATGTATTCTAGAAATAATTCACTTTTGTATACAATAGAAAGCATGAAATACAGATTGAATGTGTCTTGATTAGTAAAGCTAACCTTGCTAGCTGTAAACAACATAGTTGTAATTACAAATATGTATGTACAGTTAGATATGCACTATAGCATAGTAGCATCTTAAAGGCAACAATATGCTTCATACAAATAGTTGAACGTGAGAATTGTCTTAGTTATTACAAAGCATTCATCCCTTATGCAAGTCCCAACTTTATTGCACGAAAGCATGTACTTTCAAGTCAATGTAGCAAATATTGGACAAGATAGGTCAACATAATATGGACTAATTCTATCACTATATTTTGAAAATTTGGTAGTTACACTACTTTTTTTCATAAGACAAAATATTCATTTCAATGAAGAATAAATGTATTCTATGACGATTTCTAATAACCAGCCATTGTTCTATGGGCATTAACAATGGTGGTGTATACAACAACAACATTTGGATCATATGAAGTCGTATCTATACGACCCGGTACGACATCTAGATTTAAAGTATTGACTATTTGTTTTTTTCTTTGCTTTCCTTCGTGTTGATCTTTGACAACTGCTTATTATTGTTTGCATATTAACAAATGTACTGCATACAAAAACAACATTTGAACCATTTGAAACTGCAGCTAAACCACTTCTTACAAGGTCTACATGCAAAGTATCCAACACTTGTTTTCTCCGTTGCTTTGTTTCTATAGTCTATTTTGATATTAGCGGTGTCTTCTTCTTCTATTAGTTGTTGTAGCGTCTTTGAAAGTTGCATGTGACTACATTCCATCGTTCCAAATTTATATATTCAATTCAATGCAGCAAGTGGCACCTAACTTTGTTAAAACAACAAATTAACTATCCAAAGGTATCAACTGACTGAAGAATAAGAGCAATACCAGAAGTTGAGACATAGTAACTTGTGCGGGATAATGTGAATAATAGATCACATAGAACAATCTTGATTTATACTATATGAAATCTTTAAGATCCTATAATAATAACTTAGGGCATGGGACTAAGACTACCACTACCATAGGTCCATAGCAATAAGACTAATGTGACTATTTGGGTAGCTACTCTAATTTTCTATAAATCTCTAGACTATAGTGTAACAAGTACTATTCTCAATAAGCTATAAATACATAACCTATAAACTACCCTTGCCTTTGCATTTGTTCTATTTGCTACTTCTATTTTGACTGCTCCTAGTGTTGCTTTTACTCGGTCAATTAAACTGATGACTCTTGTTAGGTGTCTTGTATTTTGGAAGCAATTGTTTAAAGATTAATTCTGACTAACTTTCAACTGAAGTGCTTGCATTTTCTTGCCTCCATAATATGCACAAGATGCAATAATTTCTTGGAGGATACCAATGACCACAAAATAGCTTGAACTTTAATTTATTTCATAGAGTTTTGTTTTTGGGGCTGTGTTAACTACCCTTGGCTTTGCATCTGTTCTATTAGCTACTTCTGTTTTCACTGTTCCATTTTTTATCTCCAATTTTTTTTGTTCGAACTACTTTCTAAAATGGTGAACAATGCAAAGGTTTTATGTGAAAGGTTTTAATATGTTTTATTTGCACGACAAATTTTTTATAAAGTACTTTGTTATAAGAGCTAATGTTAAAACATTTCAATGTTTTTAATATGAGCCTTCATTTTGGGTGGCTCCAAAAGGGCGTATTGCTTCAGTTTTATTTTTAGTGTAATATGTGCTGCCACATATAAAATGCCTGAGAGTCTTTGTAACAGTGTCATATGTTTTTATTTTAAAAAGCAAGGCAGAGTGCGAAATAGAATAGGTTTATATAGCAGTATTATTATTTTTTGAACTGATAGACATAGAATCAAATTTTGTGCACTATGTCTTATAGCAGTCACTATTTTGTAAAACCCCCTGTGAGCAGGAAGTTCAACACGAAATTCAGACGATATTTCAAGAATCAGACTAAACACCTAAATATTGGGAACTGGAAAACTATGAACCTTATCACAAATTGTAGATGCAACAAACGGGACTGTAGCGATTAGTCGAGAATTACTTCAAGAGCATCATCATACGTCTAATTTGGAGAACCTCAATAAAAACTTTTCTGACAAAATCGAAAGCTTAAGAGAACGGGACTGTAGCGATCACTTAAGAATTACTTCAAGAGCATAATCATACATCGAATTTGGAGAACCACAATGAAAACTTTTCTGACAAAATCGAAAGCTTAAGAGAAAAAAAGATTATTTTGTCAGAAAATGTCACTCAAACTCGTCTTCCCAGCAGTACTGTATTGTCCAGGTTAGTTAAAATTGCAAAAAAAAAAAAAAGGCAAATAATGTAGAGCCAGTGCATTTTGACAGCAAGATAAATGGTATAGAATCCAGTCAGGCAAGGATTTATAGGATGACAAAATTTATTCTATATCAAATTATATATATATATATATATATATATATATATATAAATTTTCAATCAAATAATAAAATAATGCGATGGAAACAAACTTCAAAACATACACTCTTTGAGATATATTTTTTTGTTGAAAAATAAAATTACGATGCAATCTTTGTTGAAAATGGAAACAAAATTCAAAACATACAGTCTGTGTGATGTAATTTTTTTTGAAAAGTAAAATTACGACGTAATCTTGAAGGTTTTAGGAAAAATTAAAATTACAACGAAGTAATTTTTAATTAAATAATAATTTAAAAAAAATTAAAATTACGAAAAGTATTTTATCTTTTTGAGAATTAAAATTATGGCAAAAACTTTTTAAGTCGAACAAGAACATAGTTTTTGATATGCTAATACCGAAGCTACAAATGAAGTGGAATTTGATTCAGAAAATGATGATGATAGTAATCTACATTTTTTAATGAATGGAGGCTTTAGTAAACAAAGTCGTTCCAAGGGAAATGACTTTGAATCCTCCTAGGCTGATACAAATGGTATTCTCATGTTAGAGACCTAACAAAATTTTGTTTTCTATGTTTCCTCTGTATGATATAATCTTGAGAAGTAATTCTAGGAACTTTGTAAATTTCTTAAAAAGAAACGAGAATTGTAGGACGCACCAACTTTATCAAATTCGAATGGAATTGCAATCATCAATGTTCCATTGACTATCATTTAAAAACATAGTCCATAATATGTAAATTGCAGGTAGAATATCATCCACTTTGCACTCAGAATCAAAGCAAGAAAACGAATAATGTGTGGAATTACGTGAAAGAGTAAGAGAAATTATGCTTAGCAAACCTTGCAACCGGAGGGGCACAGTTCCAGCCTGACTTGCGAAAGCTTGCTTGCAGAGTGTCGAGTCACACGATAAATCTACTTGCAGATGTGTTGAGCAGAATACAAAGATTTCGATGGTCAAGAACAGAAAATCTAAAGAGCGGAAATAAAATTCACAGAGCTTCAAGCAAAAGAACAACTGCAAAGTAGAAACTAGTACAACTGCTATAATTTTATGCTATTTAATTTTGAATTAATGGTTGTTGATATCAAGAGATCTAATGGGATGTCTGTGACATCACTAGATCCTCCAACTCAAATCTGCATTTGCATAATGAATTTCATAAATTACATATTCGATGCGGAAAACCTTATTGTTAATAATGATTCTATGTATAATTAATAACATTGAAATTTGAATTTTATTTTTTCCATGATGGTTTTCGCAGCAGAATAGGTGGACAGCTGTGAGCACTTGTACAATCAAGAAATGACCGATGATAAATGTAGATTCGACATGGATTTACTTTAATGTAATCCTCGAAGCGAGAAAAGATAAATCTGTAATTTGTGTTCTTTAATAAATTATTTAATGATGTCGATGCAATGGTTCTTAAAAGTATTTTCAACCCGGTAGAAAATATATTAATAACTAATTTATAATTTACTGAAAACTAAACAACTCGACATACCAAAATTTAATAATTTGGAGTGGCAAGTCAAAACTATGTGGATAACATTACAAATTGATGAAAACTGAAACAACTCCACATACCGAAATTCTATTGAGTTCATATTCTACATCATTTAACTCTCTTTAAATAAATTGAAATATTTATTCTACTCCATTTAATTCCTTGTAATAAGATTCAATGCCTACATAGTGACGTAACTGGAGGAATATATTGCTAATGAATAAGTTGTATGGGGTCTGATCCTTATTGCTATGCATGGGATCAGTCAACCAAATATTTTCATGTAGCAGCGTGTAGATTTGATGTGGATTTACTTTAATGTAATCCTCGAATCACACAAAGATAAATCTGTAATTTATGTTTTTAATAAATTATTTAATGACCTGGATCCAATGGTTCTTAAAAGCGTTTTCAATCAAATTTCATAGGAAAGTCAAAAATATATTAATGAATATTTATAATTTAATGAATACTAAACAACGCCCCCAACCTAATTTATTTTTTAAGCTTAATTTGTGTTTTAACAACGGTGTGAAACAACTTAAATATTAATTACATTTAACCAATACTAATTACATAATAACAATGCAAAATAAATTAGTAACTAAATTAAACTAAGTAGCAAGAACTAAAAATAAAATTGAATATTTATTTAAAAAATATATGTATAGTATAGAGGATGTATAAATATTATGCAAATTAAATTTATAAGAACTTCATCATACCTAAATATTATACAAAAAATTATTGATAATAATAATTTAAGTGGAAACTTATTTTAAAAAATAATTTATTATATTTATTTATCATAATTCACTAAATTTACATTAATAAAAATTATATAAATTAAGAGTATTTTGCAATTGCAGTTCAATATTTAATAGTATAAAATAATAAATAAACATAATAATATAAAATAATAAATAAACAAACTATTAGCACAAATAATTTAAAGAGAAGTGGAAAATTGGACAAAATAAATATCTACTATATATATATATATATTTATTAAGTATTAAATTGTAATTAACGTAAATAAAAACTTATTTTTTTAACTATAATATACTTATAATTAGTTAATCTATGGTTGAGCATTTTAAACATGATAGATTCCAATTTTAAAGTGTTATCCATATGTTCTATTTGCAACTTCTAATCATACAAGTAATAAAAGCTCCATGCATCACAATTTTATTTATGATGTTCTTATTAGCATGTGGCTGATGTGTACTTAGTAATGCTATATATGACTGTGGGTCAGTCTAGAGAAGTTCACCACTAATGTCAAGTAGCTCGAGGGTCAGCTTCCTTCGTCACTGTACAATATATAGTAAAAACATAACTTAATTTACTCGTCTCAACTTACGATAAAAGTCTTTATATAATTACCTATGGCCTTATAACCTTATCTTTATTACCTATGGTTTGAACCATACTACATTCAGAATAAAGAATATTTGAAGGGTAAAGTTAATGTGGTAAGACTTGAACATTGTTAATCTCATATTAATTGAAAAGGTTTATAACCTTCAATGCACAAGCTTCCGTACAACACTAATAGAGTGAACTGCCCAGACTCACATGCATTTCTATGCATAGGAAATGGAAAGTGAATTAGTTAAAATAGCAAGTTGAACAGAATTAATAGAGCCATAAAAATTGGCACGAAACACTTAATGAGATAAGATCCTAAGAAATATCAAAACCATTAAATTGATAAAATTACCCACAGTACAATTAATACTCATGGCTGAAATATGTCAGAGGTGTGGAGTTCGAAAACTGTCAAATTGTGAAGTTAATATACATATATACGAAAGTGGTATAGGTTAGTTCAAATATAACTAATTTAAGTAATAATCATTAACATATTAATGTTTATCATGTAATTGGTGAAATTTGAATTTGAATTAGAAAAATAAGAATTATTCACTATAACTATTTAACATAATCCCAATTACTAAAATTATTTTTAAAAAATCACAATTTTAAGTATTATTATTTGTATTAGATTTATTTAACATTTCAACCAATTTCAATCCTAATATTTTTTTACAATTAATTTTTTTTAAATAATTTTTTTTAAGTTTTTATAATTAAAATAAATAATAATAAAAAAATGATAAAGTTTATTTAGAACATAATTTAATTTAAATTTTAAATTTCTATAATTGCATTCTCTGTTATTTCTTGTATACACTGCTGTTGTGTAATGTTATATCATAGAATCTCAAATATTTATAGCAAAATGTTAAATAAATACATCGGGGCAATTTAAATTATTAAACTTTATTCAACTCATTTGTTTACAACAATTTTCCAGGCCAATGACGCATCTTGTACTGGGAATCAATTTACTGACTCAAAATTTTCCATTCAATAGTGATGATTTTACAAAACCGTAATGGTATATCAGAGATCGGCGAATCCTTGTAATAAATGTTAAAATTCACTTTTGATCTTTTGCGATGCGATGAATAAATATAAAGGCAAAATAACAATCGCATCGCAAGTCTTCAATGGTGCGCAAGATAAATAGAATATGATTCATGCCAATTTTCCGATTGCGATGATCGCATCGCAATTTTTTTGAGTGAAAACGTTATTTCCAAATCCTGATCGCATCGGAGATTTAAAATGAAGTGGACTGTTATAATCTATCTCCGAAAATGCAATTGCGAATGAGCGCAATCGCATCAGAATTTTGCAACGAGGCGAATGCAATGTTTAATCTTTTTCCCGAGACATGATTGCGATAAATCGCATCGCATTGTTATAAATAGAAAAAGTGCAATACTTAATATTATTCCGAAATGCGATTGGGATTGAGCACGATCACATCGGAACTTCTCAAATCAATAACAACTCTTTAAAAGAACTTTTCCGAATTTCCGATTGCGATTTACTATTCATTTTAACATATTTCTAAGTATAAAATTTTTCTAATATGTTCGAAATATGTTAAAAGGTCTTTTAACTCATCAGATCAGAAATTTTTTAAAACTTGTAAACTTTGTGAATAAAATGTAATATGCATTTTTTTATTTATGGAAAAGATATAAAAAGGGGACCTATTTTTAAATGGGATTTATTCCAAAAAATTTTAAATGGGGAGGGTTTTTGTATAGTACAACAATTGGCGATTCACTGGAAGGAACAGTTATCTCTGAAAAAATAAAATGAATACTATATTTCAACTAAGTAAAAATTTCTAAAGATAATGAAAACTTTTCTTAAGATAATTCAAATAAAATCTAACTATGAAAAAGAATAAAAATCACTTACAATTTCTTTCTAATTCTTCAAGGATAAAAACATTTTTTGGATTATCTCATGCTTTGATTAGTTGATAATAATAAAGTAAGTAGATTTTCTCAATTTTAGCTTATGTAATATCAAAGGTTAGCGTTGTGGTTAGAATATGAGAGCATATTATATGCGTAGTCTGCATTGTTTTAAAGCGGACCCGATGCATATTATTCAGCGGATTTGATAAGCAGGTTTGGTGTTGGTTTTTAAACCATTGGAAAATGCGTATATTATAATAAATCGAATGGACAGAAGAATTTATTAACTTTGTGGGACCCTCACGGATCACATCGGAGAAAATCATAACAGCGGAACATGTTAATAAAAGTGCCGATGGCGGTAATGGAGCCGATGTGTTTATGAAGTGTGATTTATATGTATTTGAAGTTCCGGCTTAGAGTGCGTAGATTTAAAAAATAAAAATGAATACAGTTCGTATATGGACAGAGAGTGTAAGCAGGTAGGCTGAGCACAAAGATTAATTATGAACAAGAGATTGCATAGTTAAAAAAAAAAAAAAAAATTGAAAAAAAAAGAATTAAATATAAAATTAAAGTTATATTTTTTTTAGTTAATATAGTAAAAAATAAAATAATATAATAAATCGAATGGACAGAAGAATTTATTAACCTTGTGGGACCCTCACGAATCGCATCGGAGAAAATCATAACAACGGAACATGTTAATAAAAGTCCTGATGGCGATTGCGGAGCCGATGTGTTTATGGATTATGATTTATATGTGTTTCAAGTTCCCGCTTAAAAAGCATTAATCGCATCGGAACGTTTTCGAATGCATCAATCACATCGGAGGAAGGGCATCGCATCGAAACATTGGAAAATGCATTAATTGCAATTGGAAGCATTGAGTTGTGATTAATCGCATCGGGAAATAGAAAAGAAATTTTTATAAAGCTGTCGCGCCCGAAATTTTCAAAAGGTTAGCGTTGGGGTTAGAATATGAGAGCATATTATATGCGTAGTCTGCATTGTTTTAAAGCGGACCCGATGCATATTATTCAGCGGATTTGATAAGCAGGTTTGGTGTTGGTTTTCAAACCATTGGCAAATGCATATATTATAATAAATCGAATGGACAGAAGAATTTATTAACTTTGTGGGACCCTCACGAATCGCATCGGAGAAAATCATAACAGTGGAACATGTTAATAAAAGTCCCGATGGCGATAACGGAGCCAATGTGTTGATGACCTATGATTTATATGTATTTGAAGTTCCGACTTAGAGTGCGTAGATTTAAAAAATAAAAATTAATACAGTTCATATATGGACAGAGAGTGTAAGCAGGTAGGCTGAGCACAAAGATTAATTATGAACAAGAGATTGCATAGTTAAAAATAAAATAATAAATTTGAAAAACAAAGAATTAAATATAAAATTAAAGTTATATTTTTTTTAGTTAATATAGTAAAAAATAAAATAATATAATAAATCGAATGGACAGAAGAATTTATTAACCTTGTGGGACCCTCACGAATCGCATCGAAGAAAATCATAACAGCGGAACATGTTAATAAAAGTCCTGATGGTGATTTCCACATTAATGGCAATCAGAAGCATTGAGTTGCGACTAATCGCATCGGCAAATAGAAAAGAAAGGTTTATAAAGCTGTGGCACCCTAACTTTTCAAAGGTTAGCGTTGGGGTTAGAATATGAGAGCATATTATTTTCTTCAATGAATTGCACCAGGACTAATGATGGAAGAGCTAGATTTGATCGTATTACAGCTTCTTTACCATAAACTAAATTGAAAGGTGAAGTTCCAATAGAAGCTTTAAGAGTAATACGATCAGCCCATAATGCAAAGATTAAAGACTTGTGCCAATTCCTTTGGCTTTGATCAATAGTCTTTTTAATGATTTTGAGGAGATTTTTATTAGTGGATTCAGCTAAACCATTACCTTGTGGATAATAGTTAGCTGAATATTTCAATTTAAAACCTCTTTTAATTGCAAATTCCATTATACTATTACCATAAAAATAAGATGCATTATCACAGACCAGAGCGTTAGGTACACCAAACCTGGTAATGATGAATTGATTGATGAAATCAATAATTTCGTCAGAGTTGGCTACCTTTAAAGGAAATGCTTCTACCCATTTTGTGAAGTAATCTGTTGTTGTGAGAATGTACTTATGCTACTTGGAAGAATGAGGTGTTATCTGACCAATAATATCAAGCCCCCATTGCTCAAATGGTTCTTCAATGTTTACTGGCTGTAGAGGAAAAGCTGGCTTCCTCTGCTTTCCACTAGTAGTTTGGAAAATCTTGCACTTTCTCACATAATCATGAGAATCTTTAAAAATGGTAGGCAAATAATATCCAGCATGGATGATTTTGTGGGTTGTGGTATTGCGTCCAAAATGACCTCCTGCTGGTCCATCGTCTAGTTCCTGCAAAACCTTCTTTACCTCAGTCTTTTCAAGACATCTTAGTAAGATTCAATCATAATTATAACACATTATCAATGATTTCATATTTAGTAGCTTTTAATCTTAAAGCACGTGTATTCTTATAGCTGAGATTAGGAGCATACCCATTTTTCAAGTAAAATATCAGATCAACATACTGAGATTCAGAATCTATAACACTTATCTGACTTACTGAAATAGCATTCTGTGGATCTTGATTTTCTGATATATTATGAGCTCCTGCTAATAATCTGCAAAAACCTTGTCCTCTAACAATCTTTGCTGGTTTAATGTCAATACCATATTCTTGCAAGGTTGTTACCCAATTAGCCTTTTTTACTCCTACTTCTCTTTGAATTAGTAACTCTCTTTGTATGAAGCATATTGTTGCCTTCAAGATGCTATTATGCTATAGTGCATATCTAACTGTACATGCATATTTGTAATTACAACTATGTTGTTTACAACTAGCAAGATTAGCTTTACTAATCAAGACATATATAATCTGTATTTCATGCTTTCTATTGTATACAAAAGTGAATTATTTCTAGAATACATAGCTTGTATGTGAGATTCATGTTTTCAGAGACAATAATCAACGTTGCATCTTCTTTTTTTTGCAGTGATACTTTTGAAATACAGAGAGATGCAAAGTAGGAACTAGTTACTTGCAACTTTTCTTCTCTTATTTTACTATTTTGAAATCAAAGATACAATATAATAGTAAAATTAGTATTTTGTGCTAGTAAACATTAGCATAGAGATATATTCAATAAAGCAAAAAATATTATCGAAGCTCTTCTCATCTTTGAGGAAAAAAAATATAAGATACATAGTACTTAGTAAACAAATCACCATACGAATCTTAATAATAAATACATGGAAAAAAATGGTTGAAATCATAGACATTGAAAACTACTATGCAGCAAAAAAACATCGCATAGATACTAATATTGATATCATTTTAATGAACCATAGTCTCTTTAGACTACAGCAATTTGCATATACTCCTGGAGATTGTTTGTTCAATGCATTTGAAGTGCTTATGCACTTTCGTTACTCGTCTATTGAACTACACAATGGAATAATAGAGCATTTTCTCAACTGTCTACAGCAAAATGACACAGAGGCAAAAGAATCATACCAATATGAACTAGATCCTGTCATGTTATATCAACTTCATGGAATTCACAATGTTGACACATACCTTCGTATAACATCATTTTTCTTCCAATGGACATCGATCATATTCAATGTAAACATACAAATATGGCCATTTACCAGTAAAACCATTGTGAATTACTACCAATCAAAAACAAATTTCAACCAAACGCACAACATATTATCATTTGAAACAAGTACATCACACATTCATTATGAACCATTACTATCAAATCAAAATACAAATCGATGCAATCTGCAACATAGAATAGTACAAATGCACAAAAACACCAACAATAGAATAAACTTGTGCAAATTGAAAAAAATGATAAATACAAATGACCCAAATAAAATTGGACAAAATAGAAATAAAATAGCAGATAAAAATTGTTCATCACGAAAAAGTACTCCCATAGAAATTTACAAACGAAAAATTGAAGACACACCAAAAACCAAATGTCCAATATGTAAGGCATTGCAATTTCAAAAGAACATCTCAAGCATTGGACTTGAATTACAAAAAATGTACATAAACATATCTGAAAAACAGAAGACATTGCATTTAAATATCATTTGTAGATCTTGCAAAACAGCACTTGCGAATGCAAAGTTGCCTCACTTTGCAACACCTGAAAAAATAAGACGTAACAAGCCATTCCAAACTGTAACAAGACTTTAGAGCTTGAGGAAAGACTTGTTGCATTGAGAATTTCCTTTGCACAAATAAGACAATGTGGGAAGAAGCGATCACAAATGGGCTTAACTGGTTCAATAATCAATGTACCTGTCCATATGGACATTGTCCAAAAAGCATTGCCACAATTCATAAACAATACAATCACAATTGCTAGTAGATTAAAACGGCAACTAGAATACAAGAATGCATATCAAACAGGAAAAGTGCATGTGCATATTGTCATGAGAGCACTTAAAGAACTATGTTCTCGAAATTTGTATAAAACTAAAAACATTTCCATTAATAGAAATTGGAATCATATACTTGAATTGGACAATAAAGGTAATAAATCTGACGATGACAACATTGATAGCAAAAGTGAAACTGATAGCATTTCAGAAAGTGAAAGGCCAAATGAAACCTTGGTACATGGATTCATAGCTTCACGACGAATTCATGATTTACAAGACAAGATTATTGAAATAGCACCAGCTGAGGAACAACGACCACTTGGGATATTCAAAGACAAACATGCAGAAGAAATGAGTTTCCCAACACTATTCTTTGGAAATCCACATGACGATGATATACTACAAAGATTTCGTTACCAAGAAATAGTAAAATGGGAACTAATGCATTGCAGTGGTCACTTTCCCTATCACATCACAAATTTGTTCTTCAAGACAATGCAAATACTCATTGAAAAGGTCATGTCATGCATCTCAGTACGAATAAGAAAAGGAAAATTACAAGGAAGAAAGTTGTTAGCAAAAGATGTTAAGTACAAGCCCAACTTAGAAAAGTTACTAAAAAGTCACATTGGATACATAGATTTCAAACACATAAGAATTTCTCCTAATTACCGTCAACAAATGCAGAAACATATATTTGCAATGATCCAACAATTAGGTCCTCCAACTTTCTTTCTTACATTTACAAGTGCAGAGCATCTTTGGACACCACTAGTACAAACTCTTATTAAATTACATAGCAATAGAAATTAAGGGAAACACATTGAAACAATTGAGGAATGCAACATTGATTATCTTGTCAGAAAGGACCCAGTAACATGTAGACGTTACTATAGACATAAGACAAGTGCATTGAAGCAATTGATCTGTCAAGATAGCACATTTTTTGGCAAAATATTAGATTACTACTTTGTAAATGAGTTCCAAAATAGAGGTAGTGCACATGAACATGCTCTTATATGGATAGAAAATGCTCCAGTATATGGAATTAATACTAACTTAGAAATTGAAAACTTCTTGGATAACTATATAACTTGTATCACAAATCACCTTGATCCAGAACTCGCAAAGATACATGAATATCATCATACCAAAAGCTATAAAAAAAGAAAAGCATCACAGTGTAGATACAAATTTCCAATGCTACCAATGAAAAGAACAAGGATTCTTGAACCAATTACTTCGGTACATGGCTCAATAAATGAAAAAGTTTTATCTTTGCAAAGCACCTTAGAGCAAATACAGATGCTCAATATGTTTTAAATGCATATGTTGCAGCTTCATATTTCACTTCATATATGACCAAATTTGACAGATCTATGACAAATTCATTCAAAAGGATACGAAAAGAACATGAAAAGAGAAAAATTGATGCTATTCAAATCATACGGTCTCTAGGCAATGCTTTGCTTAACCTTCAACAAATTTTAGCTCAACAAGTATTCCACATAGCTCTATCACTACCATTGAATCATAGTTCAAGAGAATACAACTTTATAAACACAACACCAATAGACGAACGCACATTTATACTTAAACCAACTACTCTTCTGAAACAAATTCCTGACAACTCTGAAGATGTTATGTGCAGTTCTATAATTGATGTGCTCTCAGCTCCTTTTCCGTTTGGAATGGTGGCCCCAATTGGATTTGTAGGACCAGTTTCCTAGTAATTTGAATGGGTTGGTAATGGAATGATTGGATACAACTTAAAATTATTTCAATTGAACAATAACCATAAAAATGTATTATAACTTAATTGAAATGTGCAGCAACGAATAAAGATAACTCTGTTTAAGAAATTAAACAGAGTTATATTAGCATATTGTATTCATCATTGTATATCATTTACATACACTTATGAAAGATAAATATATCTAATATACTCAAAAATGATATATATAAAGAAATATTGTAAAACGAAGCACACATAAACGATAGCAAATTTAAAAGAGAATATCATATGACAAAAGAAATTAACAGTGAATAGATAGAAATACCGTATCCATCTTAAGACTTTCAAATGAAATCTGATACACTAATCCAGCAATTCCAATGCAAAATCAACTACAAGGTACAGAAATGCAACTCTTAAAAAATAATTCCGCACAGAGTCACCAGATGTGATCCTTTATAAAAGAATATAGAAGTAAATGCAGTACAAAAATGTAATCTCCAAGTCAAAAAATATTACAGATCAAGGACCCCTTTCTAAATGCATGAAAGGGGTTTAAATAGGTACTCAATAAAACAAAATAACTAAAACTATTCCTACAATCTATCTAAAATAAAATATCTTAAACTAAAATGCAAGCTTGTAGTAGACTGGCTCATTAATCATCGATTGAGGTGGATGAACGAAGGTGGCAGACATTGAGCATATCTTGGACTTCTGTTGGCCGACTCATTTTTGAATGTAACTATCTAGTGTATGTAGCATCAAAGAATTCAGGAATGATACATTGAATAGCATTCGAAAGGAATTTGATGGCCATCTGTTGGCTATGTGGCTTGATCAGATAAGACCACATATTATCCCGTGAAATTCCTTGAAGTTTGCTAATTTTTTTATTTTTATCGATTATCTCTTGCTTCCACCTAGAATTAGTTTCTTTTACTTTAGGTAACTCGCCTGGAGTACAATCTGAGATCAAATTGGTAGCGTACAGGCTGTCATTAATCAATTATGTTTTATTATTCATTAAACTTTTAGGCCTTGATGTGGCTCTTTCTGATTTCATTAACTGCTGTTCCCATTCCATAAATAGAATTTCCTTGTGTCTCTCTTCAATTCTAGGAAGGTTAGCTTTTCTTCCTTCCTTTGTATCCTGCCATGAAAGAAACTCGGAAATTTTATCATCAACATCTTCAAATTCTTGCCTAACAGTGACTGATTTATCTATCAAAGATGATGTAATTTCGTACAAAGGCTCAATTTGTGTCAACTTTAAACAAAATTCATTTAACTGTTGAGATAGCAGTTTGTTCATTTCAAGAGCTTCAGTAATGAATTGATCCAGCTTGGGATACTCCTTGAACTTGTCCATTTCTGATTGGAATATTTTTTCCTGTTCAACCTTTGAATTTCTCTCATTTTGTAAAAGATTTTGTAGCTTTTCTACTTCTTGAGTCAACTGTTGTTGTTTTCCCAAGGCTTGTTCATCAATGTTTTTATTTTCAAGGCTGAGTTTCTCTTCTAGTTGTTTATCTCTAAGTTCTGCATCCTGTACCCGCTGTTCCAACTGAATAATCTTTTGTTGATCACCTGCAACTTGTTCTTCAAAGATAGCAATTTGCATATCCTTTTGTTTTACTAGCTGTGAAACTTCGGAAGCTTTATCTATAGTGGCAGCACTATAGGCACCAGCATATTGAGACAATTTGGTGAGATCCTCAAATGGATCCACCTCAGCATTTTTATAAACAACATTTAGCAATTCCCCCTGTGATGCCAAAAGAGCATCTTGATCTGTTCTCCTCCTTTTCCTTTGTTTTCTTACCACAGCCCTATGTTTGGGACTGTAGAATATATCTAAAGGAGGGATTTCTTCTATATTTACCATAATTTCTCCAGTGGGGTTTTCAGGAATGATTTCCACATCCTGATCTTTGGGATCGTCAACTTGAGGATTGTTTTGCAATCCTATCTGCTGTGCAAATTGTTGATATTGATTTAGCAATGTTGGCAATATGTTTCCTGTATCCTACTATATTGAATTAGTTGTCCTTGATGGAAACTCTCTGGCAAAGGATGCAGCTAATGACTATATGAAGAATCTCAGAAATCCATCAGCAGTTCTATACAAGCAGATTGACTTTTTCCATATAGCACAATGTATACGCGGGTTTGTAAAATCCAAGTCACGTATGTATGCGGATAAGAACGTACCAAGTAGCGTATGCCTATTTGCGCTCCAAATGTATAAAACTAGGAGGCATTACCATGGTATTGGCCTATAGTATTGAGCGCTGGATTATCTATTTGATCCCGTCCAGGAATACCATCAGCGGTTGAGTGGTTTTGACTCATGGTATTGATAAAGGCTAAAACTATATAAGGAGAAGAAGTTCATATTGCAAAGGGTGTGCAAGTAGAAGTATTGTTGAGGAATAAATCTCTTTAAGAGATATGTGCATCTATGATGCACCCATGGACATTATGAAGGTTTAAGATCTCTAGATCTAGAAATGATGAATCTCTAAGATGATCTGCAGAAGAAGAAATGGTGAAGATCTGGCGCAAGTCTACTGAATATAATGAAGGAATCTGGGTAAGTTTATAAATCTGGTCTGTTCTACAAAGTTTTCCATTTACAGATCTATACGCTAGTTTGTCTCGGAAAAAGCGCGTATATACGCGGGTTCGCTTAAAGAAAAGCGCGTATGGCAGTTAGGGTTTCTGAAGCTTATTTACAGATATTACTTCTGTGATTTTTGTTTTCTCTCTGTTGTCTGTCAATAAAGTCTTCTTGAAGTTCTGAGTTGTTTAAATATGGAGAATGCTGTTGATTTGATAATGAAAAAATCTAATCAATAATTGAGAAAACATGGTGAAGGATGAGTAACTGTCTAACAATTCTGCATTGCTGTGAGATTTTCTGAACTAAATTTTTCACATCTGAATCTGAGTCTGAATAGATTCTGAAACAAAGTATGCACTGAAGCATACGCAGGTTGGTGCAATAAAAGCGCATGTATACGCGGAAACTGTAAAGAAAAGTCGCGTATTCTTCCAGAATATAAAAAACCAATATGCACTGAACCATACACGGGTTGGTGTGCAGGAAAGCGCGTATGTACGCGACTTCAGTAAAGCAAAGTAGCGTATGCTATTTGAATTAATGAATGGTTAGGGTTGAGTTTGTTTCTGCTTATCTATTCTGAAGTCTGGCTTATTTCTGATATTCTGGTTACAGTGTTTTCACTGTTCTAGTTGAAGTATTGGGCAAAGTTTATGATTGTTGATAAAGTGCATAAGTCTAGGTTTTAATGAATACTTCACTCTGAAGTATATCTGCATGGAATGGGTAACAGTTTGCTGATAGATCTGAATTAATAATGCACCTATGAAGAAAATGATGAAGAGGGATCTCTAGATCTGAAATAACTATGTATTTTCTAGATCTGTTTGTCAAATGTTTTGATCTGTGATATGGCGAATCTTTGCTGAAGTAAAGGGAGAGATCTGAGTTGTTTATCTGATCTAAAGAGCTGCACAGTCTTGAAAAGTTACAAATCTATACGCAGGTTCGTTTCAGCAAAAACGTGTATGAAACCAAAGGTCAGTTCTGAAATAGTTGTAGATCTATACGCAGGTTTGTCTCTGTGAAAGCGCGTATATACGCAGGTTCAGTGAAGTAAAAGCGCGTATGGAATCTAGTGTTTTGCTGAAGTGTGTGGAATGAAATGTCTGATCTGTTTTGTTGTTTTACTGCTATCTGTCAATGATGTATTCATACAGATCTGGGTTGTTTGAATGATTAAAGATCAAGTTGTTGGTTGATTGGTTGATGATTCAATGAATGAATTGATGGGGTTATAAGTTTCAGTTTGATGTATGTTGAGCTTAAATGTGTGGAATGGGTCTAGTCTGAAAATCTAATGAAAAGTGGCCTACAAGGTATGTTGTGTGGAAGCTGATGGATCCAGTATGAAAATTGATGAAACGTGGTCCGCAGTGGTGCTGAGGGTTGAAGCCTTCAGTGAGGGGGTTGTAGCTCCCTTCCAGTGGTAGCTGGTAAATGAGAGCAAGGGGTAGTAGCTCCCTTCCAGGAGAGGCTGGTAAATAAGAGCAGGGGGTAGTAGCTCCCTTCTAGGAGAGGCTGGTAAACGAGATCAGGAGGTTGGAGCTCCCTTCCAGTAGTGGCTGGAGAACGAGAGAAGGTTGCAACCTTCTGCAGGTGGGTGCCTGCGTGCTGGTATGAGTCTGCGCCAGTACAAAATTGTAAGAAGTTTTCTTTATAATAAATAGGTGCCTGCGTGCTGGTATGAGTCTGCGCCAGTACAAAATTGTAAGAAGTTTTCTTTATAATAAATATTGAAGACAGAGACGACAGCAGCGGTGGTTTTCTCCCGAATTGGGTTTCCACCTTAAATACTGGTGTTCATGTGTGTTGCTTATGTGTGATGGTTTATTATGTTATTACTGCACATGCTTATTGCTTACTAAACATCCGATGAATGAATGATGCAATGATCTAAGTAAAAAATTAAATGCATAATAAGATCTCTGAACATACGCAATTTTTCTTAAGGATATCCGCGTGTATACGCGAGTTGGGTTCAGTAAAGTAGCGTATGGGTTTAAGAGAAAGAAAAAGTAAAAAATTTTCAGTCAGCTCAAAATACTGATTCACCCCCCCCCGCCCCCCCTCTCAGTATTTTTCCCAACAATTGGAATCAGAGCAAGTCCTTCTTAAGGAGCTTGATCGCTTGAAGGAGATCCGTCACAATGGGAAGGAAGCAAAAGAAGAAGGCTACTCAAAGAAAGGAGATATCTCAGAAAACATGTGCAGCAGAAAATGAAGAAGATGAAACAGGTATTGATTGTTGTTCTTGTGATTCACTCTCTTTTGCATGCAATGGTGAAGATAGTGAAAGTAATGTTATGGATCTAGAAGAAGTTCTCAAGATTAAAGTTGAAGATCGACAAATATTATTTAATGAGAGAGAGTCTATCTACAAAGATATGATCTCTAGAATGAATGGACAGATAAACAAGTATCAAAGGTTGTACGATGAAGTAACCAATCACAGTGAAGGACTTGAAGCAGAAATCATCTCTCTGAAAGCAGATCTCGAAGCATCAAATAAGAAGAATGAAGAACTTCTACAATCATTTGAAGAAGAAGGACTTGAAGCAGAAATCATCTCTCTCAAAGAAGATCTGGAAAAATCAAATAAGAAGAATGAAGAACTCCTACAAACATTTGAAGAACAAGAAAATGGGTTGAAAGAAGAGATTCTAAAATTGAATGATCAAGTAGAAGAAGGGAAAAGGGTCGAAGAAATTATGAAGAAGCAATGCCAAAGTTTGGAGGTTGAGGTAAACATTTTAAAAGGTAAATTAGAAGAAAAAGATAAACTCTTGAGGTTTCAAGATAGTACTAAGATTCTAGACAATATTCTTAGTAGTCAAAGGTCTCCTTCTATTAAATTTGGTCTTGGTTTTCATGAAACGGTTAAAGGAGAATCTAGTTCACAAGAAAGTTCTAAAGATTCAAAGGATATCAATGCAAAACCCGAAGTGTTGAAAGAAACAAAAGGTCAACCGACAATCATGAACTCTCAAAATAAATCATTCCCTCCTAACTATAGAAGCATCAATCGATCCTCTTCTTTGATCAATAATGTTGAAAGCTTTAAATGTCATAATTATGGGCATGTTGCAGCCAATTGCAGAAGCAGATTGTTTCAGTCACAAACAAACAGATTCTACACAGAAAGGTACTCAGGTTTCTTTAAGGGATATTGTTTTTCATGTAGCAAGTTTGGACATAAAGCAGTTGATTGCAATAGAAGAAAGAATAGAAAAACACATTATGATCCCTGTGCTTAATTTTCTGGTCACACAAGATGTTATGCTTGTAACAAGTATGGACATGTAGAAAAAGAATGCAGGATGAATAGATTTGAGAAATTGGATAATTTCCAGCACACAATAAGAAATTTCAAGCAAAGCTGGAAAAAGAAGGAGGATCGGTAAAAAACGTAGGGAATATTGACCCTACTACAGTCATCTGCTTCTAAAGCTTACTTCTCATAATGACTGCAGGAGTGATGTGAGATACATTATAGGAATCAGTAATGTATCATCACAAGGGGAGCAATATATGGTGATTCCCATGGTTGGTTTGGTAATTCTAGTTGTGTTTATTTCTAACAGTGCATCTAATGTGACAACAGAAGACAGGTACAGAATGTATAAATCCAGAAGAAGAGGGAGTGTGAAATTTTCAGTATTTCACTTTCCATACGCGGGTTTCATGAACTAAAGCCGTGTATACATGCGAGTTCCAATGGAGACAGAAGAGTATGTTTTTCTGTTAAGGAAAACAGTGAGATGGCTCAAGAACAGGAGCACAGTTTTAGGGGGAGCATTAGCCTTGCTAAGAGTAATGCATTGTTGGCATTATGATGGTTCTGAAATATGATCTCTCTCTTGAGATCTTTTTGGTATTGATTATAAAAAGTCATATTTGTAATTTGATGAAAAGGCTCTATATGGTCTCAAACAAAATCCAAGGGCATGGTATTATCGTCTTGACAAATATCTTCATCAACAAGGATTTTCAAAAGGGTCTGCTGATAGCAACTTATACACAAAAACTGAAGATGATAAACTATTGATTGTGGTTGTATATGTTGATGATATCATTTTTGGAAGTAATGAAGAACCTATGAGTCAAAAAAGTTCTTCTGTTATGCAGCAAGAATTTGAAATGTCTTTACTTGGGGAACTAACATTCTTTCTTGGCTTGCAATTGCAACAAGCAACAGATGGCATATTCTTATCACAAGAAAAATATCTTAAGAAAATTCTGAAGAAGTATGGCATGGAAGAGTGCAAACCTGTAAGTACACCAATGATAACCGGATGTAATCTCAGTTCTCATGATGATTCTCCCACGGTGAATAAACCAGAATACAGATCTATGATAGGAAGTCTACTTTATCTCACTGGGACTAGACCAGACATTATGCGTGCAATTGGGATTGTTGGAAGATTCCAAGCTAATCCAAAAGAGTCTCACCTTCAGGCTGTCAAAATAATATTCAAATATCTACAAGGAACTCAAGACTTTGGACTATGGTATCCAAAGAATGCTGATCTCACTCTTCATGCTTACACTAATGCAGATTGGGCTGGAAATGTTGATGATCGGAAAAGCACTAGTGGTGGTGCATTCTATATGGGGCCCCGGTTAGTATCTTGGTTCAGCAAGAAGCAAATCTCTATTGCCTTATCTACAGCAGAAGCAGAATATGTGGCTTCCGCATCATGTTGCACTCAACTTCTTTGGATGATGCAAACCTTACAAGACATTCAAATCAAATGTTCATCTCCTATCTCCATTATGTGTGATAATACAAGTGCCATCAGTATCTCAAAGAATCCTGTTATGCATTCCAATACCAAGCACATTCCCATCAAGTATCATTTCTTACGTGAGCAAGTGCTTGAAAGAAAGGTGAAGTTGGAGTATGTTCCCTCCAAAGAACAAGTTGCTGATATATTTACCAAGCCTTTACCCAGGGAAGCGTTCGAATATCTCAGACAGAAGCTTGGAGTAGTCTCTGCCATGCAGAGGATCAGATCTGCTTAAATTCAGAAGATTAAATTGGATACGCGGATTTCATGAAGGACAGTCGTGTATATACGCGAGTTTATACACAGAAAACCGCATATGGGTGTTTGCTGACAAAATTTTTCTGGGCCAGCATTCTTCAGCACAGTTGTGGTGTTGTTTGGTATCTCTGGTGATGTTTCATATCTCATATTTCTTTTTCACTCTCTGATATTTGATGAAGATGCCTTGATTATTTACTGTTGAAAGTGTTCAGGATGCACAAGCTAAGGGGGAGCTTTGGTCATATGGAAAGGATGCATTGTTGGCATTCTCATTATTTGCTATGATCTGATCTAATGTTTGAGATTATTTGGTCTTGATTGTATAAGTCATTTCTGTAATTTGATGAAAAGGTCATGTTAAGACCTATGATGTAAATTTGTAATATTTAGTCATGTAAGGACTCATTCAAACATTCTAAACCCACTTGGTTGGGTAGTTGAGTCAATTGTGTAAATCCACTTGGTTGGATCAATGATGTAAGTATGAGTCTTTTGTGATAGGTTGAGTTATAGAGACATGAACTTCATTGAATATTATGTTAAGAAGTTGCAGCTTGATCTCAGGGGGAGTATGGTATTGTTAGTACAAAGGATCTTGATTTACCCTTTGCCCTTGATGTCAAAGGGGGAGAATGTTGTTGCTGAATATACTCCTATATACTTCTGATCATGGTTGCCATCAAGTCCAAAGGGGGAGATTGTTGGCAATATGTTTCTTGTATCCTACTATATTGAATTGGTTGTCCTTGATGGAAACTCTCTGGCAATGGATGCAGCTAATGACTGTATGAAGAATCTCAGAAATCCATCAGCAGTGCTATACAAGCAGATTGATTTTTTCCATATAGCACAATGTATACACGGGTTTGTAAAAGCCAAGTCGCGTATGTATGCGGATAAGTACGTACCAAGTAGCGTATGCCTATTTGTGCTCCAAATGTATAAAACCAGGAGGCATTACCATGGTATTGGCCCACAGTATTGAGCGTTGGATTATCTATTTGATCCCGTCCAGGAATACCATCAGCGGTTGAGTGGTTTTGACTCATGGTATTGATAAAGGCTAAAACTATATAAGGAGAAGAAGTTCATAGTGCAAAGGGTGTGCAAGTAGAAGGATTGTTGAGGAATAAATCTCTTTAAGAGATATCTGCATCTATGATGCACCCATGGATATTATGAAGGTTTAAGATCTCTAGATCTAGAAATGATGAATCTCTAAGATGATATACAGAAGAAGAAATGGTGAAGATCTGGCGCAAGTCTGCTGAAGATAATGAAGGAATCTGGGTAAGTTTATAGATCTGGTCTATTCTGCAAAGTTTTCCATTTACAGATCTGTACGCTAGTTTGTCTTAGAAAAAGCGCGTATATACGCGGGTTCGCTTAAATAAAAGCGCGTATGGCAGTTAGGGTTTCTGAAGCTTATTTACATATATTACTTCTGTGATTTCTGTTTTCTCTCTGTTGTCTGTCAATAAAGTCTTCTTGAAGTTCTGAGTTGTTTAAATATGGAGAATGCTGTTGATTTGATAATGAACAAATCTAATCAATAATTGAGAAAACATGGTGAAGGAGGAGTAATTGTCTAACAGTTCTGCATTGCTGTGATATTTTCTGAACTAAATGTTTCACATCTGAATCTGAGTCTGAATAGATTCTGAAACAAAGTATGCACTGAAGCATACGTAGGTTGGTGCAATAAAAGCGCGTGTATATGCGGAAACTGTAAAGAAAAGTCGTGTATTCTTCCAGAATATAAAAAACCAATATGCACTGAAGCATACTCGGATTGGTGTGCAGGAAAGTGTGTATGTGCATGGCTTCAGTAAAACAAAGTAGCGTATGCTATTTGAATTAATGAATGGTCAGGGTTGAGTTTGTTTTTGCTTATCTATTCTGAAGTCTGGCTTATTTCTGATATTCTGGTTACAGTGTTTTCACTGTTATAATTGAAGTATTGGGAAAAGTTTATGATTGTTGATAAAGTGCATAAGTCTGGGTTTTAATGAATAATTCACTATAAAGTATATCTGCATGGAATGGGTAACAGTTTGCTGATAGATCTGAATTAATAATGCACCTATGAAGAAAATGATGAAGAGGGATCTCTGGATCTGAAATAACTATGTATTTTCTAGATCTGTTTGTGAAATGTTTTGATCTGTGATATGGCGAATATTTGCTGAAGTAAAGGGAGAGATCTGAGTTGTTTGTCTGATCTGAAGAGTTGCACAGTCCTGAAAAGTTACAGATCTATACACAGGTTTGTCTCTGTGAAAGCGCGTATATACGCAGGTTCAGTGAAGTAAAAGCGTGTATGGAATCTAGGGTTTTGCTGAAGTGTGTGGAATGAAATGTCTGATCTGTTTTGTTGTTTTACTGCTATCTGTCAATAATTTATTCACACAGATCTGGTTTGTTTGAATGATTAAAGATCAAGTTGTTGGTTGATTGGTTGATGATTCAATGAATGAATTGATGGGGTTATAAGTTTCAGTTTGATGTATGTTGAGCTTAAATGTGTGGAATGGGTCCAGTCTGAAAATCTAATGAAAAGTGGCCTACAAGGTATGTTGTGTGGAAGCTGATGGATCTAGTATGAAAATTGATGAAACGTGGTCCGCAGTGGTGCTGAGGGTTGAAGCCTTCAGTGAGGGGGTTGTAGCTCCCTTCCAGTGGTATCTGGTAAACGAGAGCAGGGGGTAGTAGCTCCCTTCCATGAGAGGCTGGTAAACGAGATCAGGAGGTTGGAGCTCCCTTCCAGTAGTGGCTGGAGAACGAGAGAAGGTTGCAGCCTTCTGCAGGTGGGTGCCTGCGTGCTGGTATGAGTCTGCGCCAGTACAAAATTGTAAGAAGTTTTCTTTATAATAAATAGGTGCCTGCATGCTGGTATGAGTCTGCGCCAGTAAAAAATTGTAAGAAGTTTTCTTTATAATAAATATTGAAGACAGAGACGACAGCAGCGGTGGTTTTCTCCCGAATTGGGTTTCCACCTTAAATACTGGTGTTCATGTGTGTTGCTTATGTGTGATGGTTTATTCTGTTATTACTGCACATGCGTAGTGCTTACTAAACATCCGATGAATGAATGATGCAATGATCTAAGTAAAGAATTAAATGCATAATAATATCTCTGAACATACGCAAGTTTTCTTAAGGATATCCGCATGTATACACGCGTTGGGCTCAGTAAAGTAGCGTATGGGTTTAAGAGAAAGAAAAAGTAAAAAGTTTTCAGTCAGCTCAAAATACTGATTCACCCCCCCTCTCAGTATTTTTCCCAACAAGAAAATGAGAAGAAACAACCAATTCAGTATCTACTTGTCCTCCAAGTTGAGAACCTGCATCATTCCTGGGTGCCTGTTCAGTATTTTTACTTTCTGTACTTCCCTTTTCAATATGTGCCTGGGCATCAGTGCCAGCGTTCGCTTTTTCTATTTGCACTAAAGGCTTCTGTATATCTTTTTGAGAATTTGTTTATGTTTTGGCACTATCGGCTTTACTGTTGTCATCCTTTTTCCCTAAAACAGGATCAGCTCCTTCTACTTCTTTACCAGAAGTACTTCCTGCTTGTTGTGATGCTTTCTCCTATGTGGGAGCTCTCAACTGATCAAGAGGCATAGTAAGTAACCTTTGGATTCTATACAACAAAAACTTTTTCAAGTCCTCGGCCTGTAACTTAGACTTGGCTGAATCAAATACTTGGGATATATCATCCATGGAAACAAATAAATCATCAAAAATGTCTGGTTCATGCTCGAATCGGGCAATCGAAACAGAGGGAGTAAAATCATGCGCCACTTTCCTTGGGTCGTATTGTCTTCCAGGAATTGTTGAAAACTTAAGATTAGAAATCTTACCAACTTCTTTCTCAGCATGAGAAAAACTATTAAGAGTATAGTCACCACAGTTAAAAGGGAAGGTAGGCCACATAAGCTTTTTATTGCTTTTCAAAATTCTATACATTCCTTCAACTATCAGTTGATAGGAAATCTCCTGAGCTAACAGCTTATCTGGAGCATATAGGGGAAGGATATGTGGCTGAAAAATACTCCCAAAAATTCTGATATAAGTGAATTTTTCTTCTCCGAACCAATCTCCGATAGCAGACAAATCAGTCTTGGCTTTATTGGACAGTCTAGGAGGGAAATGACCAAAAATGGTTTGGTAGATTGGAATTAGAAAACCATGGAAGACTCTGTAAACATGAAGTTTGAAATGTTCTTTCCATAAGAAACTATTATACACATGAATAGGAATAGGTTCTTTTGGAGTCCATTTCCAACCTAGCATGGGGAAATCAGAATTGAAACAGGGCGTCCAAAATATAACCACAAAAATGGAAAGGGGAAGAATTCCCTGAATTTTTATCTTTTCTATACTCTAGAATTCGATTAGCTATCTTATCCGACAAAATGATAGCCCAATCCATAATTTCAGAATTAAGAGCAGAATGAATTAACGGGACCATTTGAATAGAAAATCTAGTAGAGTTGTCGTTTCCGAACAACCTACACATCATTGCTACGGCATAACAATATGGAGGTGCGAGAGACTCCACAGAGTACATACTTGATGCCTCTTGCTTATGTTTCTTAGGGTTATTCCTCCATTCTTTGATTGGCTCTACCTGGTTTGGATGTTCTACAACATATTCTTTAAGGAATTCTTTGTTGTAAATATTTTGTGGATTGGGAAGATGGTACATTGCTTTAATATCTTTTTCCCTGAATGACCCAAACACTGATCCAGAAGTAGAAACAAAATTCCTGTTTTGAATGGTCACATTGTCAATGACCCATCTGATAACATCATAGTAGGGAAAAGTACTCGCCCGGGCAGCAACTCAGTGTAAAAATGAATTTGCCAATGCACTAAGTTGAGATTCAGAGTCAGAGTCTGAATCTTCTTCATCAGGAACAGTTTCTTTGGACACAAAAACCCTAGGTTTCTCTTTTTCAATCAAATTGTATACATTCTCCCATGTCATATTCCCCAGTCCTTGACAGGAGGTGTCTGTGACTAGCTTGAGCTTTGCCGGTTTTTCCTTGGGCAGCATGTTTAGCACAAGAGCATTTGCAACAAAAGCAGCTTTAGACTTTCTGCTTCTCTTTGACATTTCAGAATTGGGTGGATTCGAACTTTTGTTCTGCAATTCAAATGAATGCTTTTAGCCGAAATAAAACACAATAATGAGAACAGCTACAAAGATTTTAATTACCATTTAATCTCCCCGTATTTTCAACATAAATGCTCTCCAAGGGGTGACATTCACGTATTGAGAATAAAATAACCCATGATCCTCCATTTGATTTTGAATTAATATTTTCGTACAATTGGAAATTGGAAAATCCTTGTAATAAATGTTAAAATTCACTTTTGATCTTTTACGATGCGATGAATAAATATAAAGGAAAAATAACAATCGCATCGCAAGTTCTTTTGTTTTGGACTCATTGCAATCGTAAGTCTCGGATTCGATAAGTTTTATAAGGCGGATTTGATTTCCACATCACATAACAATTTGGGCATATGTTTTCTTTGCTACTGTTGAATGATGCAACGCAATTCGACCAATCGCAATCGCAAATCGCAAGTTCTTATGTCTTCGGCCGATTGCAATGGCAAGTCTCGGACCCAATAAGTTTTATAAGGAAAATTTATTTTCCATATTTGGTTTAAGTTTTTTCACGTTCAGCAGGGTCCACAGTTGCAAAAAGTTCATTTTATACGTTGTACTTTATCACGCAATGGAAAACTTTGATAAGTTTTCTTTTGTAATACTTTTACATGTTTTATTATGTATAGTTTAAAAATACATATCCCAATCTACTTTATTGTTTGAACAAAATCACTATAGATTTATTATTTTATTTTTTACCATATTAATTAAAAAAAATATAACTTTAATTTTATATTTAATTCTTTGTTTTTCAAAGTTATTATTTTATTTTTAACTATGCAATCTCTTGTTCATAATTAATCTTTGTGTTCAGCCTACCTGCTTACACTCTCTGTCCATATACGAACTGTATTCATTTTTATTTTTTAAATCTACGCACTCTAAGCTGGAACTTCAAATACATATAAATCACAGTTCATAAACACATCAGCTCCGTTATCGCCATTGGGACTTTTATTAACATGTTTCGCTGTTATGATTTTCTCCAATGCGATTCGTGAGGGTCCCAAAAAGTTAATAAATTCTTCTTTCCACTCGATTTATTATAATCTATGCATTTTCCAATGGTTTAAAAACCAACACCAAACCTGCTTATCAAATCCACTGAATAATATGCATCGGGTCCGTTTTAAAACAATGCAGACTACGCATATAATATGATCTCATATTCTAACCCTAACGCTAACCTTTGAAAAGTTCGGGCGCCACAGCTTTATAAACCTTTCTTTTCTATTTGCCGATGCGATTAATCGCAACTCAATGCTTCTGATTGCAATTAATGCATTTTCCAATGTTCCGATGCGATGCCCCTCCTCTGATACAATTGATGCATTCGCAAACGTTCCGATGCGATTAATGCCTTTTAAGCCGGAATTTCAAACACATATAAATCACAGTCCATAAACACATCGGCTCCGCAATCGCCATCGGGACTTTTATTAGCATGTTCTGTTGTTATGATTTTCTCCGATGCAATTTGTGAGGGTCCCACAAGGTTAATAAATTATTCTGTCCATTCGATTTATTATATTATTTTATTTTTTACTATATCAATTAAAAAATATATAACTTTAATTTTATATTTAATTCTTTGTTTTCCAAATTTATTATTTTATTTTTAACTATGCAATCTCTTGTTCATAATTAATTTGTGCTCAGCCTACCTGCTTACACTCTCTATCCATATACGAACTGTATTCATTTTTATTTTTTAAATCTACGCACTCTAAGCCGGAACTTCAAATACATATAAATCACAGTTCATAAACACATCGGCTCCGTTATCGCCATCGGGGCTTTTATTAACATGTTCCGCTGTTATGATTTTCTCCAATGCGATTCGTGAGGGTCCCACAAAGTCAATACATTCTTCTATCCATTCGATTTATTATAATCTATGCATTTCCCAATGGTTTAAAAACCAACACCAAACCTGCTTATCAAATCCGCTGAATAATATGCATCGGGTCCGCTTTAAAACAATGCAGACTACGCATATAATATGCTCTCATATTCTAACCCCAACGCTAACCTTTGAAAAGTTCGGGAGCCACAGCTTTATAAACATTTCTTTTCTATTTGTCGTATATAACAATCTGTCAGAGACCATCTGGCTACGAACATGCATTGATGTTCAAATCATATCATTGTATTACAAGTCACAAGTTAGGAGGCACGTCTCTGTTAAAAATCTTAACCAATAATATTGCAAATAAATGTTTATAAAAAAAATTACAATAAATAAATAAATAAATCATAAAAAGTTTACTTTATAAAATTCATAATATTAAAGTATTAGAGACAAGCATGGCATTAGAGAGGATGGCATGCACATGTAGTAGCACTGCTTAGGCGACATCTCATTGGCCTACTAACCACTAGCATTGCCAACACCATACTGCAAAGGCGTTACTCTCGTTGGAAGATCATATTATCTAGTTTGTGGGCTTTCATGTCACGTCGTTTTCATGATGTTCGGGGGAAATTGAATGGAAGGACGGACGGGACACTGAAGCCAAAAATCTGTGTTTAATTTAATATACTTAGACTCTGGTGGTGAAGCCAAAAATCTGTGTTTAATTTAATATACTTAGACTCTAGTGGTGAGAAGGATAGGCACCTATGGTTTAAAAGAAAAACAAAACTATATTATAGCTGCTCTTGAGATATTAATCTCACTATTCGTTAGGTTCAGTTCATTTAATTTATTGTCTGCTAGGTGTCATAGGTAGTTTATTTTTTACTTCAGTTTATTTCAGTTTTACTCCAGTAATTTATTGCTGATGTTTCCAATGTATTCCTATTTAACTATTTCATAGTATTGAGATGAGAAATTCTCTGCTCCAGTTTTCTTTTCAGTTTGTCAATTCTTTTCATGGTATCGGAGCTAGCTTACATAAGCCTCGCTGGAGAGCAGCGACAAAGCCAAGTTGAAGAGATAATATCTTCTGAAACCTGAAACGATACGGGGGTGAAGCAAACGTCGAGCACATGAAGTGTATCACAGCTGAGGAACGATCAGAAGATCCATGGGCGAGCAGAGAAGGCCAAGAAGGCCAAAAGAAAAAGGCCGTAAAAAAAAAATTTACACAAAAAAAAAAAATTTACCCGCACACAAGTCCGCACGTGTTCAGTGCAGAACCTGTGGAGGACCGCAACTTCTTTCAAAAGAAACTGCGAAACTACTCCGCAATTTCACTCAAAAGCAACTGCGGAACTTCGGCAGAAAGGGTCCACAACTTCGCTCAACAGAAACTGCGAATCAAGTTTAAACCGTAGTTTATCTTAATCACGGGTGCGAATCAAGTTTAAACCACAGTTTATCTTAATCAAGGTTACCCTAGGTTTTCAGTTTTCAATTTTCAAAAACGTGAAGCTGAAATAGGATTTAATCGTGATGAAAAACAGTCACTTGGTGAATTCGTTAAAAGAGAATTTCTTATGGTATTTCTTTTTGGCTCAAATGATTTACAACTCAAATCATTTAACGTGATTTTCAAGTGGATTCATTAATAAAAAAGCAGAACCGTATTTTGGAGGCATCGATTTAAGCAAAAAGTGAAAGCCCTTTTATATCAAAAAGTTTTTTTTATTAAAGCTTTTTTTTATATTAAAAAAAAAACTTAAAATTGTTTCAAAGGTTTTTATCAAGAGGGTTTGAAAGAGCATATGGTGAACTTATTTTTTTAAAAAGAACTTTTTTTGGAAAAGGAAATTTAAAAGAAGTTTTTTTAAGGGATTTTTTTAAGTCTTTAAGAGATTTAAAATTTTCGAGGAGATTTACAAAAGGCGCAAATTAACATTTGAAGAAATAATGGCCTCTTCAAGTTCTTTGCCACAGACACCAAATCTGATTGGCAAAAATTATGAATTCTGGAATTTGAGAATGAAAACCTTTTTACAAGTACAAGATTGTTGGGACACGCTTCTGATTGCTTATGTAGAGCCAACCCAAGAAGCATGGGCGACCATGACCAATAATCAGAGAAATGCAGCTATTGAACTCAAAAATAAGGAGCACAGAGCCAAATGTTGGATACAAAATTCAGTCGATGATTCTATTTTTGACAAAATAACTGGTGCGACAACAACAAAAGAATGTTGGGATATTTTGCAAGCTGCATATCAAGGAAATGATACAGTGAAGACGGTTAAACTGCAAACATTGAGAGCTCAGTTTGAAACTCTAAAGATGGCTGACACCGAGAATGTGGATCAGTTCATGACCAGAGTCATGGGAATAGTCAATCAGATCACACTCATTGGCGAAACCATTACAGATCAGAAATTTGTTGAAAAAGTTCTTCGAAGTCTACCAAAGAAATATGACATGATTGTGATAGCCATTTTGGAATCCAAAGATTTTAAAACTTTTTCAGTAGAACAGTTGACTGAATCACTTTTGGCACACGAAACAAGACTCAATCTGACAGAAGATTCCACGTAACAAGCCTTCAAAGCACACCTCTCATTTGACAGAGGCAGAGGCAGAGGATATAGAGGCGGCAACAAGCGAGGCAGAGGCCGAAGCAATGGCAGATCTGATCATCATCATGCAACAGAGCAGTGGAGACCTCCACAAAACCGAAATCAGAGAGGAAGGTCATGGAACAGATCGAGTGTTCAATGTTACTACTGTAAGAAGTTTGGCCACTACGAACACGACTGTAGAAAGAAACAATCAGATCAGCACAGAGGCTATATCAATCTCTCCAACAGTGAAGGAGAATCCTCAGAGACCATGTTTCTTTCATGCCATCTCTCAGAAGACAAACAGAGTGAAGATATTTGGTTGCTCGACAGCGGATGCAGCAATCACATGACAGGCAACAAGAATCTTCTTTCTTCTCTAGATACTTCCATAACATCAGAGATAACGCTTGGAGATCGTACAAGTATTAAAGCTGAAGGAAAAGGTATTGTTCCTATTCTTGCTAAGCAAAATCAAAACAAATACATCCCTGATGTTTATTATGTTCCTCAGCTCAAACATAATCTCCTTAGTGTAGGAAAATTAATGGAACATGGCTATGATGTATTGTTTCAAAAGAACACCTGCTATATATATGACAAAGATCCTCATAAAATATTGATAGCAAAAGTTGAAAAGACCAAGAGTAGGATGTTTCCATTGATCTTTAGAAGCCAAAATACCAACCAGTCTTTATTCCACAATATATCAAGAATAGATGAAACTCATCTATGGAATTCTAGGTATGGCCACATTCCATTCAAGAGTCTCTATATGCTTCAAAAGAAATCTATAGTCATTGGTCTACCTACTATCAGTGAAAAAGTCTGTAATTGTGAAGTCTGTGTCTTGTCCAAGCATTAAAGAGATAGTTTTCTCTCATCAACCTCAAGGGCGAAAGAGCCTTTGGCACTTGTCCATACTGACATATGTGGTCCAATGCAGACATTTTCCATTGGTGGTAGTTTCTACTTTCTGACTTTTATTGATGACTTTAGCAAGAAGATATGGGTGTATTTTTTAAAAAACAAATCAGATACCTTCTCTAGATTTCTGGAGTTCAAGGCAGAAGCAGAAAAACAGAGTGGAAATTTCTTGAAAGTACTCAGATCAGACAAAGGAGGAGAATACACCTCAAATGAATTCAAAACATTTTGTCAACAACAAGGTATCCTAATGTAGTGCACAACCAGATACACTCCACAGCAAAATGGAGTAGCAGAAATAAAGAATCAGTCAATCATGAACATCGCGAGATGCATGCTACGGGAGAAGAAGTTGACAAATGACTATTGGGCTGAAGCAGTGTCGACAGCAGTGTATGTTCTTAACAGATCTCCAACATCCAGCCTACAAGATAAAATACCTCAAGAAGCATGGGATGGAAACAAGGTAAATGTGTCACACTTTAGAATCTTTGGATCAGTGGCTTTTTCTCATGTTCCTGAAAAACTAAGAAAAAATTTTGATGATGGAAGTGAGAAATGCATATTTGTAGGTTACAATGAACAGTCGAAAGCCTACAGACTTTATAACCCCATTACCAAAAAGTTCATTATAAGCAGAGATGTGAAATTTTTCGAAAATAAATCTTGGTTTGACCATGTAGATGAAACTTCAAATCAGCGTTTTTATCCACCATAGTCTCCAAGATTGTAGGTTCAAGAACAGTTAGAACATTCTAACAATGGAACATCATCAAGCACTGATTCAGCCAGTGATCAAACATCTTCAGAAGAGAAATAGAAAACAAGAAGTATCAGAGAGATATATGAATAGGAGCATGAATCTGAACAACAGAATATGTTTGCATTCATTTCAACTCAACCGACTCATTTTGAAGAAGAAGTTAAAGAAAACCATTGGGTCGAAGCAATGAACCAAGAAATTTTTGCCATAGAGAAAAATCAGACTTGGGAATTAGCTGATCTCCCAAGAGACAAAACAAAAATTGGTGTAAAATGGGTATATAAGACCAAGCTAAATGAAAAAGGAAAAGTTGAGAAACATAAGGCAAGGTTAGTTGCCAAAAGATTCTCACAATAGTTTGGTGTCAACTATGGTGAAACATTTGCTCCAGTAGCAAGGTTAGACACAGTCAGAACCATTTTGTCCACAGCATCTCAACACAAATGGAAAGTCTATCAGCTTAATGTAAAATCTACCTTCCTAAATGGTGTATTACAGGAAGAAGTTTATGTAGAGCAGCCTCCAGGTTTTGAAGTAAAAGGACAAGAGCATAAATTATGTAGATTGAAGAAAACTTTATATGGTTTGAAACAAGCCCCAAGAGCTTGGTACAGTCACATCGACACCTATCTCATCAAAAGTGGTTTTTCCAGAAGCAGCCATGAACCCACCTTGTATACCAAATCTCATGAAGGTAAAATTCTTATTGTATGCCTTTATGTAGATGATCTTCTTTATACAGGAAATATGATGTTAGAAGATTTCAAAGCAGCAATGCAAACAGAGTTTGATATGACAGATCTAGGAGTCATGAAATATTTCCTAGGAATTGAAATTCACCAATCTGATAATGGCATTTTTGTTGGTCAACAAAAATATGCCACTGATATCATTCAGAAGTTCAGAATGACCAATTGCAAACCAGCTGATGCACCAATTGCTCAAGGTACCAAACTCAGCAAAGAAGATGTAGCACCATCTGTTGATCCCACATTGTATAAAAGCCTAGTTGGTAGTTTGTTGTATCTAACTGCAACTAGACCAGATATTATGTTTGCAGCAAGTTTTGTCTCCAGGTTTATGCAGTCACCAAAGCTTACTCATTGGCAGGTTGCAAAAAGGATCTTAAGGTATATTGCAGGGGCCATAGACTATGGTTTGTTTTATACACATTTTGAAAATTGTTCACTTTCAGGTTATACAGACAGCGATTATGCAGGGAGTTTAGATGATCGCAAAAGTACCTCAGGGTATGTTTTTCATCTTGGAACAAATCTGAGTTCATGGGCATCCAAGAAACAGTCAATCATTTCAATATCTTCTGCAGAGGCAGAATATGTAGCAGCAAATTCAACAGCTTGTCAAGCAGTATGGTTGAGAATATTATTGAAAGACATTTCAGATATTCAGAAGGAGCCAACTCCAATTTACTGTGATAACAGTTCAGCAATTTCCTTATCAAAAAATCACGTTTTTCACAAAAAGAGCAAGCACGTTGAGACACGTTTTCATTTCATTCGTGAACTTGTCAATGATGGGGACATCACACTTTCTTTTTGTGGTTCCAAAGATTAGCTTGCAGATATTTTCACAAAGCCATTGTGAAAGACTGTATTTGAATTTCAAAGAGAGAAATTAGGCATTGTTAGTGCCTCTGTTGAGATATTAATCTCACTATCCATTAGGTTCAGTTCATTTAATTTATTGTCTGCTAGGTGTCATAGGTATTTTATTTTTTACTTCAGTTTACTTCAGTTTTACTCGAGTAATTTATTGCTGATGTTTCCAATGTATTCCTATTTAACTATTTCGTAATATTGAGATGAGAAATTCTCTGCTCCAGTTTTCTTTTCAGTTTGTCAATTCTTTTCAGCTGCTATTGGGGTGGGGAAAGAGAATTTGGCCTAAGCTCTACACTTTATGTTTTTCATTTCTTAATACAATTGGTAGGAAATGGTAGGCAATGGAAGGCGACAAGTGGGGAGCAAAGCAAACTCGAGGAACCATTCTTCAGAGTTGTTATTGGTCCAATCTATTTCCACTTGTTGTGAATCGAAGTATTATTGGGGCTGCACTAGTGAAAAAGATTTAATGAATTGTATAACTATCTGCTTAAAATTGCTAAAAGTCACTTTAGTCCACCTTTGCGTGTATTATAAGACCCCTATGTGAGGAGATCACACCAGACATAAAATTCCATATCGTTGGCGGTTTATACTATGCTCTCTATTTATTTGATCTTGTACTTGTGCCAATTCTTAGGAGGGGCAGGAGGAGGATAGAATGTTTACTGTGAACGCACGTAGGAGCCAGATTTTGTAATAAGGAAGTAGGGCAGCCAGAAAGTATTACATAGGGCACATAGGCCATGGTTATCAGTGTGTAGATCCGTACAAGTTGGACTCAGCAAACCCTTTGATTCAGCTCTGAGAAAGGCTTGTTTGGTCACATAGTGGTGATGCTCATCTGGGGAAGAATATTACAGACAAGAAGCCCAATAAGAAGACGAAGAAAGAAGTGAGAGCAATGCTGAGTTTGAGATTGATTATCCAACTGGAAATTTAAGCACACTTGATAAGTGGAGAAGGAGAGCATTGCATGGTGGAGATCAGACAGTAAGAAGTTTTATTCAATTCAATGTCCTCTTGCATGTGACATTACAGTTTAGAGATGCATATAGGTCAAACAGCCAGCAGTTTGATGGCCAAATCCATGGATGCTTTAATGTCTTCCTCAATACTTACATCATAGCACACGTAAGTTGGAGGAGGAGAAGATTGGGTATGTATCTGATCTGAAGCTGATACAATCTAATGTCGGGCTCTGGGGGGATAATGTGTCTGTCTTTGTGAATATGCCGGGAGCTGCTCATGTAGTCTTGCTAGAGGTTTCTGTTATGTTTATAAGCCTTTCTGTATATTTGTGATTGATTTTTCCTTTATATGGTTCGGTGGGGAACATAAACTTAATACAAGCTGGCCTGTAGATGCCATGGATGGACAATTATTATGGAGGTCAATCATGAGATAGCGTATAGGATTGGATATGTGATGGTTTTTACGTATTAGAATGGCTGGTTGATGAGAATTGGTGGTCCGAATCATGTCATCTGATCATTATATCGTAGCACAGATTATATCTTTGGGTCATTGCTCTCATAATCTTGTATGCAATATATTCATTGCATACTTGGCACTGTTTGAAGGTAACCAATGCAAAACAGAGGGAATAGGCTTCCTTATTAGGAAATCCAAAGCTTGATCTGGCGGCATTCACTATTTTTGATAAGGCTCCTCCGGACTCTCATCCTACCATTTCCCTAGCATCGACATTTAACATCATTGTCCTGAAAAAATCCAAGTCAGGATCTAGGCATTTTAGGGGTCGTCTTAAGACAAAATCTTTATTTCAGGGGGACTTTCATGATTTTCAGGATGTTCCTATTTCCACAATTGATGATTTTCGGGCCCTTAGAGCAAGCATCCCTGAAAGTGTGCCCAAATTAACTCTATCATATCCCTTAACATAAGGGGGATGGTGACCCCTCAAATAAATTGCACCTTCATGAATTGTTTTCAGAAATTCAACCTTGTGTGGCTTTATTTCAAGAAACCCTATATGATTGTTCTTATGCCATCAGTTCTCTGTAAGTATTAGGCTTGGTTGGCATGACGCTATAGTGGATTCCATTGGTAGGGCAGGCAGCATGTTGGCAATTTGGAATCCATTGTTGGTAAAGTTCAAGGCATATAATTTTTTTGGAGGCATATTGTTACATGGTTCTCTTTGTGGTTTTTCTGAACAGATTTATCTTATTAATCTATATGTGCCATGTTATAATCGGGCTGCTTTCTAGGACCGTATGAAATCCTCTAGGATCTTAAATACTAATAATCTTATTGTCTTTGGAAATTTCAATTCAATTATGTCTGCTAACGAATCTTGGGGGATGAAATCTCATATGGACCCGCTCGTGGATAAAATTAGGAAAATCTTCTATGATTTTGGTATGATGGATGTCCGACCCTCCCCACTGGTTCCAACCTGGACAAATAGACGCCAAGGAAAATATTTCATTGGAAAGCGTTTAGATCAGGCTATGATTAAGGTGTCGCTTCTACAACTCTTGGGCAATATGCGGTCTCATATGATTGTGGTTTTATCATGGCGCGGAGAACCGAAAAGAGCTGGGGTGCCTTTCAAGTTCAACCGTGTTTCGTTGGATGACCCCCAATTTAATAATATTGTTGTTGATTTCTGGAGGAAGAATTATTCAAATGGTGGCTTAATGGGATGGGAAAAGTTTGCGGATAAGCTCAGGTGGTTAAAACTATTGTGAAGCAATGGGAAAGAAAAAAAAAGGAAGCATTAAGGCAAGAGTTGAATGATATTGAAGTAAAAGTTTCACAGATATATTATGATATGATGCTCATCCCCCCTGATTTTAATGTATACAACATGCTTGATGGTCTTTAAATGTGAAAACTAGAAATCTTGAAGATTCAGGAGACAACATGGAAGCTCAAAAGCAGAATCTAGTGGCTAAAGGAGGGAGACTTAAATACTAGATTCTTTCATCAATGTGCAAATGGTCATAGGAACAAAAATTTAATTTGGCACATTGAGACAACAAATGGATCAAAGAAGCATACAATTGAAGAAATACAACAAGCGGCATATAATCACTTTTCAGAATTCTATAAGGTAGATATGGAGATTGACCATCGATGCCAATCATGGGTCCTTGATCACATGGCCTCTCATGTTTGATCATGCTGCTAATGACATATTGGAGAAAGAAGTTACAAAAGGGGAGATTGAAGAAGTATTAAAATCCTTTGCACATGATAAAATCCCGCCTGCTGAATTTTTCATTCATTTTTGTGAAATCTTGGCGGATGAATTGCTTTCAGTTGTCGAACAGGTTCGAATTTTGGGATTCGTCCTGGGGGATATGAACTCCACATTCCTGACCTTAATTCCTAAATCTTCTGCTCCAAAAAACTTCACAGATTTTAGACCCATTACATTGTGCAATGTGGTATACAAGATCTCATCTAAAATTATTGAAAATTGGATACGTGGATTTTTGTCATCATGCATATCCGAAGAACAACATGGGTTCTTAAAAGGAAGATCAATACACGATTTTGTGGCCACTACGCAAGAAGCGATGCACTTGATACATGTGAATAAGAAGGGGGCACTTATAATGAAGATTGATATTCTTAAGGCATATGATACAATTGATTGGTCTTTTATTAGGCTTATTCTCCTCAAGGTGGGCCTATCAATGCATATTATTAGGTGGATTATGGCTTGTATATCTTCAGTAAGATATGAGGTCTTATTCAATGGTCTTCCGTCAAATTTCTTCATGGCCGAGAGGGGATTCAGATAGGGTTGTGCACTTTACCCTCTCATTTTTATTCTTATGATGGATGGTTTCAACAACTTATTAAAGATGGCCAATCGAGCTGGGTATTTTGAATGGCTATTGTTCTCTCCCAGGGTTTTCATTACTCACTCTTTATTTGTTGATGATTGGCTTGTATTCAGCAGGCTTATCAGGAATCATTGGTTTTATCTTCATTTTATGCTAATTCGGTTTGGAGCTGCCACTGGCCTTTGCATCAATAAAGAAAATTCCTTCTTAATATATGAATCTGGTGATTTGGATGAAATCAATTATATTGCAGAGTTTATGGGGGTTAAAAAGAATCATATAATGATGGGTTTCACTTACCTGGGCTTTCGACTGAAACCATGTGTTTACAAGTTCATGGATTGGACATGGCTTGTTGACAAATTCAAAAACATAATTATGAAGTGGACAAACAAATGGCTATCACTTGGTGGAAGGTACATTATGGTTCAAGCTGTATTATCACAATTTTTTGTCTATTGGACACATCTTTATTATCTCCCTGAATACACGGTTGAAAAAATCAATTCCATTATATCTCATTTCATATGGACTAGGTCTTCAAATGTTAAAAAAATTCATCTTTGTAGACTGGACTGTCTCTCAACACTAAAGAAATATGGAGGCTGGGGTCTCTTAAGTCTCTGCATTTTCACTAATGCGCTTCTCATCAAGTCTCTATGGCGGGCCTTAAAGGGGAACAGGGTATGGTCGCACATTATTAGTTGCAAATATATTTGGGTGACCCGATTCTCTCATTATACCGTGGCTGCACTTCATTTACAAAGCATACATCTCAAATATGGAGGAGTTTCGTTAAAATTATGCCTTTCTTGGCCCAAAGGTTAGTGTGGAATTTTGGGAATGGAAAAAAAAACACACTGGGGTTTGATAGGATTCTGGGAATGGATGCTGGAATCCACTTTGATCCATGGCTAATACATCGAATGAGACACCGTGGTATTTTTTCATTATCACAGCTTATATTGTGCTAGAGCCTTGGATCACCAATTTGGAAATCGGTGGATATGCTGGGATTGCATGGTCGGGATGTAGAGGAATGTTAAAGAGTGGTGCATGCACTATAGGCTGTAGGCATGACCTTTTCTGGGGATGGGGATCAACTAATATGGGATGGATATATGTTGGGCGAAGGTTTACTGGTAAAGGATATATATCTCCATAACATTATACAATAGCATCTGGAATGCTTTCTGTCACCCTTCCATCAAGCATGGCATTGGAATATTCCATCCAAGATATTGTTATTTGTTTGGTTGCTTTGGAAGAGAAAAATACTGACTTGAGACTGTCTCAGAAAATGAGGATTCCAAGGCTAGGGAAGGTGTCCTTTTTGTCACATTCATGAGGAATCAACTAATCACTTGTTTCTTTTTTGTTCCTATACTCTAAGCATATGTTCATTGTTTACTAGTTACCCGATGGATCCTGCTTGGAGACCAGCCGACTACATTAAAACTATTTTGGTATGGGGGGCTACCAATGCAAAATATAAAACCTTGCCTTTTTATCTATTCTGGGAAGTATGGTGTGGCCGAAATCGCTTGATATTTGAGGCAGTCCTAGGAACACTACACAGATTTATGGATCTATTATGAAGTTCTTGGGTGGTCGATCTTCTCCTCAGACGACCCTGGTGGATTTATCTTCACGCTACCGACATCATCCAATTGCTATCCCAACGATTTACTTTGATGGGGCACATCAAGATGGTGTATGTGGCTGTGGGGCTTGGATTAAGCTCATGGAGGAGGAAAGATATCTTATTTGCTAGAATGGAGGGCATGGTTCGAACAACAGGGCCGAGCTTTTGGCCCTATGGAGTGGGCTTATGGTGGCATATAATCTAAATCTGACCACTGTTCATGTATATGGTGACTCGAAAATAATCATTGATGGCATTTCAGGCATCTCTACTATTCGTATTCATGGTCTACAAGGATTGTTTGACCGGGTGAAATATTTACTGTCAAAGTTTCAGGGCTCCTCTCTGCATCATGTATGCCGAGAGAATAACACTCGGGCAGAAACTTTGTCCAAGAGAGGCCTTTATCTTCCTTTCGGCATTATTCAGATTACACATTATAAGGACTCTCGGTTGATAAGGACTTTTGATTTTCCTCTGCCTTAGTCTTCTTCTTGATCTTCTGCAAGCGAGCCGGATACACTTCCTTTTTTTCTGTTTTGGTTTTGGTCCATATCTTCATCGTGTAGATGATCACCTCAGTTGCTTTCGGATGACTGGCCTGCATTTATGTTTTCACAGATTTACAGGATGACGCACCTTTCTACTCTTGATTCATATCATTTCAAGGGTGCTAGCATCGGGGATGATATATATTTGATCGATTCATCCGGACTGATTTTTGTGATCTCTTTTGGAAGAATATGTTTGTATTTTTTTTATAGGCTTTATGTTGAAAATGTATATCCTTTTTTGCTTGGATGTTATGATATGTGCCTTCCTCCTACGGGAGGTATACTCAGAATGATTATGTAATTATGCATCACATGGATATGATCAGGCTAATCTCGGTAGCCAGACAATGACTGTATGGACTATGTACTATTTTTTATTAATAAAAACAACGTTTTTTCATTTTCTGGAAAAAAAATACCCAGTATCAACTTAGATGAGACAAATGGAATCTAAGTTGCCCACTCCAATGGAGAGGAAAGTTATTTTATGGTGTGCATAATCATTCATGAAAACTCTGCATGCATATATCACTTCAAAATAGATCCTTATTTCCATTCAGTGCCTTCTTTTGTCCATTACAAATAAAGGTGGTCCTTAGGATCCTAATTCCTCCCATTATGATGATTCTTCACATGAATGAATGAATGAAGAGATTTTAATGACGTCCACCAGATCAAGCTGTTTAAGAGACTTAGGGCTCCATCTCATCACAACTTCATACTTTTCTCTAAGTCTACTATCTTGGCCAAGAAGTTTGCAGTTTTGATAAGTCTCGCTTCCTCGAACAACTTGTTCAAACAATCCACCTTCAATATGCTGAAAATCCATGATGTAGTGCCATTCTGTTTCAACCTCTCCTTTCCTACAAAAGATGTAGATTCTTTCTTCCCACTCTTCTTTTGGAGTTGTCCATCTACTTGTTTCACATCTGAGATGATAAGACCCGGTCCTTAATTATGCTATTAATAATCTAGCCTTTCCCATGATTTTGGTACCCAAATATATCTTCTCGTCATGAGACCATGTCGGGTTGAAATATTTGACACAAAGAGATTTCAATCTGTTTTTCCCACATGGTAATCTTGAATTTTTCAAGCACCCATTTTTTAATTTCCTCTTTAGAGTTAGGAAAATCTTGCCACTTAATGCCCCACTTACCCAACTACTTGTCATTTTGTTTCCCCCAAGTTTTCTTCCTCCTTATTACCTCCTCCGCAACAACTATTTTAGGTGAGAGATGCCCTTCCATGCCTTCAACCTTTTTAAAGTAACTTAACAAGTGAAAAACCACCTCTGCCTCCATCGGAAATAAACCAACGTCAACTAGCAAGATCTCATAAGGAACTATTGATTTGAATTTGAACCAGCGTCAACTAGCAATATCTCATAAGGAACCATTGATTTGACTTTGAAATTATTATTTATTAGGTTTTTTTGAATTATTTCTAATTGCTTCCACTTGTGGTCTCACATACTACTCCCCCAAACTTCACATCCATAGAGTACAACCGGTGTACCCAAAAACCCAAAAAGATTTTTCTTGGTCTCCCCGTCCCATAATTATGCTTTCCTGCATCTATTCTGTAAAAGGTAAAATGCTCTCCATCCCATGAATCTTTTTAGCTCTACATATCTCCCAATCAACATTAATATTTTTTTAAATTTAAAACCAAATTCCATTAGTTATTTTTACTCATGAACTTCGATGTAAATGTCAAGCCTTCTCCAAAGAAAATGACTTGATTCATGATGATTAGAGAGACATATTTAGCATATAGTCAAAATGGAAAGAAAGAAAGTATTTTTAACGTTCACGAGGCTAAAATAGCCTATGGGACATATTGATTCTCCATGTGGCTCTTGTATTCGGCTCTTTTCTTGTGGAGTTTTACAATAAACACCCCCAGCTTCTTGACAAACTCTTCGCTAAATAGATTATCCCAAGAGCTAGCTGCCAGATTACCTGGATAATTTTCCCTGTTGTCTTTGAAGGCCTCACATTCTAAAATGAAATGTTTTCCTGTTTTCACTTTTTCGGAAGAGAAAAAAATACATACTCTTTCCTCCCACATTTCTTTTGTCCTTTTCCAGTGCCCCATTTCAGAATGGAGTTGATTAGAATTAGTCCTTAATGAACAATAAGAATTTTAGATCTCCAAGAAATATTGCCCCCTATGTACGCTTTTCGCTGATGATTATGAGTGGGGTTAAACTCTTCAATGTATTACTTCTTCGTTCTCTCGATCTCTTTCTCCAAAGTATGTTTGTGGAACTTATCCATAACAAAAAAAATTATCTCTTCACTGTTGGTAAGGCACATGCTCAAGCAAATACCCCATTTACTAAACTATTTGTTATTTTTCCGCATCCAAGTCTTCTTTCTTTTGCACAATCTGTTATTAAACACAACCTTAGGCCATATACCCTCTTCCATTTTCTAAAATTTTTTTAAATACCTTATGGCTTGCACCATAGCAATTGCTTCAATAGGAGCAGCCCCTATTTCACTTTACAAGATAGCATAAGGAACTGCACTTTTAATTTTGAATTTGTTTGTAATCAAACACTTCTGAATTTTCTGAATTTGTTTCCACTGCATCTCGGTTGTGCTTCTAGCCCACAGTTCACAACCATAGAGAATCACTGGAATCACTAGAAGCCCAAAAAGAGTTAGAGTGGTTTTCCAATCCCACAGCTCTGCCTCTCTACACATGTTTTGAAGAGCATAAAATTCTTTCCAACCCCCTAAAGTTCTTTTTCTTCTACTATCATCCCAACTTAAATTTTTTTTGAAGTCAATTCTGAGGTATTTGTAGTCTGCAACTTCTTCTAGATGGTTGCCTTCAAAGTAGAATTTGTAGAGAAAACCACTACTTTCGTTTTACTAATATTGACTTGCATCCCCACCCTTTTACTAAAATGCTAAAGGGAACGTAAGTGCTCTTGCAAACCAAGAGGGAGCGGATTTAACAATCAGTATAAGGTCATCTGGGTACAAAAGAAACCTTATAACAAACTTGCCCAAATAGATATCGTCATCCCCTTGGATAAAGGCAAAAATTAATTACACAATTTAGTTTATAGAAGTGTGAAAGGACCAATGTCAATCTGGTTGAGGTTGAATCAATGGTCCTGACTCCTATGGATTCCAAATATTCTTTGTTGATGTGGCTTTAGGTAAATATTAGTACAGTACAAATCATCTGGCACTACAACATAAAGGGTGGTTTTAAGACAATTTTTGGGTAAATTGTCTTAATTTGAGACAAAAGAAAACTTGTGTATTGTCTTAAATATTGTCTTTAAGTGGGTGTCTCAAATTAAATCGTCTTAAAATTAAATCGCCTTAAAATATTGTCTCTATAAAGACAATATATAACACAATCATTTTTGTCTCTCCAGAGACAATTTCATTTTTGTCTCTCCAGCGAAAATAGTTGCACTACAACACAAAGGGGGGTTTTAAGACAATTTCTGGGTAAATTGTCTTAACTTGAGACAATTTCATTTTTGTCTCTCCAAAGATAATAGTTGGAATTAAAGACATATTGTCTTTATGGAGACAATGTCTTTAATCTTATCTATTGTCTCTGTAGAGACAATATAAAACAATGAATCCAGAAAAATATCTCACCATTAAAATAAATCAATATAAAAAATTTAATTAAAAAAATCAACAATATCATTGAATAATTCATGTTAGGGTATAGTGGAATCAAACCACCAACCTCCTGCATGGCAAGTGCTCTTCCAATGAGCAAGCACCCTTTAAAGAATTATGTGAGGAGTTATAAGTCATGACAAGTATAGGACCAGGAGGCAAAGAATCTGCCGTCAATAAGAGCTCCAACATCTTTACACCCACATAAGATTTCCCTGTTTATTCCATGGCCAGACACACATATGCAGAAAAAAATAGGTCTAGAAAACTCAATAGAGATTGTCAATTTCTGTAGTTGTTATGCACCCAATTAGGAAATTTCAATATGGGTATAATAGAATAGTGATCATAAGAGAAATATAAAATTCTGCTAGGAGAACTTATGACTCTTGGAGCAACATGCACAGAGCACAGAAAATCGAAAATACTTCAAAATGACAACCTAACATCAAGATTAGGTAACCAAGGAACCCTAAACTAGTAGAACTAAAGATAAAACATGTCAGCAAACAATATTTAGGCATATAAAATTGGAAATTAAAAAGGCAAAACCAAGAAACACATAAATGAAGAGTTGATATGCAAGTGACCGTTAAAGTGACAAACTTACTCCTGCTTAAATGAATACACATCCAGATCTTATCATGGTTTATCTTTGGATTTTAATAGTTTGCATATGGACAAGCAAAAAAAGGTTGATAACACCTTCCATAAAATAAGTTTGACTTTGTCTAGGGCCTAAAAGATTAGGCCTGATGTGCAGATCGATTATACCACTTAAAAATGAACTTCCAAGGCAGTTAACAGTTTTATACATCTATAAAATATATCTCTAATTGTAAATGAAAACTGATAGGTTTCTCAGTTTTGAGCTCAGCATTTTATTAGAAGGAAATGCAGGAATGCCTTACACTTGCCATAAGCTAAGCGCACAAGTTTGACACAGCATAATACCTAAGCATTCAAGTACTGAAATGGAAGGAATAAAGGAAGCTCAGTGATCTGTAAATGTTTCAAAATCATAACCACAAAAGAAGCATCAACCTGTATATTGCATTTCTACCCCAACCATTGCCCATCCCAAATAAAAAATGTGAGATGCCATCTATTACTTTTATCATAATTTTTTCAAACCACATCAAAAGAGCAGGCCAACAGATTGGAGGATAACATTGTATTTGTCTTGTAATCAAGAAACATAACAAGTCAGCTCACTTTACTCCCCAACAATATGACCACACCGTATGCAGTATGTCTGGTTGAAAGATTATCTCAATAAATTACAAATGCATGATATCAGTGGTTAGGCATAACAATAGGTCATGCTGCAGAGTCATGTTAATGGGAAAAGGGATATATAATAAAAATATTTGCCAAAAAGTGATACTTTTAACTGAATTCTCTCCAATTTAGTTGCTTGTGACAGCAAAAAGGCCTATTCTTCATACACTAACAAAATAATTTAACTGGAAACCCACCCATTTCTATGGTTGTAGTTCTCTTTTGCTTCCTCTACAAAACAATCAGATTCTTGGATCACATTCAGTTCTTCATATTTGGATAGAAGGAATGATTATAAAGGTCAAACATATGAGTTGGATTTAAATTTGAAAATCCTGCATACATTTCAAGGATGCTTCTTTGTAACAAAATATAATACAAAATTTATGTGTTAATGATTGTGCTATTATCTGAAGCAGGTGGAACTTTCCAATTCAGTTTCATTTCCTTTCATTCTGCACCCAATCATTTTAGTTTCTTCTCCTCTGCCAACTTACAGTTAATTTCTATATTACATATTTTTAGTTTTGTACAATTCACTGATCGATTTTGTTTCCCTACATTTAATTTCTCCATAGGGAAATAAAAAATGAACAGAGTAAATACAACATCGTACAACAACAAAATGACAAGATAGATATCAAGTATGTGTAAATGCTGGTTACCAGTACATCTTTTGTACCCCACTGGATAGAGAAAAAAAATATTGAAGACTGTATGGCATGGCAGAATTAACAATGCCCAGTTGAGCTAGAAAAAGGGCTAACCGTGAAGACTTAGTCAACCCGTCATTATTTATAAAACACTGATGGGTCTCTGCATAAAAAGGGAAATAGTTCAATTAACGCTTATATATAATTAGATGGGCACTATACCACGCACCTCAATGCACTTCAATGGTTCAAACCCAGTGTGAGTGACTTTTCCCATGACTGAAACTGTCCTGACTATGTAGACAACTGTTGTTTCCCAATACTATGGCCTTTGATGTGCATCAGCTTTCATTATTGCGAAGGCAAGGTAAATTATTATGGAACAGGTAAGAACTCAACAATCAATTTTGTTAATATACGATCTTATTTTGATGAATTTCTCTGCATCCTTTTACTTGTAAGTTCTGCCATTACAAAACACAGATGGTCAGTCATGCACCTCAGCATTGCCTTGCCTTCTTAAATCTATTCTTTTCCTCAACCACTGATTTAGAGATTTCTTTGATATCCACAGCCTCTCAATGGTTGGAGGCTTTTGTAGAGCCAGCCTCTCAATGGTTGGAGGCTTTTGTAGAGAAATTGCAGAGATTTCAAATCTACTACCAATTTTTCTGTCCTCTTCATGAGTTGAAATCCTATCACTAGCTGTTTGATGATCATTGGTATGGTTAGGTAGTCCATCTTTGACAATTATGTGTCTTCTAGGTACAAGGTCGTTTTGATTACCATAGATAACTGGAAGGCCCAACTCATTTTGAAGGACTTCAACAATAGCATCAGATAGTGCATTCTGTTTGTCAATATCTTTCGCAGTTCCAGTAATGATTACCAGCTCATCTTTAATCGGGTATTCTTCACTTTAAAATACACTAAAATCAGTTCGTCATTTTAACATACAAATGTAAAATATATTAAAAATGAGTATAAAAAAAGATATGGTATGCACTAAGTCACTAACAAGGATATGCCATAAGAGGATGTGAGCAAGTGCAACAGTTGACAAAAGCATTCGAATACTATATGCCTATTGCTATATGGATGTCAAATATCTCATACTGAGTTAATTCGTCTTGCAAAACCTTAGGTTTTTTTTAGTAGTATAGTGAAAGTAAGCAGCTGCACATTAAAATTTCATCCATAGGACTTCCAGTTTTCTGTTATGTGGAATGGATAAGAAAGACTTGTTATCTATAATCACTAACAGTAACAACTTATTGTTTTTGAGTTAGTATTTTCCAAATCTTTTTGGCATGGGCAATGGACAACACCTGATATAGATGGGATATCATTATATATATATATAGAGAGAGAGAGATGTGGGGCCATTTCTCATATTGTTCATTGATTCTGTGAATAATTTGACCCTTTGGTTCCACTGAATAGTGATTTTGAACCAAGATAAAAAGAAAAGATATGAAATACTTTTTTTCTTGATGACTGCCTCAATGGATCAAACTAGAAAATTAAAGCAGAATGTCCAATAGATGTAGCCAAAATACCTTAATGAATGTATACACTTCTAGGAGTTGAAACTAGCATACGATATATAGGCTATAGCCTATCAACCAATTCCATTAATTTTACCAAACCAGGTATATGCATCATCTAAAATCAACTTACCATATCAAACTAAAACGTTGATATTTGTGTCATCCACAAGGTCAATATTAGGGATCACTCGTATCAGTAAATGGAACATCAGTCAGGAGTTGATCTCGTAAGAGAAATAAGAGCAAAAAAATTATTTTGGAAGTTGCTTTGAAATACATGCAATGAAGACATTCTTCAGATCCAGATCCAATGGTTGGACTAAAGGGTATCTATTTCGCAAAATCACCCAGATCCAATGGTAATACTAAAGGTTATCTATTTGGCAAAATCACCCAAAGACTTGCACCCATCTCATCCCTTTTTTGCCATCACATTCAGGTGAGGCAAACAAGGCAAACTATAGAGGGATGGAAACCCGATGGATGACATAATATTATGTTGACCTCACTTCTAAACCAAGGCCCCCGTGGTGAATTAGAGAGAAACTATGGTATATAAGAGATTATTGTAGTTCTCACACAAATAAATTAACATTTTTAAGTCCTGAAAATGAAATTTACAAGAACGAAACCTTTTCAACTAGGAATAAGATCCCCACAGACTGCTGTGATGAAAATATATTTAACGTTAAAACACCTAAGGTTAGTTCCTTGAGAAATTCAGCAATGTTAGAGGAATTCATGAGTACTGAAGTTGAAGAGAGTTGTTTTGATAGGCTTCCTGATCATCTTCTTATTGAAGTGTTTGTGAGGCTGCCTACCTCCAATTGGGTTGTTGCATCATGTGTCCAGAAGTGTTGTGCTAATTTATTTCAGGGTGAATCCTTGTGGAAAGTTGCACTAAGTAAGAGATGGCCTTCAGTGGACAGGAAAAAGCGATGGCCAGGTTCAATTGGATGAGGCTCAAGCAAACGGTGAGATTTTATTAAATCCTTGTTTTCTTTTCTTATATCCCTGTTTTGTTATCCCTGTTTTCTTATAAAATATTTATATCCCTGTTTTGCTATCGCTGTCAAGCTTAGAAACTTTAATTTCATTCTTGTGTTCATCTTTCGAACAACTCTGGCCTGTAGTAATCAATGTGTAACAAGACTACATAAATAGCATATGGGATCATCCATTGTAGGGATTTAAATTAAAAGTTTTCAAAGAGTAAATATAGAGAAAGGGTATTTTAACTGGCCATATGTGTCTAGAGTTTATACTCTATATGCTATTGTGGATATTTTCCATTTTATATATATACCTATCCACTGACACCAATAGGTGTGGGCTTTAAGGGAATACTAAATCACATATCTGTGGTAATTAAGCTTATGCATCCTTGATATTTAGTCACAGAAGTTCATACCTCAGTTTGCAGAGGGAGGGGATTCACACATTCATGTGTTTAGTTCATGTTTGCCCTTTTTTGTCAGAAAATTGCATATGCTTACTATCTAGTACTCTACTATAGAATGGAAAATTTTGCAAGGTGATTTATAAGCAGCTGGTGATTAAGCCTGAAGCTCTTGCTTAAGATTGATACAAAAGCTTTTTTACTCATTGCACTTACTGCAGCTCTCTTAACCTACTTTAGGTTTTGTTTTCTAACCCTAACCAACTTATGTTACTACAATTATATATGAACTCTTATATTAAATGTAAAAGCTTTGTACACTCTTTGGATGAGGTGCATAATTTCATTGTGCGGATCTAGAGCAAAATAGAAATAATTAATATTAGCTTGTAGTGTGCATCTGTAGAAATAAACTGTAGTTGTATATATGCAAGCATTTAGGGATGATTGTCATAGGGTTTTTTCCAGCATATCCTTCTACTCAATATGACAATTTGAATTCCTAAATAATAAATACAAAAGAGGTTTATGTCTATTTTTCACTGTAAGCTAACAAATTTATTAGTTTACCTGTTGATTTTTTTCTTAGTATGTGATATTTTGGATTTTTTTTAGCTTTCTCAAATTTACATATCAGAACAAATGGATTTAAATGATTGTCTTGCAATCGTCTTAGGTGTCATACTGATCTATTTACCATAATCAGTGGTCACTAAAGAAGAATATTGAGAATTGTATTTTCATGATTTTATTTGCTTTAATACATATATTCAAAAGTAATCAGGTGATAATGTAGGGCATTCTTGCGGTTTTTGAATTCACCATTTTAGACATTCTTGTATAATTCTCTTGTGAAAATAAATTGACACGTGTATCTCTGTTTCAAGAGATATACATCTTTGTATATCAGTAAGAATATATTTTCATTCAGTGGATTGGATGGGGACACTCATGAGCTTGTTGGTCATGTTTTTATGTTTCTAAAGGAGCATCTTGAGCTATTAGTTACACCATTGTCGTATGATTTACTTCACTGAACTATAATTGGTACATTTTTGAGAAAAACGGCAATGCAAATGTAAGGCCTGAGCTTGTAATGAGCCTTTATCTCCTAGCTGTAACTAAGTGTAGGCTTGGGCAATATGAAGAAGGCATTTCAATTTTGAAAAAGGCACTGGCTATGTACATCCCTGAGATGGGTTCTGAGATGGCTTTTGGAGCATTTGTAGGGCATATGCAGCTTGGGAATACTTATTCTATGTTGGGTCAATATGAGAATGCCTTGATATCTTACCATGAAGGCCTCAGAATTCAGAAGCAGGCTCTGGGAGATAAGGATCGTCGAGTTGTTGATACTTGTCGGTATATAGCAGAGTCTCATCTGCAGGTGAGCATTCCCTTGAAAGAATGAATGATATTTCGAGCATCAAGTATAATTTCTTATACCTATTAGGAACCATATGTGTACTGATATTTCTTGATAAATTTCTTATTATTCAGTAGATATCTGAGTATTCTCAGGTAAGATTTTTCAGGATCGAGTTCAGGAAGGTCAGGTGAGTTCCCTTAACTACCCTGCCTGCGCCATGAGGAATTTGTAGCGTATGGAAGGACGTAAACTGTAGCAAGTCAGGGGTATCGCTCATAGCTCTGCTCAGGTCATAGGGATGATAAAACCCTTACTGTGTTGGCCGTGCAAGACCAAGCTCATGCAGAGCTAACTTCATGTAAGGTAGGACCTTATCTGAGCAGAGCTTTATGTACCATTTCTTCCACAGTGCGTACCTATCAAGATCTTTGTTCTCATCGTGTCTTATGGTTTAATCAGCTTCTGCTCTTTTTCTCTTTTTCCTCAAAAATTGTGGTACTGTTTATACTTAGGAGATGATCAAATTTTACTTCTAACTATGAAAGTTGGAAAGATATCTTGGAGGTTGAGGGTTATTATGATGGTTTCTTTTTCATGACTCCACAATACCCCATGGGGTTTTCGGGTTTCCGAATCGACCCAAAACCTCAAAAAATCCCTAAACACACATATTGATTGGAACCGTGAAACTATATTTTGCTGGATTTTTGGTAATGGTTACTGGAAAAGGCGTATAAAGTGAGATACCTGTACAGGTATGGCAGGGCATGCATAGGAAGACTAGTGAATTATTACGATTCACCTTAAGCCCCTGGATTTGTTGGCTCCTTTTGGGGAGGTAGTTTGGAGAGCAGACTAGTGAATTATTACCATTCACCTTAAGCCCCTAGATTTGTTGGCTCCTTTTGGGGAGGTAGTTTGGAGAGTGCCCCGGGTCATTAAAATCACTGTAAACAAAATTGTGAATGGGTAGACCTGATCGTGGAAACTTTGTAAGCTGCCAATTTGCAACTTCCAAACCACAATGAGAGAGTAGGTGACTAATAAAAATGAAGTTATATTTGAGCTCTTGGCATTTATTTGAGAAATAAATCCCCTAATTTCCCAACTCAAAACCAAATTTAGTTTTTTTCGTGATGTATTGCTACATAACATTTGGGTAATGGCCAACTATACAACATGGAACAAGAATAGAAAATTAGCCTATTTTTAAAGAGTTGTACTCCATCTTTAACAAGGTCAGGATTTCTTTCATAGTAATTAGCAGATGCATCATGAAGTTTTTTGGCACCCAAAAATTCTCTAGCAAAAGATTTATGGCCCCTTGCACCATTTATGGCCCCTTGCAAGATTTATGGACTTCCCCTTGCACCATGAGCAGAGAGTTGCTTGTCAACTCTCCAACAATTCAACTCATCCCAAACAGGCTACACAAGAATGAAAACAGTCTTTTTACAACAGGCCTCCACCATGCCAGAGTGATATATATCCACATCTTCCTTTTGAAATATCTAGACAAAGAAACCTTAAGAAGAATCTAAGCAAGGAAATGATTGTTATGGCCTATGGACTAGTCATTCCAAATCCTGAACCAACTAATGATCAAGATGGGCTCGCCCCTAAGGACCATAATCATCCCTCGCTAGATTGGGGGCTTATCCCAGCCCCATTTAAAATAGAAAGTCCAATTGGAAATCTTTTTTGTTTTCAATTTGGTGACCAGAGATTCCCAGTTGACTTTGGCCAGGGGTTTATCAGTCAAGGGAACTCTGAGGTAATTGGAAGGGAAGGAGTTGAGATGAAAGCCTATAATGTGAGCTATGTTGAGTTGAATGGTCTAGGAGGTATTAAGGAAGAAGAGTTTTGATTTGGCTTTATTGATGGAGGTGCCAAAGGCCTGGGCAAAATCAACAAGAATATTCTGGAAGGAAAGGGCTTCTTTGACTGAGGGAGAGCCCATAAGAAGAGTGTCACCAACATATTGTTGGTGGGTTGAAGGGGTGTTAGAGGGGTAGAGATTTAAACCAAAGATGCTTCCATAATAAGGTGTTTTCCTATAATGGATTTAATAAATTACAAGTAAAGCTTATGCTAGTTGGAAGATCCATTTACAATTACAAGCATACATAACTTAACTAGTTGATTGAGAGGCAACGAGTAAACTTCTAAGCTCGATATGTCAAACAAGTATGGATTTAGTATGAAGTGATCATCTGCCACGATTTAGGTTGTTGTTTGTATGGATGAAATACAAACATTTCCTAAAATGATCCTCCTTGAGCACACCCTCTCTAAGGGCTTAGGGCTTAGAGGATTTAACAGTTAAGGATTTTAGGTGTTAGGGGTGAGGGATTAATGGGTTATGGGTTAAGCGTTAACAGTTTAGGGGTTTATGGGTTAAGGGGTTATGGGTTTAAGTGTTAGTAGTTTAGTGGTTTAGGGTTTTAGGGGGTTAAATGGGTTAGGGGTTGGGAATTAGGGTTTAAGGGATTAGGGGTTAAGGGTTATAAGTTTAGGGTTTATGGGTTAAATAGGTTTAGGGTTTTAGAGGTTTAGGGGGTTGGGGGATTTATCAGTTAAGGATTTTAGGGGTTAGGGGTTAAGGGGTTAAGGGGTTAGAGGTTTAGGGGGTTAAATGGGTTAGGCGTTTAGAGGTTTAGGGGGTTAGGGGATTTAGCAGTTAAGTATTTTAGGGGTTAGGGTTTTTGGGGTTAAATGGGTTAGGGTTTTAGGGGTTTAGGGGGTTAAATGGGTTAGGGGTTGGGACTTAGGGTTTAAGGGGTTAGGGGTTAAGGGTTTAGAGGTTTAGGGTTTAGGGGGTTAAATGGATTAGGGGTTTAGGGGTTTAGGGGGTTAATTGGGTTAGGGATTATAGTATTTTCTTAGGTGAAAAAGGCATAATATAGTTGTAGTAACTGTAACTTGGTCAAGTTTTTATAGTCAAGGCAAGACTTGGTTGGGTTCCCAAGTCCCAAAAAAAGTAAGGGTAATTGTGAGGGCATGATAACTAAGGAGTGTCGATGCATGCCAAGGATTGAAAAGGAATGCTAACACATGCCAGAAAATGTCAATGGATGTTGAGGAGTATTAGGGAGTGCCAGGACATCGCAAGGGAGAACTAGGTCAAAATGCATGGAAATGAATGAATAAGAGTGTGTGTGAAGTAGTGTCAACGAATTCCAAGTGTCTCAAGGATAAAGTGTGTTAGGAGAAGGCCAAAATAAGACTTGTAGGAGGTAAGACTAAGGTTACATAAAGGGTTGGAAAAATTAGTTTCAGACAAAGGGAAACTTTGGGTTGGGCACAACATTGATTTTCCAATGACTTGGTTGGGTTCCCAAGTCGCAAAAAAAGTAAGGCTATCTATGACGGCATGAAAGCTAAGGAATACCAAGGTGTGGCAGGGAATGCCTAGAAGTACTAACACATGCTAGGCAGTTCCAAGGCATGATAGGAATTCCAAGATGTGTCAGGTGCCAGGGTGTGCCATGAACACGTGCTAGGGAGTGTGAGGGCCAAGTGTCATGGAAACACAAGGGAGCACTAGTTTCAAATGCATGGAAATGAAGTATCATCCAGTTCTAGGGGTGCTAAGAAGGGAGTGACACGGTATTATAGGAAGTGACAAGGCATGTTAGAGTGCTAGGGATGCATACAAAGATGTTCCAAGTGCCAAGGTGTGCCAATGTGTGCTAAGGAGTGTTAGGGAGTGCCAGGAAAACATAACAGAGCACTAGGTCAAAATTCATAAATGATTGAATAAGAGTGTGTGACAGGGAGTGTTAGCGAGTTCTAGATGTCTCGTGGAGGGAGCAACATGGTATGATAAGCAGTGCTAAGTCATGTTATAGTGTCAGGGCGACATGCATCCAAGATGTGCCAGGTGCCAGGGTGTGCCAACATGTGCTAGGAAGTGTTAGGGACTGTCAGGGAAACACAAGGGAGCATTTACGTTGTAGCCATTGGAGAAGTATTTACGTTGTAGCCATTGCAGGACCCTGAGAATTTTTTTCCATGGAGAATTATTTACGTTGTAGCCATTGCATTAAAGCAAGAGGTCTGTCAATGCTTTTTTGTATGTGTTTATAAATTGGAAGAGAGAAATCATAAACAAGAAGGGCCTGAAATAACTGAACAAAGAAATGGAGGTCACTGGGATAAAGTTGATGGCATTGGAGTTGGTAGTTTCAGACTTTCACAAGGGCATCCAAGACAACCATGACCTGATTGAAGAAGTGGAAAACAAGCTGGCAGTCCACATTGAGGAAGATATCAATCCATTTTCGACTAAACCAGATATATAACCGTGGCTCTCTCTACTCACAGTATTTCATTGAGATTGTGTTAAGTATCTGTTATTAACCTATGCTTGTGTCTATTTAAATGGATACTATATTGATAGCCCAAAAATGAGGCATTTTGAATTGTCTATAGTTTGTACTAGTTCTGAAAAAGAACTAGAAACAATTAATCTCTTTGGCTGGAAAAAGTATTCTACTTGTTGTGTTGGGGAGTTTCTCTCAGGAAATTTATGGATAACCCAACATATTTTTTATATATGTACTGTGCAGAATCTTTATAAATCTACCTGTCAAATCAGGGTCAATCCAATGCGACAACTTTTTCCCCAAAACAAGCACAAGATCAAGCCAACATGTGTGCTGTGTGCATTTAAAGAGATGGATAGGTAGGTTTACCCTTACGAGAACATGGTACCTTAAAATCTGACCACAATTGGTGAGTGAAAGCATTTACGAAATGGCATCATGAGTGGAGCCTTTTCCAAAAGAGATTATTCATTTACATTACAATATATACAACATGTAGTTAGTGTTCCATCCATGTTAGCGCACACACCTGATGGTATCAGTCCTTAAACTAGTACAAAAAAAATGATTTTATATATTCACATACAAGACAGTCACAAGATGTCAACAAAATCACATACTTATCGAAATCCTCAACCATGAATATGCTAAATTGCTTCCAAATGTGCTTGCAACTAGGCATCAAAGACAATCATTGCAATGGGTTAAGGGGATCTAAGAGAGAATTATGTAAGGAGTTCCTTCTAGGTAAATGGCATTGGTAATACTATTGTTAAAGGGGGTGGCTTACAAGGATACATTGGTAGCTATTGATGCAAGAGCATAATTTCAACAATTTTTTTCAAAATTTGTATTTGTCCTCCAGAAGGTCTTAGAGATTTATAGAAGAGGAAGTTGGTTTCCTTGTTGCCCAATAATTTTGTATAATTTCTAATTTCATATTTGGGATAGGAAATTTTAGTAATTTTAGGCATAAGTTAAGATGTTGTTTGATTTTTAAGGCCTCCTAGTCATTAGGAACATTGAGTCTTATGATTAGGATTACTTGTGGCATCCTATGTATTTTTCAAACTCCAATACACCAAGGCAAATATGTGGAGGACATTTGGGGGAAGTGTGATTGTCCATAAAATGTAGATCGGATTTTGGGAACTTGTAGCTCTTTTCCTTGGACCCTACTAGTTCTTAGAGGTTGTATTTGGAGCGGTTAGCAGGAAAAAGCATAATATTCCCAAGAATATTAGTGTTGGAGCACCTGTGGTTTGGGAGAAAGGATAAGGGGTTCTAGGAGTTAAAGGGTTTAAGGTTTAGGAGCAAGGGGTTAAGGGTAAAGGGTAAAGGGTTAGGGCTTATGGGATTTAGAGGTTAGGGGGTTTAAGGGTTAGAGGTTAATGGCTTAGTGGTTAAGGGATTCAGGGGTTAAAGATTAACCATAAAGGGCTTACATATCAGGGGATTTAGGGGTTAAGTTTCTAACAGTTATGGTATTTAAGCGTCAGCGAGTTAAGGGGTTAGGGGTTAATGATTTTAGGGGTTAGGGGTTATGGGTTAAGGGTCAAGGTTTAAGAGGACATGGGATTAGGGTTTATGGGGTTCAAGGATTCTAAGTTAGGGGTTAGGGGTTAAGGGGTTAGTGGCTTTGGGTTTAAGGGATCAAGGGGTTAATTTGTTATGAGTTATGGGTGTAGGGGTTAAGGGATTGTGGCTTTGGGGTTAAAGGGATAGGTATTTTAGTGGCTATGGGTTAAGTGTGTATGGGTTGTGATAATGTGGCCCCTAATCCCCTTGTCAAAACTATTGCGGTTTCCACTATTAATTTTTCTCATTGCCTTACCTATAGGTCCCGTGGCCCCTATGCCATAAGGACCTAAGGCTCCTTCTCATTCTCTAATGTTAGGATTATAGATCTCAGTAAACCATTCTCGAACCTCTCACTTCTACCCATCCATGCTATCCTTATGTCCCCTTGCCCCATTCAATACACCAAAAGACCCCCCTCCCCCAAAATTCATGATAATTGAACATTTGGAGGTGATAATTTAACAGTAACTTCACAACTAGTCCATTTATAATGGTGCCTTGGAGCTATTAGATGTCATTTCATTGAGCTACAGTGATAGGTGAGAGCTATGCATATCTCACTAAAGGTGTATCAAGAGGCTATTAGTCTATTGGCTATAGAATTTGACTCTTTTTATTTGTAACTTAGAAAAATGGAAAAGATGTGGAGACAATATCCATTCTTCTTCTTTCATCGGGCCATGTAAAATAAATGAAGCAAATAGTCTCAACCCCTTGGAGAAGGAAAGTTGAGAACAATAATTAGCATGAATAAACAAATAATCCAATGAGTTAAGTTTAGAGGTGTCTCCCTTTGTAAACAAGCATCCATAAGCTTGTTTGAGTTAGTATGAATCTTTACTAGAGGTTGAGTAGTCTTCACATCACCAACCACATCCAATTGAAAGGTACCAACCTCTACAATAAAAATGATGTCTCCAAATAAGATGTAGTTAATACCAATAATATCACCTTATGAATCTATTACAATAGGATTTGGAAAGTACGTTTCCATACATGTGTGAAATAAACAGTCCATTTGGTTAGCAAAAGGAAGTCTTTTTGAAGACCTTAAGAAACCCCCTTGAAGGAGACAAGAAGGGTTTGAAACCATATAATACAAGTCGATCTATGAACCCTATTTTTGATGTGTTCTATGCATGTGTTTGTTCACTCGGTTTGACATGTGATAGACAATATATGAAGCCTTTTTTTCCACGTATCATCTTCATTAGATATCATGTTGCTAAGAATGAAGTGTCTGGATTAGAGTTAAAGTTCCTATTTTAGTTTGTTGTCTTTTTTTGTCTTTTAGAGTACAAATATTTTTGGTCTACTGTGCTAAGGCAGTTTGGCTTTCAAATATTCAAGGAATATGTGAGCTAATATAAGACCATATTGTAATATTTGAAATAACATGATGAACTATTTAGCAAAATTTATGGTGTTGGATTGATTGAGATGTTTATTTTTGGATGGATCGATGTACATCTCTTTAGCCAATAGACAAAAATCATTAAGCATTGTTGCAAGTATGTTATTGACATGTTGAAGTGCCATTGAGACTTAGAGGTAGAAGATTTAGACTTGTATGTTGTCACCTATCCGAGTGTGATGATACCTTGTGGAGGTAGGCAAAGTTTCCATTTTTACTCTTGGATATATTATATACGCTCTTGAGAGAATTTCAACCTTTTAAATAAAATTACAAACAAATGTACATTCATGCAATAATTACTAATTTATTTGGGGTGACTCAACAAATTGTAGCATGTTGGCTTGTTGAATTTGTTAGTAAGTTAATTAGGGCTTGATAAATTTGTAAGCTTCAGTGGGATTTATTGCGGTTGTATGTGTTTTAGAGAAGCGAGTTTGGAGTGGTGGTTGTGCTTCCTTTATTGAATTTTATTTCTTTGGTTCTTCTTCTTGTGCATTCCCACTGTGGTATCTTCTCGTTTGCAAATATTTTCTTATTATGTACAGAAAAAGTTCTTGTTGCATCCTTGAAAAAGTTGCACAAATGTCCTGATTTATCTCTGTAATACCTTGAGTTTTCTCGCTTCTTTCAATTGGGTTGGAATTGTCAATCTCAAGAGGGTTGTTAGTTTTTTTCTAACTAAATTGTTAAAACATTTTTTCTTGTTTTATTTATTTATTTTTTCTTCAAGGAGGTGTTTCCTTTAGAATCTAGAAGAAGCATTGCAAGTGGCCTGATTATAGTTGTCATCAAAAGTTGTCTGTGATCATGGGCAATACAACCCTCAGAGGGTGAAAATTGGGTATGTTATACCTATGGAAAACTTTGGCTAACATCCAATTAGATATGTTATATGTAATTCACAATTAGGAGATCGCAGACCATACAGTTGCACATAAAAATGCACTACTCCTCAAATATCAAAGTAAGTGCAAGATTATTTATTGAATATAGTTTAGTCACATGATACAACTATCCCACAACTCTACAATAGAGAGACCAACATGGAACAACAAACTTAAAATCGATCGATGCACTCACTTTCATGGGAATTTCATGAAATTTCTTATTTTCTTATATAATGCACTTTTACCCACATCTTGAGATCACACGAAAATGGTATTCATAATAAATTTTTCAGGGTGAAGTAATTCATTTTTCCTGCAAGATCAAGTTACGTAGCTGTAATGTCTCGTGTTTTTTCATACATCTGACCGGAAACATACCTTGCAGGAATTGTGAAGGAAATCCCACTCAAATTATCAGAGAATCTCCAGGTGATCTCATTAAAAAAGTATGTTTCTCCTTATATGTTGATTATTCTTGCTCTTTACTGTGTTTTGTATATAAATTCATTTCAATTCATTCATATTAGATATACTCTGGCTCCTGGTTCCAATTTAAAGGTCGAATTATCATCATTGTTTGTTTTTCTTTATTTGGAAAGTGCTTGTGGTAATTTGAAGAGTTTGCAAGAGACAGGAATCTCAAATAGTTGTTGACCAGACTAATGCAAGTTTTATATGTAAAATGTGCAGCTTCAATCCTTGATGTCTCAAATTTGGTCGCGCATTCAGGAGCTAGAATGGTCATCCTTCACCCACATTTATCATGAGCTCAATCAACTAGCAGATAAGCTCTCCGAGGAGGCATTCAATTAGTAGCTAGCTAATGAATTATCAGCAAGATCAAGGTTGTGGCACACCCAAAAAAATGGCAACTCGCAAAATTTAAGCTAACAACAACACCTACTCATGAAACGGACAACTTGTCTCCCTCAAGGACCACCGTCTTCTCCTTCATCAGGCAATACTTCCTCAACAACTCACTCAACTGCATCATTTCTATACCCCCAACAATCTATTTATGTTATTGTGACCATAACATTTTTCGAATAATTTTATGTTTCATAGGTGAATTTCAAATGCCAATTTACTATTTGAAAACCAAATTTTTATCCCTTGTACCTAATGAGCCTTCTTCATTGAATATTTTTTTGAATGGTGTTTTGTTTACTAATTTTTATCATTCAATGATTTTTTATATGTCAAGATTCTTCTCTATTTCATGCCTTACAGTGTTTTCTTTGCAACATCTAGTGCAATTGCTAGTTTAAATTTTTGCACATATTTAAAAAAATAAACAATTTTAGACTTTAGTTCATGGAATGTAACTCAATTGACAATTACCTTTTTATGAAGTTATATTATGTTATAACATGAGATTCAAAGTTCAAATCCCCTTAAGTGGCCAACCAAAAAATAATGTTTTTTATCTATTTATTTATTATATTTTTAGAATGTGGTTTTAATTGAAAAAAAAAATATAATATAAAATAAATAAATATCATGACATGAGCAAATTTCATGTGGTTTGAATATCTATTTTTAAAAATAAAAAAATTAATTGTCCACTATCCACTCATGGATATTTCAATGCAAACTTCAGAATGCTAATGATTTTGTCTTAATTGCTAACTATCTTAAATGGGTTTAGTCTTAATTGTCATTGTCTTAAGTTGCTATTGTCTTAAATATTTTTGTCTCAAAGTTTTTTTGTCTTAAATAAAAAAATTTGTCTTAAATATTTTTGTCTCAAATTGCTTTTGTCTTAATTTTTTTTTTTTGACTCAAAGTGCTTTTGTCTTAAATATAAAGTTTTGTCTTAAAAAAAATTTGTCTTATTTTTTTTTGTCTTAAATCATTTTTGCCCTTTTGTCTCAAACTATTTTTGTCTTAAATTTTATCTTTAAGACAATTCAATTAATTTTAAATTTTAATATAAAATAACTAAAATAAAAAATGACTTTTTAAGACCAAAGTAGTGCAAAAGTAGTGCAAGCTATGTTTACTTGGGTTAAGAACCCGGGTCATACGGACTTATAAAGAAAGAGGGCACATCGATCCGATCGTTATACAATAGGGGTCATGAGACAGGCAGGAGCATTAGACATAGAACACACGTAGGCTTTAGTCTTATCAATGTACATGCCACCTTTAAAATTGTTTCCAAGTGACAGTGACATTAAACTTTAAGCGTAACATCATCTTTCTCACTCAAGAGTAGTTACATTGACCTTTAAGCGTAACATCAGCTTTTGCGTGCCCTTCTTTTCTGTCCAGCGCATAGATATGACCGATTCATCGTCTGCATTTCCTTGTTGTTTCTCCATGTCATAAATTTATGTCTGTATTACTCGGTTGTCACCATCATCTCCTGCAGGCAGGAATAATAAATAAAGTGTGAAGGCATCTAAATATACACCGAAGCCTGTGTAGAAGTCATTAGGAAGTCAATGTGAATAATTGAAAGACAGACAGTAGGACGATAAATCAGGAAGGAGATATGAAGAAAGTGTGGTGAAATTCAATGAATCGAGGACTGTAGAGGAAAAGATATGTGCTCATCTGTCGTCCTGGAAATGAAATTCGGTGGTCTTCCATCATCCAACAAAAATGGCGTATAGATGTGATGTGAAAGAAATCGGGTAGGGATATGAAGAAAGTGTGGAGAAATTCAATGAAACGAGAAGTATAGAGAAAAAAGATATGTGCTCGTCCGTCGTCCTGGAAATGAAATTCGGTAGTCTTCCATCATCGAAAGGTGCCGTATAGATGTGATGTGAAAGAAACCTCTGGGAAATTCTCGGTGAAGGATTAGGAATAAAATGATTTTACAAATTATACTTTGAGAAATGCATCCAAAATTTAATCTTTTCTAAATAATACTTGAAACTGGATCCAAAATTTAATCTTTTCTACTGGATAGATCTAGATTTAAAATATATATATAATTTAAAGTTACGGAGCTATATAGACACATTAAAAAAGTAAATGCATAATTTTGCAATTTGAAATGGTTATGATAAAAGGGTGTTTCCAACATAGTTTTGTGGTTTTTTTGGATTTTTAATTGAATCTAATAAATTAAAAAAATGTCATATGAAATGAGATTATTATTATTATTTAAATTTAATATTAAGAAACTGTAGTATTATAACAAAATTTATTTACAAATTAAAAACTTTCATATAAATCATATTATATTAAAAAATATATATTTGAATTATATATCATTATTATTATATTATGCTTTTTTTAATTAATAATAATAACAATTAAAAATTATAACCTAATTAATTTTTTCCCTGTATTTTTATTTTATTTTAACTAATTTGATATACATTAGGATATAATATAAGTTTTTTTGTATTCTTATTAGAACTTTATTTAATTTATATGGCTACCATAATTATATGAAACAAGTGTGTAACCTCTAAACCATTTACATCCTTCAAAGATTGACTAATTATCTCTTGACACCATTAAAAACCTGCCACGTGTAATCTTGCCACATAATTCATGATCACCCCATCAGCCTAGCTTGTGGGTCCCACTGGGCTCAGCCTCTTCCTACCAACTTCCTTTGTGTCTGATAACAGGGATATCAAGGTGCACAAATAGTTTACGATTGGAAAAAATCCTGGACCCTCAGATCCTTAGATATATGTGGATCACCACCATTCCTAAACACTTCCAAACATGGCCCACATTCGGGGATTGGCGTGCTCACACCTTGTCCTTACCCTCGGATGTCCCTAATTTCTCATTTACATCAGCCTCTTGTGACAACAACCAACTTTGCGCCAAATATTTGTCAAATGGATGCACTCCAAACTTCGCATGAAAATTTGGCCAAATTTGCAGATAGAAACAATACAGACTGGATCGAGGCACCAGAGGTTTTTTTTATTACTGATTAGTAAAACTTCTCCGTTGTATTTCGAAATGGATACCGGGTTGCATTTGACGATTAGGAAGTTCATTTGGTGGCAGTTAGGATGGCTATCCACGGCTTCTGCACAGCTCGAGTTAAGTGAACCGGTAACAGGCTCCGCTAATTTTCCTGATTTAGGAATCACTTGCTTAGGCAATCTAGCAACTTTTGTTGTAGTTTGCATGAAAGGAATGCTCACTCTGGAAATGGGTGCCAGGGATGTACTGGCTGCCACAAGAGGCCCCAAATTACAGAATGTAAATGGGTTTGGACTGAGCACATGCAGAGAATATAAAGATGTTTCTGCTGTAATGTTGTCGACCCATACTCCCAATTCTTCCATCAAACAATTTATGAAGTATATGTCGTATGCGCATGATGTGCATTCCATCGTATTGCAATGTGTTCCTTTAAAATCTGCACCGGTCACTACAGGTATTTGTCAATGCAGTGGATATGAAGGAACATGCCAATGCATTGTGTTCTGGACAGTGCAGGAGATCACAATGATGCTTGTTCGTCGAATACCTGGAACACTAAAAGGTCTCTCTGATTCCCTCTTGTTACTCCCATCTCTGAAATGCCTGAGAAATGGCTGCCATGGTTGCAACCAGGGCTTGTTGCATGTGGAGGGGGAGACATTGAGAGAGGGTGACCCCAAGGTAGAATTCCCGGCTGCAGTCTGTCAAACACTCGATTATACTTCTCGGGAATCCATTGTAGAAGAACGAATTTGCATTTGCATTTCAGTGAATCCACCGGGCGATGATCACTGGACAAAGCTGCTGATGAGATCTTTCACGTCTAAGGATAAGGAAGAGCGAGGAGTCATGGTCATGGCTTCGGATGCGCTGAGAAACTACTTGGCCGAGTGCAGAGAAGAGAGAGTGGAAACAGTAGAATACAATACCATTTCTTTTATAATGCCAAGGTTCGTAGAAGTGTTTTTGAATCTTCTACTAACCGGGTGGTTCAGAGTTGATGGTTTCTCTAGTGCTCTGGTGGCCAGAAAGGCAGTAAGAAATTATGTGGTGGACAGTAAAGGAAATGGGTTTGCTGCCAATGCATTTCTGACTAAAGCTCTCGTAAACTATAATGCCGATAATACCAATGTTTGCCAAATGCTGACCTTTAGAGGTAATCTTGTAAGCCTCAGAACCTTGTCGCTCATGGTGGGTTGTGGAAACCTGATTTGCTGTATTGCTTGGATGGTGCTTATTGCAGTTGAAGGTGGCCCTGGAAAATGGTTTGATCTACGCTCCGTGCCACCCTCGAAACCTAGAGTTGCACTGATAATGGCAGTAATGGTATTTGGTTTGCTCGTCACCAGCGTGGATTTGTATTTAAGCAAGTTTGATCGTTGGGCAAAGCATCTGTCTGAACGGAGAAAGCCACCCGCTATTACAGGTTGGGCAGTAATGATAGCTGTGGAGATAGTATGTATTGTATATTGCAGCGTAGTGGTCGGAAGCGTGGGCATTAAGGGTTTTGGGGCGTGGCTATATAGTGTTGTACAAGGTATAGTTTGGGTGAAATGGGGAATTAGCAGTTATCTTTTGGGGGAGTATCTGGATGAGGGGGATATTCCACGAAAGGGTGTCCATGGAATTGTGGAGTGTGGAATTTCCGAAGACGTCAGTGTGGTGAGAATGCGCCATGGCATTATAATGTACTGTGAAGTATTTTTACTCAATTCTCTGCTGGCGGGATTTAGGGGCAACTGGAATTACTCGTGGAAAGGCTTCAGCATGTAACTCGTGTATTTTTTATTAGTTGGATTGTATTTTTGTATCTGTGCCTTTCAATTTCATCCGGAAGCGCATCGTGTATTTTTAAATAAACATTAGTTGGATTCTGTTTGTACACGCGTTTGGATTATGTTTCTATCTGCTTTTGAAATTAATCACGAAGCGCATAACTCTCTTTTTTTTTTCCTGTTTGATTTAGAATCAGTTATTTCCCTTTATTTATTAACATTTTTTTTTCGAAAACATGAGAAAGTAATATAAAACAGGGGATGAGGATCTCGCTGGTTCTTTTTCTGTGTTTGAAGCAAAACATTTCTTATCTTTGATTAAAAAATGCTCTAAAAACCAGTTCATATGCTTGATTAACATTGTTACAGTAAAACAGTTTTTATCCTTGATTAAACAATGTTCTAAAAACCATTTCATGTTTGATTTTTTTTATGAAGAAAAAACACACTATAGTATATTAATGAAACAGAGATGGCTACAGAGCATCTTTATGGATAAGAGTCAAAATCCGCTCAGAATATCAGTTTCTATGTTTGATTAACATTTTTGCAAATGTTTTGCCAGTTGTTTGGAGGCTAAAAACCAGTTCATATGCTTGATTAACATTGTTGCAGAAAAACAGTTTTTATCCTTGATTAAACAATGTTCTAAAAACCAGTTCATGTTTGACTTTTTTTATGAAGAAAAAACACACTATAGTATATTAATGAAACAGAGATGGTTACAGAGCATCTTTATGGATAAGAGTCAAAATCCGCTCAGAATATCAGTTTCTATGTTTGATTAACATTTTTGCAACTGTTTTGCCAGTTGTTTGGAGGGATATTCTCAAAAGTGAAAACATTTCTGATTCTCCAAATTCCCTATATTCATTATATGATAAAGAAAGCTAAGGTTCGGTGTTATGGATGGTCCACAGGCCAACAACCAAAGCAATAAAAGATGCCACAATGGTCCCAGATTACACATAGCTTTGTCATTCTAATCACATTTTCCATACGAAAGGACATAGGATGAAGAGATAATTGAAAAAGACATAGGATGAAGATATAATTAATGTCCTCTCGTGCAAATTTACAGAGGCAGCATCTTTCTGGCCCCTCCCTTTATTTATTACTTGTGGTTTTCATTATTATTCTTTCATTATTGGTTTATATTCTATTGGAATATGGTCGTAGTGAAGAAGACGTAACTTTAATCTGGAATGTCCTGATTGATATAATATTGTAATTAGAAATATAAAAGATATTATTTAGATTGTAAAGTTAATAACAATTAAAAGGGATACATATGAAAGTGTAGATTGGTTTTTTTTGTTTTTTTTTTTTGGAGTAGAATGGGTGGGTAAGATTTTAATAAAGTTCAAATGTTCAGCAATGGTTTGGATGATACTAGGTTTACACAATTTTAATAATTTCTGGGTATTTTTTTTAAGATGGAAAAAGTTGATTTATTAGTAAAAAAAATACTATAGGCAATTCTGGGTAATTTTTTAAGATGGAAAAAGTTGATTTATTAGTAAAAAAAAATATTATAGGCAAATCTCTTGGCTTTAAATCAAGGCCTTTTTTGGATGTATCAACCAGTAAAGAGTGAGATACACACTTGGTAAAGAGTGAGATACACATTTGTGAGAGGTGCTCATGAGTTTCATTAATTTCTTTTTAGTTCTTTTCATGGCATCCTAAGGGAACACCATTCAACAATGGATGATCAACCTTTTCCAATTTTTTGGCTCCAAAGAAGAGCATTGTAACAAAAGAAATCAAGACGATTTAGGGGGTGTCGATTTATGGGGAAATAATCCAGGATTTATTGGTAAAGGATTTTAAATTGTGGCGCTGTTCATGTATGCAAAGGACTCAAGGAAGGAAGGTGTTTCATAGGTAGAGATCTTGAAGTTAAAGCATGTGAAAAAGAAATGTCAATGTGTTAAGCTTAGGAATACAATGGAATAAGTTTTGGGGGAGGATATCCTTATGGAGTAGGTCTTAAGTGTAGAGTTTAACAGTGGAAGAGGAAACAACCCCCAAAGTCTCTCCTTGAAGAGGTTTCTAACATCCAAAAGTATGAGGATTTGGGGGATAAGTCTAATGCAAATGGTGGTCTATTGCATGGGAAGATGGAAGGGGGGTTCTTTAGGAACTCTTGAATGGTTATGTGAGAAGAGATGTGTTTAGAGGAACACCTTTTAAGGTCAAGATGCTTTGATGATCATGATTCCCCAGAGGTCTCTACTGGAGCTCAAACACTAGAAAATTTGATGAAAATACAAACTAAGATCAAAATGCTAAGGATTTAGGCAAGATCGTTCTAAAGTCCCTTGAAGTTTTAATAGTAGAGAAGGAGCATCCCTTACACTTGTTGATATGTCGATTTCCATAATTTGGTGTTCTTAAGGAGGATTCACAAGAAATTCTAGGAAAGGACCAAAGGAAATTCTAGTAAAGGTAACGGTGTGATAGGCAAGGAAGAAGAAAATAAGGAAAATGTTCATTTTCAAGACCATTTAGCTCCTCAATTCTCAATGGGGGTTCAAGAGAATATGGTTAACCTTAATTCTGTATCCTCTACAAACTATGGTTGTTCATGATACCACTTTATGTCTAGGATAGAGGAAAAGTAGGGGGTTCTTGTAGGTGTTAAGGGATGGATAAGTAGTGATAGTTAGGGAAGGATAATAGAATGCCCTAACAAGGAGAACAAACCTGTCTCATGCTCAAAATATAGATTTAAGAGAAATTCAAGTAGGTAATACAAAGATAACAATATAGGGATCTCAAAGCAAGGCAAGCCTCAGGTAGGATTAAACTATGATAATCTTATCGTTAAATATTGAAGGGATGGAAATCCCTCAAAGAAGAATGCCATGGGTAGAGTAGTGGAACTTCAAAACACGATATACTTATAATTCAAAAACTATGGGGGAGGGTAGGAAACTTATAATAGACTCACTTTCCTTTATCTTAAAATATTGGAATTTGTTAGCAGTTGATGTTGAAGGAGGCTTGGGGGTTTTCTTACTTGGTAGAGATAGATATATTTAAGAATGATAAATTCTATGTTTTTATTTCAAACATAAGAGAGAAGTTCTTATCTTTGGATCTAAAGAAAGTTTTGAATGGTTAACATGTATGGGCCTTATGATAAGAGAGACCTTTTTCTAGAGCCCAAGTATTTTCACATAACTTCTTAAAGAATGATAATGTAATTTTGGAAAGGAACTTAACTTTTGCAAAAAATAGGTCATATCTATGAACAAAAATTGATTTATTAGCAAATTTTTCCTTACACAAAAATTGAGTCAAATTGACATAGTGGATGTTGGAACATTAAAAATGGTTCTACATGAAGGAATTATGGAACTAATTAAAGAACTAGGATAAACAAGTTGGGTGAAAATGTGAAGTTGGGTTACACTTTTTGTCCTTTTTTGAGAAAAAAATTTCATTTATTTTATTTTATTTTATTTTATTTATTTATTTATTTATTTTTCCGTTCTTCAACTTTCTGCAAGCCAAAACAACTTTTCTGTTTAGAATTTCATTTTGCGATAAAAATAAAAGTTGTCAAAAATTTTATTAGCTTTCTATTACTTATTTTTTGGAATTTGTTTATACACATTTGATATGTCAACTTAGCGTTTCTTTGAGTGTGTGTTTTTTAACAATCAAAGTATTCATAAAAAGTCATGTTAATACACGTTGGTGTATTTTTTGAAAATTTTGTGTTTTTGAGAAACAAAATGTGTTACAACAATCTAGACAGAGTCTACTTCAGTTTCGTTATATTTACAAAACCAACTGATGCATATCATAATTACTAGAATTTTTTGAACTGATCCAATATGAAAAAACTGCATATTTTGAATATGTTTCGCTACACATGAAATTTCTCAACATATAAGTTATAAACTAAAAATCGAAAAACTACTCATTACAGACGACGGACCAATGTAATGCACCATAATTTTTTCAATTTTTTTTACAGTGTGTTTTGGAAGATACAGAATATTGATTTCACTGAATCATAATGACCTTCAGAAAATTTTTCACCCATTTTATTACAAAATTAATTAAAATTAGTAAATATTTATGAAATTCCATAAAAGCTATATTTCCTGAAAGTAGATTGAATGTTGCAAATGCTTGTCTTGGTTTCGACAATTAATTCAGAAAGTTTCATGGAGTTTAATTCGTCCAAAGTTGAATAAATGTATTCAGAGCTTGGCTCTGTGTAATTGTAGACGTGTTAGTTCGGCCGAACTTTTAAAAAAAGTTCGGCCGAATTGTTTTTTGCACTGACGGCCCGTCAAGTCTAATGACACAAAAGTTCAGTTGAATTACTTACAAAAGTTTGGCTGAACTTTTACTTGACTTTTTGTTTGTCGGAAAATACAACGAATCCCCTCCAAAAAAACATTTCGCGGCAATATAAATTAACGTAAACACATTCATTATTTTCACATAATTTCGGACATTTCTTCATTTGGTCTGATTTTCCAAAGGATTTTTTAGGTTTAAGGACTTTTTGGCATAACATTCAAAGGACATTTCTTGGGGGTATGTGATACATTTTTTGGATTTTTTTGAACTTCATTTTTTTAAGGTATTTTGATTTTAGAGGTTTTGGGCTTAATTTTCATTTATTTTTTTTTAAGGTATTTTGTTTTTAAAAGTTTTGAGCTTAATTTTCATTGTTTTTTTTAAGGTATTTTGTTTTTAGAAGTTTTGGGCTAAATTTTCATTGTTTTAGAGGTTTTGGGCTTAATTTTCAAAGGACATTTTTTTGGATATATTTTGTTTTTAGAGGTTTTTGGGCTTAATTTCGAAAGGACTCTTTTTAGGCTTAATATTCAAAGGACATTTTTTGGACGTATTTTTTAAAGTGATATTTTTTTAGAGGCTTTTTGGAAGTATTTTTTGAAGTGGCATTTTTTAAGAAGTTGGGCTTAATTTTCAATGGACATTTTTTGGAGATATTTTTTGAAGTGATATTTTTTTAGAGTACATGTTTTGGGTTGAAGTAAATCTTTTATAATGATTTTTTAAAATGAGTTTTTGTCTAACTTTTTAAATGATTTTTTTTTGCAGGATTTGGAAGGAAATATTTTGAGCTTCATTTCATTTTAGAAGACATTTCTTTCTTGGATTTTTTAAAGTAAGTGTTTTGGATTGAAGTATGCATTTTTTGCAAAATTTTTAAAATGAGTTTTTTTTTATAAATTAAATCTTTTGTGATGTTTTAAAATTGAGTTTTTCTCTAAATTTTTGAAGAAAATATTTTGAACTTCATACTCTATTATCATGGGAAATCGAAGGAATTGCATGAGAAAATATGATCGAACAAGAGACCTTGAGGAACGTAGAGAAGAGGGGAGAGAATCTCGCAAAATAAAGAGAGAAGCACTCTCAAATATTGAAAGGGAAAATCAACCTCAACTAGAAGTTGAAGTAGGTATGTAAATGTAAATATTATGAATTTGATATTTAAAATTTTCTTAACGTAAAATGTGAAGCTTAATTTTTATTTGATGGACTAGTTTGAAAAATATTTTGCAACGTAAACAGAGAGAGATATTCCTCAAAACATTGATGATGAGATGCAAAATTTTGAAAGAGAAAGCGAAAGAGATATTGAACTAATGATTGAAGATGGTGAAAATGTTGAAAGAAATTCAAGTGAAGAAATTGAATCATAAGGTATATATATTGAACACATGCACGTATTATTGAAATTATACATATTTATTAATTTAGTTATTTATTGAATATGTAAACTTATTATGTACTATTAATTTGAATATGTACAGATGAAATCAAGGTCGATGTTGAGATGTTAGAAAATGTTGACACTCACACATATGGAGATAAAAGAGCTGACCATGTTATACAATATCGTGTTAAATACATTTTTGATACGTACTTCATAAAGGAAAATGTGGCAGTTCAAGCCCAAGCATTGAAAGGTCTCCTATAATTAAGGAAATTAAAAGAAGCTATGACTTTATTGGGTATTGAAAAATCAACAAAAGGTAAAAAAATGAAGAAAAATGTGATACAAAATATAAATAGTGCTATAAATTCAATTAGAAGATCCAAACAGTAAAATGTTTCAGTTGTACGTAGAGCAATACATATGGTAGTGGTTTCATCAAGTACTAAAGAAAATTGCTTGATAAAATTTATGGTACGAGCATTAGGAACCTCACGAATTTTTTTTCACAAACATCGGAAATTTTGATTGAAAATAGATGTAAATAATGAACTCACTTGTTGGAGAGCTATTTGTAGGCAACCATACAAAGATAGACTTGGAAAAAATGTTAAAAAAACAATATATGAATATTGGAAGAAAAAATCACGTGTTTCGCCAAATGCAAGGGATGTGATGTGAAGAAGAATAGCATGAAATAAGTATGAAACACATGAAAAACATTTCTTGGACACCACTCAGATAGAGTTTTTCAACAAGTTCAAAGAAGAGAATCATGAAATTGATGTCTCAATCAGTGATTTTGTGCAACAAAAACCATGGTATGTAAAAACTATCACCGTACGTGACACTTATTGTTGTCGTTATCATGTGGAATTTCAGTTATATTATGACACATTCCTTAATTTTGGTATAACATTTTGGAAAGATTCACCTCCTCCTTCCACTATCTATGATTTCATATCTCAAATTGTATGTGGAAGAGAAAGCCATGAATTATTTTACCAAAAGAAATGTGTTGGTGGTAAAAAAATGCGATGATTATGGAAATTTGACTAAATTTCAAAACAAATATCATATTGATATAAATGATCAATCATTGTCCAGCATGAAAGTGAAATGGAAGAGATATGAATATATCCATACATCGATTCAAGGTTCAAATAATGCTAAAAGAATTGAAGTACAAGAAGAAGAAATTTTTGTGATAGATTTTTTGAGAAAGTTTGAGACAGAAATTTATAAATACACCAAGCATTCCCATATAGCTCAATGGCAAGAATTTCAATTCAAAAAATCCCGTGAAGTTTTTCCACCAGGGACCATTTTGTCACTAATTGATTTTTGCAGAAAACTACACATTTGTTCCACTAAAAGAAATTCAGAGTGAATACTATCATTCTGACCATGTCTCCATGCTTTTCCATATTCTATATAGACATGCTGAAAAAAACATTGATCATATATAAAACACCAGTGAAAATCAACATGTTATTAAAGAATATCACATTTATATCAGTGATGATCATACACATGATACATATTTTGTACAACACTGTTTTGGAAAGATTTATGACTCTTTGAAAAGTCGTGGAATAAAATTCAATGAAAATTAAATATGGTCAGATGGATGCCCAGGTCAATTCAAATCTTCACGATCATTCTTTTGGTTGTGTTGTCTTCATAAGAAAACCTGCATTAAACATTGTTGGAATTTCTTTGAGACTGGCCATGAAAAATGAGAACATGACGGTGCAAGGGCATGCATAAAACGAGCACTTCGACGATATCAAATGGACCCCTCTGCAAACCGACTTGTGGAAGCTAAAGAAATTGTTCAATGGTGCATCGCTGCACTAAGCTATGAGACTAACCGATCAAGGGAAGTGCGAAGGTACTTTCAGTTTAATTTTTATTGGATATCCAATTTTAAACAATGCACATTTTTCACAATGATTATCTTTGATTGTATTTTGATATCATATTTACATTCTTCTTTGAATTTTCCATATGGGTGTTTTTGGCATATTGGGGTCGAAGATGTAGATAGATCGATCCAAAATGATGTTGAAACAATAAAAGAGACTCGAAAATTGCATTCAATTAAAACAAAGTTGTCCACAAATGTGTTTGCATTAGATAAAAGAAAATATCCGTGTTTTTGTCATGTTTTCATAGACAACACAGAATCCAATGATGTTTGTGAAAACAAAATGTATGTAAAAGATTGGAAACATACAAAGCTAAATATAAAGGGAAAATGTCTGTTGCAATGTTTGAAGAAATGCAATCAGAGAAGACTACAATATCATCTGATGGTGATCGAGTTTCTGATATTGTTAGAGAAGCTAACATTTGAATTCCTTTCAAATGATAGAGATCTAGAAATAGATACTAAAATTATTTTAAAGTTAATTTTTCATGTTAATTATGATCTAAATTTAAATACATAAGTTTGTTTTATTGTGTAGGAGATGTTTTTGCTGCAATTTCACCTACTGTCAACGATGAAAATGTGAAGTATTATTTTATGCGTTGCACTGAACGAAAGACGAAATTATTAAAAAATTATAATGATCACAGGTTTCCATATGACAGAGGATCTATTATACTAAAAGGTTATTTTTTCAGACAAACTAATCAAAGTGGGGATTTTTTTACTTTGAAGACTATGAACCTAATGTCATAAGTTGTCAATATAGTCACTTGGTGTGTGCAACACGCATAAAGTTGATAGAGGTTCAATCAAAGAAAAAAAGAAAATTAAGAAATGGAAAATGTCAAAATTCTATCATGAACGGATCATTGAAGATGGCATTCCATTGGAATTTTTTTGATTGAACTGCCCATAAATTTCTTCTCTTTGGATTCATGTTTTAGAACTTCCAAAACTCAACTAAAAATTGAACTGACTTGTTATTTTATTTGTGCAAGTGTTTGCACATGCAGATTGTTTTGGGACATGCACACTAGTATCAATTGAAAGTAGCTTTTCTATGTGCATTGATGAAAAATGTTGCACGTACTGGATATATATGTTCTAGAATGTAATTAGCTGAAAGTAGATTTTCTATGTGCATTGATGAAAAATGTTTCACCTGGATATATATGTTCTAGAATGAAATTAATTGAAAGTAGCTTTTCTATGTGCATTGATGAAAAATGTTGCACGTACTGGATATATATGTTCTAGAATTCAATTAACTGAAAGTAGTTTTTCTATGTGCAATGATGAAAAATGTTGCACATATTGGATATATATATGTTCTAGAATGCAATTAACTGAAAGTAGCTTTTTTATGTGCATTGATGAAAAATGTTGCAAGTACTGGATATATGTGTTCTAGAATGCAATTAACTGAAAGTAGCTTTTCTATGTGCATTGATGAAAAATGTTGCACGTACTGGATATATATGTTCTAGAATGCAATTAACTAAAAGTAGTTTTTCTATGTGCATTGATGAAAAATGTTGCACGTACTGGATATATATACATTATAGAATGTAATTTTAAAATTTTATCATTGTTTGACACATCTAATAAGACCTAGAATCTTATATATATATATATATATATATATATATATATATATATTTGTGTGTGTGTGTGTGTGTGTATGTATGTATGGTACTTCAATCATTTTAACATATATATTCAAACATATATATATATATATATATATATATATTTGTGTGTGTGTGTGTGTGTGTATGTGTGTATGGTACTTCAATCATTTTAACATATATATTCAAACATGTACTTAGATCATTTCTACATGTACATATATTCATGTGAACTTTTTTTATTTGAAAAATGACAACTTGAATTTTAAAAACAAAACATTATATCATAATCACATGCCAAATGTAGTTCAACCATCCAAAAATTGAGTTTAAAAAAAAAAACATTATATCACAACATTACTAAACATGCCAAATGGCAAATGTAGTTCAACTATCCAATAAAAAGAAAACATTAAATATCACAATCACATGCCAAATGTAGTTCAACCATCCAAAACTTAAGTTTTAAAAGCAAAACATTATAGATCACAACATTACTTCTCATGACAAATGTAGTTCAACCATCCAAAACTTAAGTTTTAAAAACAAAACAAATTATAACACAACATTACTTCACATGCCAAATGAACCATCCAAAACTTGAGTTTTAAAAACAAAAAATTATAGATCACAACATTACTTCACATGCCAAATGTAGTTCAACTATCCAATAAAAACAAAACATTATATCACATTCACATGTAGTTCACATAAAATATGTACAAAATTTGTAGATCTCACAAGTATCAAGTTATATATGACGGCATCTAGATAAGACTATATATAAAAAAGTAAATTTAATCTACTAAATCTATTGAAAATATAATGTTGCACGTGCATGTGCATCATCCATCAAATACAGATGGATGTAGTGTCTCTCCCAGCAAAGTCACGATCCTCGAGCTATCCTGCGAAGCATGGGGAACCTGTACACAATGTGTACAAACATTAAAATTTAATGTTTTAAAATTGAGTGAGAATATATATATCTTCATGTAAAAAAACAAAATGTAAAAAAAAATCATGCAATACCTCATGAGGTTCCCGCTCTATTTGTTGCTCGTCTACTAAAGCTTCCCCCACTGGAACATCTTCAACAGTAAAGTGTACAATATACATGTACAATTATATATATATATATATATATATATATATATATATATATATATATATTAAAAAATTTCAAATGAAAATGAATTTATAAAATTATTTTCAATAATATTAAAAAAAGTTAGACAACTTGTTCAAATGGTTGAAATTGTGTGGATGTTCCTATCTCCATCATACACTCCATCGCCAGAGTCTGTGGAGAAAAGAAATCCTCTATAGGAACCTAAATTCAAAAAATTTAAAGTATAAAATAACTCAAGATCTAGATCTCAATTTATAATAGAACTTTTGAACTTCAATTTATAAATTATAACTTAAAAACATATATTTAAGTGAAAAATTGAATACTTGTGCTAGTGGATTTGGCACATCACCTAAGAGAGACTCCAAAAGAAAATCTCCAAAACTAAAATTCAAAAAATTTAAAATAACTCAAGATCTCTAGATCTCAATTTATAATAAAACTTTTAAACTTCAATTTATAAATTATAACTTAAAAACATATATATATTTAAGTGAAAAATTGAATACTTGTGCTGGTGGATTTCGCACATCTCCTAAGAGTAGCTTGGAAAGAAAATCTCCAAAAACCTAAAATTCAAAATTTTTAAAATAACTCGAGATCTAGATATATCTCATTTTTTAATGGAACTTTTTGAGGTGGAATATATAACTCAAAAACATGTTTAAAAGTGAAAAATTGTTCATACTTGTGATGGTGGATTTGGCACGTCTCCAAAGGAAGAAGAAGGTACTGCCATCCCAAAGACATCGGACGGAATCAGAATCTATTAAAACATTTTATTATATATATACATGTACATGTGTGCACACTTATTTATTTTAAAAATATCTCATCATATTTCAATATATATAATAATAGATAAAAAATAATTGTACATCATCATGTGTTCACTTAAAATACATTAACATTTGCCAACATATCTTAATGGTGAGAACCATCTTGATTGTATGATTGATGGTGAAACCCATATTGATTGTTTGAACCGGAGGCTCTGACCGTGATATTTCTTCATTCATCAAGCGCAACAACTGCAAATGGTGTTAACATATAATAATACATTTTTGTTAGATTAATGTATACAAATAAATGTATGTATATATGTATTTATTACAAATTTTACATGTGTTAAAATAATCACCCTAACCATTAACACATACTGTTCCGATGCCCATTTGCTCATGAACAATTAGGTCCTGCCAACCATTGCGACAATTCTTTGCATATGTTTTGAGATCTTCAACACTCATGTTGTCAATCTCTTCATCTGTATAATACACAAAATTAGCGTGTGCATTCTCACATGCTTTTTGTCGATTCAGACAAACATTGACTCCACCCAATCCACTGTGAACATTGTCAATATGGCATCCCTTGCTTCTCGACTAATTTGAAAAGTGGTATCCATCTATGACCACAAAGTTTAGACACGAAGAGGTCGACTAACCAATGGTGGCTCAGGGCGAGGTAACTCAACATCACGCCTAGCACCCCTATGGTCATACAATCAACCTTTCCCAGGACCAAAAAATTCATAGGGAAGGTCATTGTAATTAGGTTTCATTTGCAAAAATAATTCCACATAAAATAGTTTTGCAAAAAAAAGCAGAACCTCGTCGTTCCATGGGATTCTTCCATAGGCCGCAAGGTGTCTATCATACAAATAGTGAGCTATATGAAGGTGCTTGAAATATTTCACCTTCCACATCTTTCTTTTTGGCCCTTCTTTGAAATTAAACAGAGACTTGGCCATTTCTATATTAACTCTTTGTTTAACAACCTCCCATGTATCGAGACCCATCACTATTTCATTTCTTTTTCTCATCACTTCTACAAAAGTATCAGTGGTTGGCCCAAGCTTTAAGTACACATCTACTAGTTTGCTTAAAGAGTGTGTAACTTTTTCCAAGCTTTGTTGACTCTCAGTAGGGAGAGTCAAAGCCACAAGGTCTCTCTTCAATTTTGCATGAAGATGTTGACACCTTTGTAAGGTGCATTGCTGCATGTTTGTTTCCCAAGGTATATCGAAAATGTCGAATGGATAATTCGTGGTTGGTGTACAACCTTCTTCTTGAATGACGCGTTCTGCCCTACGTCTTTTTTGAGCAACATTTCGAGCAACATTTTCAACCTCTGCATCAATATATAAAAATTTTTATATTAAAAAAAGACATGTAAACAAATTTTTACAAATTGAATGAAAATAATATTCAAATTGATGGCCACCTCGATATGGTGGTTAGCATCTTGCCCACCTTAAGACTGTTGAGAACCCAAACGACCCTGCTGAGAACCAGAACGACCATCGATTGGTTGAGAACCGACACGACCATCCATTGATTAGCCTCTGGGGGAATACATATCACCACCTTCACGCAATTCGCCAGCACTTATTGATGTCCCTCCAAGGGAATGTGTACCACCATCCACCTCACGAGATGAGAGAGAAGCTTCATAAAAAAATATAAATTTATAATCAATTCAAAAATACATTCATATATATAAATACATGTACATATTCATTGGTTAAATTGCATGAACCATACCATGATTGTGTGGACCATGGACATGCTCCATTGATGGAGTAGACACCCTTGTCCTCCTACCTCCTAAAAAATAAAAAATGAAACTTATTAACAACTAATTTAACTCACAAAATTGATAAAAAATCAATTCCATATGTACACACATGTATGTATATGTATGGAGATTTAAGATTATATTTAAATACCATGAACATCCCTCGATCCCTGATCCCCCTTTCTCGTAGAGATATGGGATTATTTTGATTTTCTTCGTTCATTCTCCATGATATATATATATATATATATATATATATATATATATATTGTGGACATATACGATTGTTTTTTTTAAATTACTATTTAAAATAAATTCAAAATAAATTTCAAAAATTTAATGTAATTTGGTGTACACAAATTATGTAAAACACAACTTTCAAAGCACTAATTGATGTGTGAAACTCAATTTAAGAAATTTTTTTATAAAAATGTTAAGTTCACCAAATTGCGCTTTACATGGTGGGAGCACCCTTGGTATATAATTGAAAACATGGTGGGAGCACACTTGGTATAAAATTGAAAAAAAAATGGTCATTAAAAAAAAACATGAAACTCCATTTAAACAAAAATTTGTTGAAGTCCTCACATTTTAATTTTATAAAACTGTGAAGTTCACCACTTGTTGCAAATGTGAAGTTCACCAAGTTGCACTTTACATGGTGTGGTGCGATCACACTTAGTATATAATTGAAAAAAACACATGGTCATTAAAAGAGACGCATTTATAAGTACAAAACACACACATATCCAAGATATGTTACAATGTCCATCAATAAATTTTGAAGGAAAGCGTCTCAACATTAATTCATCTTTGAGAGATGAATCTTGAATTTTTTAAGAAGAGCGTCTCAAAACTAATTCATCTTTGAGAGATGAATCTTGCATTGGCATTGCCCCGTATAATTCTAATTCATCTATTAATTCATCTTTGATAGATGAATCCTGAATTGAAATTTCCCCATGTAATAGATCAGCATACATCTTATTAACATTTTTACAATGTCTTATACTAAAAAATTGAAATTGGCTAACAATATTGTTTGCTTTTCCATGCAGTTGTTTTAGCCTCTCCTTCTTAACTTGGTACATGCCTTTCATCTGGTTACACACAAGTTCGGAATTGGTGAAAACTACAATTCCATTTGTTCCATACTCCCTAGTTGTTCCCAAGCCTTATATCAATGCAATATAATATGCCTCATTTGTTGTTCTTTCCCATATATTCATTTTCCTTTAGACGACCTTAAAAGTCGCAATATTGGAAAGCACATATGTAATCATTGCTTTCCCTGGATTGGGATAGCAAGAAAAATCTATGCATAATGTCCATTTTTCAACCATATTTAGTGGATTTTTTTTATCCCTGAAAAAAACAAATTCAATAAAATATATTAAATTAAAATTTATTGCAAATGCATGGGAGAAATGACACATGTGCATGAGATAAATGACATGTGCATGGTTTATCTTAAATTTTGACTTAAAGTTTATGGTAGAATTCAAATCTAGAAATGAGATGCATTAGAGATTGCATTGCCTAGAGTTTAAGGGAGATTTATGACAAATATACATGGTTCATGCATGGTTTGCCTTAAAATTTATGGCAGAAATCACATCTAGAAATGACATGCCTTAAGAAAGGATGAGATCCAGAGGCTACCTAGCCCTTTACATGCCTTAAGAAAGGATGAGATCCAGAGGTTATCTATCCCTTTACAGACTCCTTTAGAACTTGTAGAAGTTAAGACTCAACAAACAAACTAAAATCCTATGGAAGTTCAACCACTTTAGGTTCAGTTTTTAGGCCTTAAAGTTTGCCTTGAATTAATGGGGTAAAGCCTTGAGTTTGGGGGATCCTATCCTATGGAAGTTCAACTAATTTAGGTTCAGTTTTTAGGCCTTAAAGTTTTCCTTGAATTAAAGGGAGGAAGCCTTGAGTTTGGTGGATCCTATCCTATGGAAGTTCAACTACTTTAGGTTCACTTTTTAGGCCTTAAATATGGGAGAAAGCCTTGAGAAATGACACATTCTTTAAAGTTAATGGGAGAAAGCCTTGAGAAATGACACATGCTTTAAATTTTTCCTAAGAGTTTATGGGAGAAATGACACATGTACACAATTTGCCTTAAAGTGGTAGTGGTTTATGGATATTAAAATGCAGAATTTCTATTTAGATCTATTCCAGAGATTGACTATAGGGGCATTTACTGGATATGTCACTTTTCAGAAAAGATGAGATCTAGAGGCTACCTGGCCCTTTACAGACTTTGACTTTAGAACTTGTAGAAGTTAACACTCAACAGATAGACTAAAATCCTATGGAAGTTCAAACAAGCTAAAATTCTATTGAAGTTCAACCACTTTAGGTTCAATTTTTAGGCCTTAAATTTTGCCTTAAATTAATGGGAGAAAGCCTTGAGTTTGGGGGATCCTATCCTATGGAAGTTCAACTACTTTAGGTTCAATTTTTAGCCCTTAAAGTTTGCCTTGAATTAATGGGAGAAAGCCTTTAGAAATGACACATGCTTTAAAGTTAATGGGAGAAAGCCAATGACACATGCTTTAAAAACTTTGCCTAAGAGTTTATGGGAGAAATGACACATGTACATAGTTTTCCTTAATGTGGTTGTGGTTTATGGATATTAAAATGAATAACTTCTATTTAGATCTGTTCCAGAGATTAACTATAGGGGCATTTATTGGATATGTCACCTTTCAGAAAAGATGAGATCTAGAGGCTACGTAGCCCTTTACAGTCTCTGCCTTTAGAAATTGTAGGAGTTAACACTCAACAGACAGACTAAAATCCTATGGAAGTTCAAAATCCTATGGAAGTTCAACCACTTTAAGGTTTTAGGCCTTAAAGTTTTCCTTGAATTTATGGGAAAAAGCCTTTAGTTTGTGGGGAAAATGGCATATCCATGGTTTGCCTTAATTTTAAGAGAGAAATCAGATCTAGAAATGACACGCCTTAAATTTTTCCTTGCCTAGAGTTTAAGATAGAAATGACATGTACATAGTTTTCCTTAAAGTTTGCATTATAGTATATGGGAGAAATGACATTGTCTTATAGTTTTTGGGATAAATGACATAGAAATGACATATGTCAAAAGTCACACCCTTATGAGTTTGTAGGAGAAATGACATGTACAAGGTTTGCCTTAGAATTTAGTTTGCCTATGGGAGAAATCACATTTAGAAACCTTTATTTTGACATCTATAAATAGGCTAAGAACATCAAGAAAAAAATTTCAATTACAAATTAGTTATGTCCTTAATAAGAAGTATGATTTGGCACTTATCAAATTGTTTAATAATTTATAATAATGTCATTTTTGGCTTGTACTATCATTCATCCTTGATATGTACAATAATTTTACAACTTCAAAATCAACCTACACTATCATCATATCACTGTAGCCATGTCAATCTGGATTATTTATATCCATTACATCATAAAACACTTCACTTTTAACATTTTACAAGAACAAAGCAACATGGAAGGTATAAATTTAGGTACATTAATAAAATATGTCCATGTCAATCTAGATTATTAAGATCCATTACATCATAAAACACTCCACTTTTAACATTTTACATTTTACTCCACTTGAGTTTGGGGGATCCTATCCTATGGAAGTTCGACTACTTTCAGTTTTTAGGCCTTAAAGTTTGCCTTGAATTAATGGGAGAAAGCCTTAAGAAATGACACATACTTTAAAGTTAATGGAAAAAAGCCAATGACCCATGCTTTAAAGTTTTCCTTGAGAGTTTATGGGAGAAATGACACATGTACATGATTTGCCTTAAAGTGGTTTGGTTAATGGATATTAAAATGGAGAACTTATATTTAGATTTGTTCCAGAGATTGACTATAGGGGAATTTAATGGATATGTCACCTTTCAGAAAAGATGAGATCCAGAGGCTACCTGGCCCTTTACAGACTCTGCCTTTAGAACTTGTAGAAGTTAACACCCAACAAAAAGATTAAAATCCTATGGAAGTTCAACCACTTTAGGTTCAGTTTTTAGGCCTTAAAGTTTGCATTTAATTAATGGGAGAAAGCCTTTAGTTTGTGGGAGAAATGGCATGTGCATGGTTTGCCTTAAAGTTTATGGGAGAAATCACATCTAGAAATGACATGTACATGGTTTTCAAAATTATTTTATGCACTTACTAAAACAACTAATGGTATTGGTTGATGAAGTTATGTCAAAAGTCACACCTTTATGAGTTTGTGGGAGAAATGACATGTACAAGGGTTTTTCTAAACTCCATCTCTCTTTGTTTGGATTTGTTATCTACTTCTGCAACCCACTTGTGATTTCTAACAAACTAGATAACCTGGAAAAACACTATAGAGGAAAGAAAATCCACAGATTATATAATTTGTTTATGAAATGTACTTGGTTGTGAAGGAATAAATAAGTGTTTCAATCTTTGTTTTTGAGGTTCTTTGAATTACATATGCGATTCAAATATTAGCCTCTGTTTGTTATTTGTGTTTAAAAAGATATGCTTCAGTAAAAAGTAGATGATGTTTTGTAGAGTAACCTTATACAATGATTTAATGTGAAGATAGTAAATTTCAACACTAAGAGGATGCAACTGGCTGGATAGGACTGACTAAGTTTTCTACCCAAGTTGATTGTAACCAAATAGGTGCAAAAAGGGCCAGGAAATGTGGATCAAGTATAACTTCTTTGGGGTAGACTTGAGTTATCAAACTTGACCAAATCAATCCCATTTTAGGGAGAATGGTTATGGACTTAATTGTATAAATATAATAAAGCTATGATGATGAGATATTATGTGAATAAATTGTTCTTGTGATGTGTAATGTCACAAGGGTGCTTCTAAACTGCAACTCTCTTTGTTTGGATCTGTTATCTACTTCTGCAACCCATTTGTGATTTCTAACAAACTGGATAACATTGAAAAACACTATAGAGGAAAGAAAATCCACAGATTATATAATTTGTTTATGAAATGTACCTGGTTGTGAAGGAATAAATAAGTGTTTGAATCTCTGTTTTTGAGGTTCTTTGAATTTCTTATGTGATTCAAATATTAGCCTCTATTTGTTATTTGTCTTTAAAAAGATATGCTTCAGTAAAAATTAGATGATGTTTTGTAGAGTAACCTTATACAAAGATTTAATGTGAAGATAGTAAATTTCAACACGAAGAGAATGCAACTGGCTGGATAGGACTGACTAAGTTTTCTACCCAAGTTGATTGTAACCAAATAGGTGCAGAAAGGGCCAGGAAATGTGGATCAAGTATAACTTCTTTGGGGTAGACTTGAGTTATCAAACTTGACCAAATCAATCCCATTTTAGGGAGAATGGCTATGGACTTAATTGTATAAATATAATAAAGCTATGATTATGAGATATTATGTGAATAAATTGTTCCTGCGATGTGTAATGTCACAAGGGTGCTTCTAAACTGCAACTCTCTTTGTTTGGATCTGTTATCTACTTCTGCAACCCATTTGTGATTTCTAACAAACTGGATAACATTGAAAAACACTATAGAGGAAAGAAAATCCACAGATTATATAATTTGTTTATGAAATGTACCTGGTTGTGAAGGAATAAATAAGTGTTTGAATCTCTGTTTTTGAGGTTCTTTGAATTTCTTATGTGATTCAAATATTAGCCTTTGTTTTTTATTTGTCTTTAAAAAAATATGCTTCAATACAAAGTAGATGATGTTCTATAGAGTAACCTTATACAATGATTTAATGTGAAGATAGTACTTTACCTACAAAACAATGGAATTGAAGACTATGCTTATATATCAGAGTTCTGTTATGACATCTTTATCTTCCCTACCTGAAATGCTATTATCTTCCTTTCCATGTATATTTCATTGTAATGAAAGAATGGATTTTCTAAATGGCATGGTTTTCAAGATGTGGAGTTGTTTGTTGGTTTTACTTGGTATTCTCGAAGGGATAGACTTTTCAAATCAATTTTGAAGGTTGTTTTATTTGAAGTCAATCATATCATTTTGAAATAGAGAAAACTTAAGCGAGGAAGGCCGAAAATGAAAATAGTAAGGCATTCCGTTAGTGAGACTTAGTATGGCCATGGGACACATCTAGCATTAGGCTATTGAGTTATGGATTCACTTACAGCTATTGAGTCCTTGGCATAGTAGGGAGCTACTAGGGGAATGCACTTGAGATTAGGACAACCTTACCTGCCTGAAAGAAGCTAGATGACTAGCCATTTAGGAATTACAACCAGACCCTGGAGATTGGATGGGATAGATTGATGGAAGAACCTTAAATGTATGAAATTCAATGGGCGAGTTTACAATTGACAAATTATAGTTCGCTGCATATTATTCAAACTTTATAGTAGGGTGCTATACCAACCTGGAAATTCGGAGACGAGGCCACAATGAGAAGACAAGCTGCAATTCAGAGACAAGGCCGCAATTAAGAGATCAACGAGGAAGTTGTGGAGGACGCGGTTTACCTGAAAACAAAAAAACAACAATAAAATTAAAACAGAAGAACAACAATAAAATTAATTCATAAAGAAAATAAACAACAAAAAATTACTCACCTCCTCGCCCCTGCGCAACACCAAGACTCTGCAAACACAACAACCTCAACAAACAAAACAACCTCATACAGCAAACACAACAACCTGGCAAACACAATAGACAGTTATGACAACGCTAATAAGCCCAAAACCCATCCATGTTTCCGGGCTGATGTATTTATAACCTAAAGTTCAGCCGAACTTATGTTGTCTGTTTTCCCATCTTCGGCCAAAAATATGTTTTCCCACGCTGTCAGTACGCCGCTAATGTAAATGGTAGAATGAGTTCGACCGAAATAATTTCAAAAGTTTGGCTGAACTCTAAATCTGTTCGGCCGAAATTTTATAAAAGTTCGGCCGAACTGTTGGGAAAATGACTTTTCCACCCTCGATTCTCACAAAAGTGTAGCCCACCTTCATGGGTTTACCCTGGTTTAAAAGGTTGAATAAATTCCTTTCTCTTCCAACTTATGATGACTAATCCTAAGAGAATAAGGACATGGCTAGAATCTCTGGAGACTTTGACCATCTCCCAATATTTATTCAATATGAAAAGGAGGAGTATAAACCTTCATGACCTTTCAATTTCAATTCTCATTCATTATATGATGAGAGATTTGTTAATTTAGTAAAATAAGAATGGGTAAGATACTATGAATCAAGTTTATGGATTTGACTAATTTTCATTATTTTGAAAATTTAAAGAACATTATGAAAATAAACCTTCAATTTGTTCTGTTATTTGCATATTCTCTCCTCTATCATGTTGTTTGAATTGAACAAGACTTCCATTAGTATTACAAGTCTAAAAGTTTTTAGGCATGAATGGAAATGGGGTGTGTTAGGATAGTGAAGACGAGAATGTCACACAAAGAATGAGGAAGGCTAACACATGCTAGAATAATATCTAGTTACATATCTTTACCATGCTTCCATTTTTCATGCATTTACGTTATTGTTTAGCTTTGTTGGCATACACTTTCATTAAAAGGAGGAGGCTTACCAATGAGAAAAAAAAAACATTTCAAGGTAATTGAAATATATTACTTGTTTAAAGATGACACATAATGTTGTTTGTAGTGGAGCTTGATTAAAATCCAGAGATGGGCTTAACTCGATATGTATTTATGTTATTTTTCATTAACTATATTAATACAACCTATGTTTCATATGATCCTTAATTGCACCTTCTCTCTCTTCAATGAAACTCGTAGACAACAAATATATCTCCTTGATGCTAAGTTATTTCATTGCATTATAAACAACTCCCAATATAGCAACCCTAAGATGGAATTATCTCATGAATCAAAGTGAGAATTTTTTAAACAAGGTATCAATTTATAAAAGGAGTTATCATGGAAAATTTTTCTCACATATTTAAAATTTTATTTTAATTTGAATATAATGCCCAAGAATGGATAGAAAATTCTTAACATTTATTATAATGTATGAAGAAAAAATAATGACTTGAATTCATTATAATGAATGGAGAAAAAAACGTGACTCAGAATAGTTAAGAATAGTTTCTCCCAAAGCTCATCTCACATTTCATAAACATGATGCTAAACTAACAATTTCATCATACAATGTTGAACATGGAACATGCTATGCAATACCCTTAATTTTGAAAAAAGGTGAGTATCTTACATCAATCCTTCTTCGTGTATATTGTTAGTCATAAGTATTTTTCACCTGTTGATGATGACTAGTTGTTAAAGCCAAGTTTTCTAGCAGCTGATCTCCAGTTTATCAAATTTGTCAGCTAGAAAACACCCCTAAACATTTTTCCTTCCTACCTTTTCAATCAGCGTATGATGAGAAAAAACCTGATTGTCAAGCCCTATCTAGTCTCAGTCATACAAACTTGTCCATCAGCTATCATAAGCTAAATTCATCTACTGTCATTCACCCTCATCCCCAGCTCATTCATTAACCAACTGATTGATAAGAAGGTCAGCTACCCTACCTCTGGTCATATCTCATCTTGGGATCTGATCATACCAAAGAGAATACTCCAAATCTGTCAGAAATATCCCCTAAGTTAGGTAGTGGCGCTTTAGGCAATCCTCCCTTGGCAATCTATCCTAAGCCAAAAGCAACCTCTGTCTAACACCAACCAGTCATAGATGGCATTCCTATTCTGCAAATAAAGCTTGATGCACCCTTAAGTCGTGCCACTAACAAGTCTTGGTGTCTCAGCAGTGCATGTTTCAAAAGCCAAACTGATGTCGTGATTGATCTATAGTGTTTCAATGTATTTTTCAAAAGCAGAAGTGTACCAGTGTTCCAGAAGACATTATTAAACTTAACATGAGAAGACAACTGCTTCTCATGTTGTTTTGAGCCTGGGATGCAAGTACTAGTCAGAAAGGTAATTCAATAAACTCCTGCAAACACAGCCAAAAAGGTTAGTGACTAATGACTAGCAAGTAATACTCTACAAATACAGGTCAGGTTGCTTCTGATGTCTAAAGATGTATAAGGGTATTTTAACAACAGGATTACATATCTCAGAGAATGCCCCTGATGGCATATTGTCAATTTGTCACTTTTATTTACTTAACAGTGAATACACACAACAAGGAAAGATGACACAGTTTGACAAAGGGATGAAATAGCATCACTATGTAAAACCTCCTCCAAGCATAAGCATAGGGTTGGGTGACTGTGTAAAACCTCCTCCAAATATGAGCAGATGGTTAGGTCATTGGTTGAAACCTCCTTCATTCAAAAGCAGATGGTTTGGAAATGTGATAAAGGCCTCCTTCATTTAACAAGCAGAGGGTCAGGAACAGAGGTGTAGCTTCATTAAAAAAGCACAAAGCTAACAATGCTGCAAATGGACTTAAAAACTTGTTTCACACCTTTTTCTTAAATGGATGAAACCACTAACACAGCAGTGGTGTTTCAAGGATTGTTTATATGGTTTCACTGTTGGAAGACAGATTTGAAATGCAGCAGGAAAAAATGGGATGATTATGAGTGGAAAAATGTTGTTAAGCGGATGGCCAAGCAGTGGTACTATAATAATCAAAGAGGTTTGGTTTTTCTTCTATCAAAGATATCCTTCAAAGGCAATCTGAAGCTAAAGTGGAAAAAACTCAGACAGGCTCATCAATGTGAGGAAAGGGTATGACACCATGATTCAAATTCAAGACAATATTCAAATAATCAAGCCATATCACTATCACAGTAGAGGACATTTTATAAAACATGTGGAAAAGCCTTGCTGTTGCATATGATTGCATTGAGGGTCTCTAAAGGCCTTTTTCCTTGATGAACAGATATAGGTAAAGCCATGGGTGAATGAAAACAAGGTTTTTCATCCACAGTCAAAGGAAATTATCTAAGAGCGCCTGACTATTTTGATCAAACTGCACAATAGCCATAATTATCATCAAAACACCAAGAGAGCAGAAATTGTCAAAATAAGTTTTAGAATTGTGAATTATCTCCTTCCAAGATGTGGCAAAAGATGCATAAAAAATCTTGGATATGACTCTTAAACAGTGCTCCTCTAAAGGTCAGAAATAAACAAAGGTGACAGGGTTATTTTTCTAAGTGAAGAAATAGTGAAAAGGCAGTGAAAGGGGGTCATGTCTTTGGTATCCTAAAAAAGTTTGGCCACAGCACTTTGTTATCAACTTGATCAAAGATCAGTCTTTGCAATGTTTTGAAGAGTGATGAAATAATAAACAAATAAGTGACTCATGTTTTGACAAAACAAAAAGGGGCCTTTTTTTCAAACTCCAAACCCTCACAAAGTAAGTTCAAAAGGTTTTTGACTTTTTCAACTTTAAAAGGGTAGAGAGACTGTTGCAAAGTCCCATTTGTAAAATTCAAAGCACTAAACAAGTGCTCCCGTGGCTGCTTGCTAGAGAAGACAAGTGTTTTTGGCATCTTTTCAAAGTTTTCAAGGCCTCAAGACTGCGCGGCACGTATGGAAAAGTGCATGGCGCGCCTGTGAGCGAGAATACACATCGTTTACATTGTTGCGCGGCGCGCCTATAGTGCCCATTCACCCACTTCTCGAGGCCGAACCGACAGCCTACTGCGCGTCGCCCTCCGATCTAAATGCGTCGCTCCTCCATCTGCCTTCCGTAAAAGCTCTAAAACTCCTCCAATGATCAACCAAGGCCCGTGAAAAATCTTCAAGGTATTCTCCAGTCCCTCTTGGAAAAATTCAAAGTTTGAAATGGGTGTTTTGTGGTTTTGTTTCCCTAATAAGGAGATAATGATTTTTTAAAAACCATTTCATCATCTAAAACAATGAGAGAGGCATTTTTAAGGAGACAGAGTTCTTGTCAAAGTTGAAGAAACTTTTCTTATGTTTGGAGGTCTCAAATTAACGTGGACAATGTCTTAACAGTGGCCTTAAGGGCAGTTTTTCATTTAAAAAGCACAAGAAAAAAAGCATTGATTAGAGGTTGGGGTTTTGGTCAAAGATTAAAGAGTTTTGTTGCTATGAATGCCAAGGATTAGTACAGTGATAGGCAAGAGGTGTTTTTATCAGTCTTAAAGGGCCTTAATTGCCTTTAAGAACAGTGAAAACCATACACAAATTACAAGACAGATAAGTAGAGTTGTAGAGATCCCATAATTGCTGGAAGATGTCCTAACAGTGGTAAAACAAAAACAACCCCTGTCTGCAAAATCAAAAGGGGAAAGCAGTGTGTATAAGGTGAAAGCTTGGTCATATAAAGAGTCCTCTCTGTATGGTGAAATAGTGAACTTTGTGCAGCCTCCCTAGTTCTAAAAAACAGAGTGTGTTGAAAGACTTTTTTAAGTCAGCTAAGGGTGTCTTGTTTTACTTTGTAAAAAACAGTGAATAGCAAAAAGAGCATTGTTTGAAGAGAAATGTGTTCTTATCAAAACAAAGGAGATCCTTGTTCAAACAAGGGACCACCCACACTTCTTTTCAAGACTTTGCCCAAGCACAGTGATAAGTTGATTTTGTTTCATTTGACAAATACTTGTTGATTGGCATCAAAGAGGATAAAACATTGATTTATAAGTAGGACAGGGTGTGTGGTTGAGAAACCATTTCAAGGACCATTTGAGACAACTTGTTTTTGCAAAGAGTATCCAAAACAAAAATTCTTCCCAGGCAAGACAGTAGAAGTGGCATTCACAAGAGGTTTGAGCCTGTTTCAACTGAACAGGTAAATGCTCATCCATCAGTCCTGTTTAACTTTCATGAGGTTGGATGTCTAGAGTTTTGTCAAAGGGTGTAGGAGGTGAAAAACTATCTCCCCTTGACACACCTTTGTGCTTTGAGATTTCAAGGGAAACACTTTTAGCTGGTAGGCTTGGATTTCAAGTTTTCTCCAAGATCCATTTCCAAAGCCACCAAAATCCCTGATGTCGGAGAGAAGTGGTTTAAACAAAGCCACCTAGACTCAAAATAATACAAACCCTTTTTGAAACCGGAGCATAGAGATACATGCCCAGCCATCTTTCCTTTCTCATATCTGTTGACTAGTTATGCTCCCTTCATGAATATAATCGTGAAATACTTCACTTGCGAGGGAAGGTTCTCCCGGGTCTATGCTTACCATGTCTGGTTGCTCATGCATTTCACAAGAGCCAAATTGTTAAATCTCCCCTTCTTCCACCATAGAAGTATTGAAAAAATGGCCTCCACTATTCAGAAAAGACCTCCTTCTCAGTAGTCAACTTGCCTTTTCCATCATTCCCTCATCAAAGTTGTCATTCTTCACCAGCTTGAGAAGAAGGGAATATCTTGGGACACTTTCATTGCACATCCAGATTTCGCCATTGTTCCTTCATTCCATGCATCTCCTTCACCTTCCACTCACCATCCTTCGCTTTCTTCAAGTAATCCCATTCCCAAGAAGCTCAAATTTCCAATGATTGAACAAGAAGAAGAGCAAGATGAGGAAGGGCAGCATGATGAAGAGGAGGAGCAGCAACATGATGATAAACAGCAGCAACATGATGATGAACAACAACATGATGAAGAAGGGAAACATAGTGAGAAAGAGCAGCATGATGAGGGGGAGCAGCATCATGATGAAGAAGGGAAGCAAAGTGAAAAAGAGCACAGTGAGGTAGGGCAGCAAGGTGAAGAAGAACACAATGATGATATGCAGCACAGTGATGAAGAGCAACGCCATGAAGAAACTCAAAAGAGTGGCAAGGATGATGAGGGAAGTAACAAGGGCAAAGAGCCAATAGAGCATGTGCTAGCTGCCTCTCCTAGGCAAGGGGCCATGATTTCTTCTCCAAAAGTGGCCAAGCCCCGGACATCAAGGAAAAGGGTGCCTCAAACTATAACTCCAAATGTTACTAGGGACCTTCGAAGCAAGGGGAAATTTCCCAAGCAACCCATTGTCAAATTACCCAAGAGGAGGAAGACCAAGAAGGCCACCCAAAGCAAGGGAAAGGAGAAAGAAGAAAGCAGCCATGAGAAGGAGAGATACTTTGACATAATTCAAATCCAAAGTGATGATAGCAACAATGAGGCCCGGATCCTAGAGACTCTCCTGATCAATAGAGAAAAACAAATTGATGCTTTGAGGATAGATCTAGAGAGGTCTAGAAACTTCAATCACTTCTTGCAAACACAAAATAAATAGATGAGTGTCCACATGGCGGTATATGAGACACGGGCCATCAAATATTAAAAAGAGGCCTCCAAGGTGCAAGTTAAGTTGGAAGAACTCATGGGTGAGTTCAAAGATAGCGAAGATGAGGATCGGCCAAGAAGAAAGAGGCCAAGGACCATGGGACTCAGAAGAGCCCTTGAGAAATAAAAGGAGGAAGAATCTTCCATTTTCCAATCTCTTCCTCTCACTACTTTGTTCACCCAAGAGATAGAGAAAAATCAAGAAGCATGGCTCGAGAGGATGAATGATCACTTGGAAAAGAAGTTGGAAAAGGCCAATAGAGATTTGGACCTTCAAAGGAGGATGACCGGGCATTATAAGAAGCTCAATCAGTTCGCTCGACGGAAATTGAAGGCCACACAGGAAAAACTCAAAGAAGCTCAAAAGAGGCACCCGGCACCAAAAATGAAGAAAGACACCTCAAAGCTCCAAATTTTGGCCTCAGCTTCTCAGCATGTTTCTGAAAACCCTTGAGGGTCATGCTCGCCAAATTTGGGCGAGATTCAACAAGTTTTGGTTTTTTGGCTAAAAATCATGGGTATCGCCATTTCTGTTTGGGACATCCTCAAAAGATGAAAATGGTATCATTGGATGCCAAAATTTCAGGGGCATCTACTCAGCTATTTTTAGATCAATTGAAGATGATTTTCTCCCCCAAAATGGCGAAAAACACTCATTTTTTCCACACTCTGCCCCGTTTATCAGCAAAGTCTATTTTTTGGGTTTTTACACACAGGTCAGCTTTTGACAGACTTCCATTGGTCAGTTTGGAGAAAACTAATTATTTTCAGAAAATAGACACTTAGAGATTTCCAACGAGCCATCACGGGCCTCGTTTTGACATCGGGAAGGCCTCCAAAAGTTGCTGGAAAGACAGAGGACTTTCTGCTGATATATTTCTTAAGTATTTTTGTGAAAAATGTACTTTTCTAAAGTGACTTTTCATCATGTGCATTTAGCTATTTTTGGGCATGATTAGTTATGAAAAGCCAATATATTTTCCTTTTTTAGCATTTTTGAGATATTTTATTAGATATTTTGTGCCTTGGGCTTTGCAAAGACACAAGGACAAAATCAAATATTTTTGATGGGCCAATGAGATTGCAAGTTGCACTAGGAGGTTTTCCCTCATCTTGGCTTATATATTCCAAGAGAATTCATTGTAAATAAGGCTGAACTTGATGAATAGAAGCAATATATGGTTATACAAGCTTGGAAGAAACACTTGTCTCATGCATTGGATAGTTTCTTGAAAGTTTTTGGATGATGATAGAGGACTGTTGTTGGATTCCTTTACTTGGTAAAATGGTATAGTGTCCCTCTCTGTTATGCTTCTTAGTTTTCATTCATATTCCATGTTCTTGCTTGTTATAAGATAGTAGAGAATAAATTTGAGACATGCCCTTGGAGGCACCTCAAATTTCCTATTTCTTTATAGCTTCTATGTTTTCTTCCTTCTTAGTCATATCAAAGAATCCTTGATTGCTCTTTGATAACTAAAGAAATTGTTTGCTTTGTTTCATTTATGGTTTTATGCATGCTAAGTATGATTCATGGTATGCCCTGCTTACTCATGGCTAGTCATAACTCCACCTCTGAAACCTTTCTTTGATTGTTTGATTGTCATTTGTTGAACCAAGGAGGTCTTGTACTGATCTTGCCCTTTGCCTAAAACTATGCATCTTGCTTCAAAGTGCCCAATAGCTTGAAATACTATGCTTAGGCGTTTCCTCATAGTAATTTAAGTTGTTTGTTTATCTTAATTGTATTTCCCCAAAGTCTGATAGAAATTTCCTAAAGTTAGAGAGTCATATATCTCTATGTATTGCTTGAATGTTTATTTCTATGCATTTGATCAGTTTATAGTTACATTTTTCATGATTAATGGTTAGCCCTACCATGTTTGTGTCAGCTATTGAACTATTTATGTTTGAAATCCTTTGTTCTTCACAATTTAGTGTCCATCCCACTCCATTTTACCCAGAGATCCATTTTACCTCGATCAAATCGGCCCTTCAATAACCTTGTATCACCATCTGAAAGCTTTCTTGACCTTTTCGACCCCATAGCCCAGTTAATCTGACAATATTTTTATATATCTTAGTCTTTGATCAGTTCATCCCTCACAAACTTAAAAACAAAACTAAAAACCTTCTTCATAACTAGCATAAAGTCAGAAACACAAGAAGCAAACACATAGATATCCCTTACACAAATAGAGAGAGTCCTCTCTGAGTCCAGGAAGGCTAGATCCTTGGGCTCCAAATATTGGTTTTATGTTAACCTGTCACTTGGCTTGCCAATCAGCCAAATCACGGGACCCTAACATAATGGCGATCACGGTGGGACTCTAAGCAATAAACAAACTTAGATTCCCTAAAACATTTCAGCAGCCTTAGGAATACTATTTGATTAACTTATCCCATCGCTCCCTAACATAATGGTGATCACGGTGGGACCTTCCGAGTTAGTGACAATCTAAGTACTCCTTAGTAACTCCCAAAGTCTCAATCAAACTTAGAAAATTTAAGTGTTGTTTGAAGAGTAGAAGCTAGCTCTTTCACCATCTTAGCAAAATGATGATTCAGTTATAGGAAACTCTTCCAAACCTCATAGGCTACACATAAAAACTCATAAAACCCCAAAAAACTTCCCTAGATTGGCTTTTCCCTAGTTATTGGTGGTGGACCATAGCTACATCTCTACAAAAACAACCAAGTTCCACCTGGCGACTCCACTAGCCTCTAGTAGGTCTAAAAACTCCATAAAAAACCAAAAATTCATAAACCATACCTTTCTGTTGACTCATCTTTTTCAAAACTTAAAACTCATGGTGAAAACTCTGTGATCAGTGACAAACTAAGTATAACTTAGCGATTCATAAAATTTCACCTAAACATAGGAGATAAACAGAAATAAACTTGCAAATAGAACCATTATCTTGTCCAAACAACCTAGCAAAATGTTGAAACGAAGTGATCACTCTTCCTTGCAAGTCTTCACCTCAAAGTTTGCTAGAAAACCTTTTCCCGAAAGCATCTTTGATAGTATTGGTGGTGGAACATAGATCTCAAAGAAATCCACCTGGTGACTCCACTAGCCCTCATTTTTGTTTTGACCATCCTTCAACATTAGCAAAAACCCTAGAGAGGCCATCCATCTGAAACAATCACAAATACCATCCTCTCTAAACCCTGAATCTGAAATCTGGCTTCACAAAGAATCTATACTAGATCTCATCTAGACCCAAATCCTCCTATCATACTAGATGACCCAGAGAAGATTCTATGGCAAGCTTTTGAAACTGGCAACTCAGCTACCGATAGGTCCATCCGTAAAGCAAGATCAGTACCTGAATATCTCACATCCTTGCAGGATTCCCCATTTGACTCAAAATCAACAAAAACCCTTTTTAGAAGCAAGTCACAAAGTAAGGTAAACTTTGACAATCTTGAGCCCCTAGATCTGCCACAGAGTCCTAGTAGAGAAGCCTCACCTACTACACCTCCCGATTTTCAGTTTCTCCATCACTTTGGCTCCTACCACCCCAGATCTGCTCAAAATCAGATCACTAGCCCAAGTACATCCGCCACACCCATCCAAACCACCACTGTTTAAATCACCTCAGCTCATCCTACAAACCCTCATATTGTACATCATCCATTAGCTCCCGCCATGGTAGCCTGGTATGCACCCTTGGTGTTGCCACACCCTTTGGCTCCTTTACAAAATGACTATCAATCCAAAATCCCGCACTTTACCGGAGTTGAGGCTACTACCGCTCAAAAACATGTAGATAGAATTAGTGATGCCTTTGAATACATGGAAATAGAAGATGAGACTATAAGAATGAGGATGTTCGCCCAAAGCCTGGGTGGAGAACCCAAAAAATGGTTTAAGAGCTTAACTCCAAACAACATACACGATCTCCCAGAAATCTACCAAACCTTCATAAATAAGTGGGAAATTAGAAAGAACCCCATTCAAATATTGTCGGAGTATAATAATCTAAAAAGGGAAAATGGGGAAAGTGTCCAGGAATACTGCACTAGGTTCAACAATGTTTATAATTCCCTCCCGTCTCACTTCAAACCTCCACTTGGCTCAACCTTAGCAAATTTCCTCGAAGGTTTCGACCCAGACAGGACTTATCAACTAAGAGACAAGGACCCCCCAACCTTGGAGGAAATGCAAAAAGTGGCTATAAATGCAGAAGCCAACTTAGCTGAAAACAGAGTTAAGAATAAGAGTAGAGAAAAAAGTCACATACTGTGATGAAGTTGCCCCTTCAGTGTCTTTCTCAGATCCTAGAATAGATGGCCTGGTTAAATCCATGACAAAGATGTGGGAAAAAATGAGTGAAAAAGCACCTCTTAGGGACAACCAGCTAAACCCTCAAAATAGGAACCGGAACCAAAACTTTAGGAGGGACCAATCTCAAAATAAACCAAGGGAAAGTGATCAACAAATCATGCCACCCTTCAATGAAAATTATGTTGATGAGGATGAGAGGGATACAAAACCCATTGATGAAAGCCATTTGAACCTAATAGGTTCTGATAACGAGAGTGAGGTTTACCTCACAAAAGAAGAACAAGCTTTCCTCTCTTCGAATCAAAATGAAACCAACTATGAAGATCCCGAAGATCCTGCTATATATTTTTAGAATGCCATAATAGAAGCTCACAAGAAGTATGATCTTAGAAGCAGAAAAAACCAAGAAAACTCCAGGAAATGTAGCTCAGACACTGCTAAAACCCCTGATAACATCCTTAAAAAAACAGTGGATAGCAACAAAATCGTGGTCAGGAAAACTGACCAAAAAAAAGATAAAGCTATTTAGACAAGCTTTAGTCCAGATTGTCCGAATACCTCTACCAAGATTCCTTAGATGGCTATGTTGAACAAAGTCCCGAACCAAAGTTAGCAAATTAAGAACATAGAGAAAGTCATTTCCGAAAAAGATGAAACAAATCTATCCAAACTACAAACTCCTTTTAGTTTTGAAGGGGAAATTGCCAAAATAAAAATAACCATACCCCTTACTGAGCTAATAACTATAGATAGGTATAGATCTCAAATCTTCAAAGTTTTTGACATAGGGAATGAGGCAGATACTTTAAATCTAACTGATGACAAACCTGAGCTTTTGTTCGGCCCCAAAATAGAAAGTGAATACCAAGAAGGATCTGTCTCTCCTTTCTATGTAAGTTTGAACATACAGAACAAGATATTACATAACGCCATGTTAGATTCTGGTGCCTCCCATAACCTCATGCATAAAGCAGTCATGGAAAACCTGGGACTAGAGGTAACTCAACCTTACAAAGACCTGTACTCATTTGATTCAAGTCGGGTCAAATGCTTAGGTCTAATAAAGAACCTGTGTTTTGCTTTAACACAACTACCGGCAAAAAACCTATTCATGGACGTAGTAGTGGCCGATATTCCTCCCAAGTATGGAATGCTACTATCAAGGGCATGAGCTGCCAAAATACAAGGTAACCTTCAAATGGATATGTCATTCGCTACCATCCCAGTTTTCAACCAGACTAGGAGATTATACCAAGAAACTCACATGAAATACATGGTTAGCAACCGGGATAAGCCAAAAAACACTCCCATTTACTCCATTCATTCCAATTTAGATTCTTTTATCTTATACAATGAAAGTGATATAAATGAGCAGATAAAAGAAAATGAAGAGGATTTCAAACCATCAAAACCACATTTCCCATTACTAAATGAAGAAACTGTTGACCAAGGCTCTAAGAAACCTGAAAAACAACTTAGTATCATGTATGCAAAAGAAGCTCTTTGGAGTATAAGCTTTGACGGTTCTTGTAGAAAAACTGGTTCGGGGGCCGGCATCTGGATACACAATACTAATGAAGGTCATTCTTTCAGATTAGAATTCCAATGTACTAATAACATTGTAGAATATGAGGCCCTTCTCCTTGGTCTGCACATACTTAAGGACTTAGGCGCTAAGAAAATATCAGCCCAGGGGGATTCAGAACTTGTAATTAGGAAAATCAAAGGTGAATATTCAGCAAAAAACCCAAGACTAAGAGAATATAGGAATTCAGCTTTAGACATCCTCAAAACCTTCGAAAAATATGAACTCACTTATATTCCTAGGGTTCAAAACAGCCTAGCCAATGAGCTCGCCTTTGCTGCAAGCAATGGCCAAATACCATGTCTAAACAAGCAATGCAGTATTTAGGTCAAACATCACCCTACAATACCAGATAATATTGACCATTGGAAAATATTCAAAGATGATGATCAAATTGATGATTTCTTACAATCTAGGAATGAATTTGAAGTAACCAAAACAGACTTAGAAAATGAAGAAAAGAATCCTGACAAAAATCAAGATCAAGAGCCAAATTTACCTTCTTGGACAGATGTAAACTTGGTAAATCATTCATATGAAACTGAGATAGGAGAGGACATAGACACAAGGGAACTTGAAGTCTTACACTGTGAAAATGACACCATACCCAAAGGGCTTGCACCTTTAGAGGAATTGTTTGATTTTAACGATGTGGCCAAAAAGCCAAAAATGGAATCTACCGAGGTCGACATAGAAGAATATAACATAGGAAGCACAGAAGAACCAAGAAAGATCAAACTATCCAAAACCCTCCCTCCTCACATAAAACATAAGTACATCAAGTTTTTAAAAGAATTTAAAGATGTGTTCGCATGGGGATACCAAGATTTGAAATCATACGACACAAGCATCATTCAACATAAGATTCCCCTCAAAGAAAACTAGAAACCTTTCAAACAGAAGTTAAGAAGAATAAACCCAATCTTACTACCTTTGGTTGAAAAGGAAATAAAAAAGATGTATGATGCTGGGATAATAGTGTCCCTCAAGTACTCTGAGTGGGTTTCAAATCTAGTATCAGTTAGGAAAAAACTTGTGAGATCCGACTTTGTATCGATTTCCGAAACCTGAATAGAGCCTGTTTAAAGACAACTATCCGTTGCCCAAAATGGACCACATACTTCAAAGGGTAGTAGGTGCTAAAAGGATCTCATTACTTGATGGTTTTTCTGGTTACAACCAAGTGCTGGTTTACCCCACTGATCAACACAAAACGACTTTCACCACACCTTGGGGAACTTTCATGTACGTTAAAATGCCTTTTGTATTGATGAATGTTGGCGCCACATTCTAAAGAGCCATGGACATAACCTTCTCAGAAGATATCGGTTATTTCATAGTCATATATCTCGACGATATCACAGTATATTCCAAATCAGATGAAGAACACCTGGTTCACTTAAGAAAGGTTTTTAACAAATGTAGAAAATATGGTTTATCCCTAAACCCCAAGAAAACACTTTTCGGTCTAGAAGAAGGAAAACTCCTAGGTCACATCATTTCGGAAGAGGAAATAAAAATAGAGCCCCCGAGAATCGAAGGCATATTACAAATAAGTCACCGCAGAAACATAAAGGAGTTACAATCCTTTATCGGAAAAATAAATTTCTTAAGAAGATTCATCCCAAATCTTGTCGAACTTCTGAGATATATCACAAACATGTTGAAAAAAGAGGTCAGGGTTAAATGGACTACGGAAGCCAAAAAATCTTTTGAATTAGTTAAAAAAGCCCTAACTGAAACACTTGTACTGATAAGTCCTGATTTCACCAAATATTTTTACATTTTTTTCATTTGCCTCGGAACACACGATAGCTGCTGTGTTGTTACAAAAGAACGCAGCAGGGCAAGATCAACCCATTGCCTTTTTTAGGAAATCCCTAAGAGATGCTCCCTTGAAATATAACATCATGGAAAAACAAGCATTTGCATTGGTAAAAGCATTGAAAGATTTCCGAGTTTACATCTTGCATTCTCATATCATTGCTTTTGTTCCTAATGCCATCGTCAAAGACATATTAAACCAAGATCCCGATGGTAAAAGGGGAAAATGGATCGCTATCATCTTAGAATATGACTTAGAAATCCGACCCACCAAACTGGTTAAAGGACAAGGACTTGCAAGACTAATGGCTGAAACTAACCTCCAAGCATTAGATATAAATTTTGTTGACACCTTAGAAGAATAGGAAGAATTCATAGCCCCTCATGTTGAACAAGTGTTTTTAAATTCACCTTGGTATGCAGATATTCTTTATGTATTATTTTATCTAAATGCTCCTCCGACTTTATCAAAAACAAAAGAAAGATTCCTTAAAAAAAAATCTTTAACGTTTTGCATTATAGATGGAGTTCTATATTAGAAAAATCCCACTGGTATGCTGCTTAGATGTTTTCTTGAGTATGATGCAGAGAAAATTATGCACGAAATGCACGAAGGAGAATGTGGAGGTCATCTCTACTGGAAAACCACAGTGAAAAAAATCCTTAAAGCCGGTTATTATTGGCCTACCTTATTTCCTGACACTCACAAACTAGGTATGACATGCCATAAGTGCCAAATTTTTGATGGCAAGAGAAAGTTGTTACCTTTTCCCTTACATCCCATCATAGTTGAAGGACCCTTCTAGCAATGGGGTCTAGATTTTATTGGGGAAATTCACCCTTCTTCGTCTACTCAACATAAATGGATACTTACAGCCACTGATTACTTTACCAAATGGATAGAAGCCATACCCTCCAGGAACACCACCGATCCAGTCATCATTAAGTTCCTAGAAACCAACATCCTATCTAGATTCGGCTGTCCTAGAAAGATCATTACAGATAACACTGCTGCCTTTTCCTCCAAAAGAATGGTTGACTTCTGTTACAAATATCACATTTCATTAGGACATTCCACAGCTTATTACCCTCAAGGTAATGGTTTAGCCGAGTCCTCTAACAAAAGCCTAGTCAACATCATCAAGAAGCTTCTGGAACAAAATAAAAAAGCATGGCATGGAAAACTAGTACACGCACTATGGGATGATAGACTAACCACCAAAAAATCAATCGGTATGTCTTCCTACCAACTAGTGTATGGCATGGATGCCATTTTCCCAACATATTTAGGGGTTCCAGTAATGAAGCTATTGCAAGAAGTTCAAATAGAAGAAAATGACATGCAAAGGAGGGTAAATCAGACTATCCATTTACAACAAACAAGAGAAGAAGTTTACCAAAAGGCTCAGTTAGCGCAAGACAAAATAAAAAATATTTTTGACAGAAGGACCAAGGAAAATGATTTTCATATTGGGGATAAAGTGTTAAAATGGGATTCTAGAAGAGAAGACAAAGGTAAACATGGCAAGTTTGAAAACTTATGGAAGGGGCCTTTCATCATCATCTCAGTTAGTGGAAACAATGCCTTTTTCCTGCAAGAACTTGATGGGACTGAAACTTTTGGAGGTCATGTGAATGGCAGGACATTAAAGCATTATTTTTGTCAAGAGCTCCAATTTTAAAAAATTTCAATCATTGTATGTACCATTGTTTGAAAAATAAAAAATAAAAAAAACAGAAAATTCAAAAACAAAAGAAAAATAGAAAAAGAGGCGGTTTGAAAAACAGAAAGAAAGCCCCATGTTCAAAAAATAGTCATTTTGAAAGTGCGCAAGTCTAAATGCCACTACTAGTGCTCAAATTTCTTGTTCAGTTATCTAGCCCAATCATAACTGAACATGTTTTAAATTTATTTGCTGATAAGTTAGTGAGAGGAAAGATAGTCAACATTGTGTAAGCTTGACTTATCAAAGAAAATAGATTAGGAAAAGATATTGGTTCCACACGCTCAAAACATAACCAAAGAAGAAAGCAGGGATGAAAAACAAACTGTGTATCCTAGCCCTGATTTTCTAGATTTCATTTTATGCAAAATAATATTTGTGTGCAGCTTGTCTTTCGTGCCACAAGTACATGACAAATCAAACTGTCTAATCTTGATTTGGTCATTTTTCAATTTCATGTTTTAGATTAGAGAATAAAATCCTATCAAACAACTTAACCTTGACAGTCGATCCAGTATAGGTAGAGAAACAAAAGAGTTCATCAGCTTAATCTGAACTCCCGGCGGATATAAGTGTAGAATTAGATAGTGTCATTTTTCAAAGATATTATTTCAAAGGGTTGCTAGTCCAAATGCACCCGAAAGAAGAAAAAAATGTTAGGAAATACAGTGGGGTAGGTAGAAATGACTTTGATGCTAATCGTGCTTTCAATTTTCAGAAATAACATCAAGGAAGAAAGAAATTTGCGCCGATGGATAAATGCACTGGTCTTCAAAGAACCAAGATCTGAAATTCTGGACACCTCCTGAAAGGGAGCTGTCCTCCCCAAATGGAGCCACTGTTGGCAATATGATGCAGAGTGTTGTCCTTGATGGCAACCCACTGAATGAAGATGAAGACATGCGACTGTTGACATGTGTTGTCCTTGATGGCAATTCACCTGATGAAGTTATTCTTGACTTGATGGACTTGGTAAATGATGTTTGTTAGCAATATGATGTTGAGTGTTGTCCTTGAAAGGCAACCCACTTGATGAAGATAATGGCAACTTACTGGATGAAGTTGTGCTTGATAGAATATGTCTTGTACAGAAGGCAATGAAGAAAGGAATTCAGCATGTGCTAGATCTATGATGAAAATAGTATGTCTCAAGGCATACGCGGATCTGTCTAAGAGAAGTCGCGTATGCACGCGAGAAACAACGTTTCAAGTCGCGTATGGGAAAAAGCGCTCATAAAGTGGGAAACCAGGGGTAACCACCATGGTATTGACCCATTGTATTGGGTAATGATTCGTCTATGTGACCCCGTCCAGGAATACCATCCGAAGTAATGTAGTTTTGGGCTCATGGTATTGTTTTGGCTCATGGTATTGAAAAAAGGGGCCCGTGGTATTGAAGGCTCATGGTATTGAAAAAGGGGCCTGTGGTATTGAAAAAAGATAAACCTATATAAGGAGAAGAAATTCATTGTGCAAATCATGAGTGTGGGAGCAAGATGTCTGAGCTTGAATGAATACTTCTCTGTGAAGTATATCTATATGGAAAGGGTAATGGTTTGAATGATAGATCTGAGTGTATGATGCACCAATGATGAAGAAGGGGATCTAGATCTGAATTGTACTTGTATCTGCTAGATCTGTTTATGGAAGACTTAGATCTAAGATGAGGCGAACATCTGTCTGAAGTAAAAGGGTAAATCTGAACTGAATATCTGATCTGAAGAGATATGTTGCTATATAATGGTTGAAGATCTATACGCTAGTTTGCCGAAGGGGAAGCGCGTATATACGCGGCTTCGCTGAAGAGAAAGCGCGTATGCGCAATGAAATTGTTCTATAATATGTGCAGAAGTATACGCTGGTTTATGTAAACGGAAGCGCGTATATACGCGACATCAGTGAAAGGAAAGCGCGTATGCAAACTAGGGTTTCAGGAAATTAAATAGTAAGAAATGTCTTGATAAAATTATTTGGTTTACGATATACGTGATGTAGTTATATATGTCTGTTTTCATGTAAAGACATTTGTGCTTAGAAATATGGGTGGATCGATCGAAAATATGATGAAACGTGGCACATAGTTGTATTCTAAAGGAAGCTTTGGATCCGGGTGTGAAAATTGATGAAACGTGGTCCATAGAGAGGTGCGGGGGTTTGTAGCCTTCGGTCGGGGGGTGGTAGCTCGCCCGGGGTGAAATTTAGTGGGCGAATCGGGGGGTTGTAGCTCCCTTCCAGGTGAGGCTGGTAAACGAGATCGGGGGGTCGTAGCTCCCTTCCAGGAGAGGCTGGTAAACGAGTCAGGGGGTCGTAGCTCCCTTCCAGGAGAGGCTGGTAAACAAGCGCAGGTGGGTGCCTGCGTGCTGGTCAAGTCTGCGCCAGCACATATGTTGTAAGATGTTTTCTCTATAATAAAATATTGAAGGTTGAGCAACTGCAGCGGTGGTTTTCTCCCGACTTGGGTTTCCACCTAAAAATCCTGGTGTTCATGTGTGATGCTTTGTGTGATGGCTTATTATGTTCTTACTGCACATGTTTACTATTTACAGAACATCTAATAAATGAAGGATGGAATTATGTAAGTGAAGAACTAATGGCATTATTAGATCTCTGGGTATACGCGAGTTTCATGAAGGATATCCGCGTGTATACGCTAGTTGGCTTCAGAAAAGTAGCGTATGGGTTTTAGAGCATGAAAAAGTAAAAAGTTTGAATATGATGTAAATACTAATTCACCCCCCCCCCCTCTCAGTATTTTTCCCAACAACCACTGTTAGTCATCAGTATTTTTCACCTGTTGATGATGACTAATTGTTAAAGCCAAGTTTTCTAGCAGCTGATCTCCAATTTGTCAAATTTGTCAGCTAGAAAACACCCCTAAACATTTTTCCCTCCTACCTTTTCAATTAGCCTATGATGAGAAAAAACCTGATTGTCAAGCCCTATCTAGTCTCAGTCATAAATACTTGTCCATCAGCTGTCATAAGCTAAAGTCACCTGCTGTCATTCACCCTCATCCCCAGCTCATTCATTAACCAAATGATTGATAGGAAGGTCAGCTACCCTACCTCTGGTCATATCTCATCTTGGGATCTGATCATACCAAAGAGAATACTCCAAATCTGTCAAAAACCTCCCCTAAGTTAGGTAGTGGCGCTTTAGGAAATCCTCCCTTTGCAATCTATCCTAAGCCAAAAGAAACCTTTGTCTAACACCAACCAGTCATAGATGGCATTCCTATTCTGCAAATAAATCTTGATGCACCCTTAAGTCGCGCCACTAACAAGTCTTGGTGTCTCAGCAGTGCATGTTTCAAAAGCCAAATTGATGTTGTGATTGATCTATAGTGTTTAAATGTCTTTTTCAAAAGCAGAAGTGTACCAGTGTTCCAGAAGACATTATTAAACTTAACATGAGAAGACATCTGCTTCTCATTTTGTTTTGAGCCTGGGATGCAAGTACTAGTCAGAAAGGTAATTCAATAAACTCCTGCAAACACAGCCAAAAAGGTTAGTGACTAATGACTAGCAAGTAATACTCTGCAAATACAGGTCAGGTTGCTTCTAATGTCTAAAGATGTATAAGGGTATTTTAACAACAGGATTACATATCTCAGAGAATGCCCTCATGGCATATTGTCAATTTGTCACTTTTATTTACTTAACAGTGAATAGGCACTACAAGGAAAGATGACACAATTTGACAAAGGGATGAAATAGCATCACTGTGTAAAACCTCCTCCAAGCATAAGCAGAGGGTTGGGTGACTGTGTTAAACCTCCTCCAAATATGACCAGATGGTTAGGTCATTGGTTGAAAACCTCCTTCATTCAAAAGCAGATGGTTTGGAAATGTGATAAAGGTCTCCTTCATTTAACAAGCAGAGGGTCAGGAACAGAGGTGTAGCTTCATTAAAAAAACACAAAGCTAACAATGCCGCAAATGGTCTTAAAAACTTGTTTCACACCTTTTTCTCAAATGGATGAAACCACTAACACAGCAGTGGTGTTTCAAGGATTGCTTATATGGTTTCACTATTGGAAGATAGATTTGAAATGAAGTGGGAAACAATGGGATGATTATGAGTGGAAAAATGTTGTTAAGTGGATGGCCAAGCAGTGGTACTATAATAATCAAAGAGGTTTGGTTTTTATTCTATCAAATATCTCCTTCAAAGGCAATCTGAAGCTAAAGTGAACAAAACTCGGACAGGCTCATCAATGTGAGGAAAGGGTATGACACCATGATTCAAATTCAAGACAATATTCAAAGAATCAAGCCATATCACTATCACAGTCGAAGACCTTTTATAAAACATGTGGAAAAGCCTTGTTGTTGCATATGATTGCATTGAGGGTCTCTAAAGGCCTTTTTCCTTTATGAATAGATATAGGTAAAGCCATGGGTGAATGCAAATAAGGTTTTTCATCCACAGTCAAAGGAAAATATCCAAGAGCGCCTGATTATTTTGATCAAACTACACAATAGCCATAATTATCATCAAAACACCAAGAGAGCAGAAATTGTCAAAATAAATTTTAGAATTGTGACTTATCTCCTTCCAAGATGTGGAAAAAGATGCATCAAAAATCTTGGATATGACTCTTAAACAGTGCTCCTCTAAAGGTCATAAATAAACAAAGGTGACAGGGTTATTTTTCTAAGTGAAGAAATAGTGAAAAGGCAGTGAAAGGGGGTCATGTCTTTGGTATCCTAAAAAAGGTTGGCCACAACACTTTGTTATCAACTTGATCAAAGATGGGTCTTTGCAATGTTTTGAAGAGTGATGAAATAATAAATAAAACAGTGACTCATGTTTTGACAAAACAAAAAGGGGCCTTTTTTTCAAACTCCAAACCCTCACAAAGTAAGTTCAAAAGGTTTTTGACTTTTTCAACTTTAAAAGGGTAGAGAGACCGTTGCAAAGTCCCATTTGTAAAATTCAAAGCACTAAACAAGCACTCTCTTGGCTGCTCGCTGGAGAAGACAAGTGTTTTTGGCATTTTTTCAGAGTTTTCAAGGCCTCAAGCCTGCGTGGCTTGCCTGTGAGCGAGAATACACAATGTTTACATTGCTGCGTGGTGCGCCTGTAGCGCCCGTTCACCCACTGCCTGAGGCCAACCCGACAGCCTACTGCACGGCGCCCTCCAATATAAACGCGTCGCTCCTCCATATGCCTTCCGAAAAAGCTCTAAAACTCCTCCAATGATCAACCAAGGCCCGTGAAAAACCTTCAAGGTATTCTCCTGTACCTCTTGGAAAAATTCGAAGTTTGAAAGGGGTGTTTTGTGGTGTTGTTTCCCTAATAAGGAGATAATGATTTTTTAAAAACCATTTCATCATCTAAAACAATGAGATAGGCATTGTTAAGGAGACAGAGTTCTTGTCAAAGCTGAAGAAACTTTTCTTATGTTTGGAGGTCTCAAATTAACGTGGACAGTGTCTTAACAGTGGCCTTAAGGGCAGTTTGTCATTTAAAAAGCACACGAAAAAAAGCATTGATTAGAGGTTGGGGTTTTGGTCAAAGATTAAAGAGTTTTGTTGCTATGAATGCCAAGGATTAGTACAGTGATAGGCAAGAGGTGTTTTTATCAGTCTTAAAGGGCCTTAACTGCCTTTAAGAACAGTGAAAACCATACACAAATTACAAGATAGATAAGCAGAGTTGTAGAGATCCCATAATTGCTGGAAGGTGTCCTAACAGTGGTAAAACAAAAACAACCCCTGTCTGCAAAATCAAAATGGGAAAGCAGTGTGTATAAGGTGAAAGCTTGGTCATATAAAGAGTCCTCTTTGTATGGTGAAATAGTGAACTTTGTGCAGCCTCCCTAGTTCTAAAAAACAGAGTGTGTTGAAAGACTTTTTTAAGTCAGCTAAGGGTGTCTTGTTTTACTTTGTAAAAAACAGTGAATAGCAAAAAGAGCATTGTTTGAAGAGAAATGTGTTCTTATAAAAACAAAGGATATCCTTGTTCAAACAAGGGACCACCCACACTTCTTTTCAAGACTTTGCCCAAGCACAGTGATAAGTTGATTTGTTTCATTTCACTAATACTTGTTGATTGACATCAAAGAGGATAAAACATTGATTTATAAGGAGGACAGGGTGTGTGGTTGAGAAACCATTTCAAGGACCATTTGAGACAACTTGTTTTTGCAAAGAGTATCCAAAACAAAAATGCCTCCCAGGCAAGACAGTAAAAGTGGCCTTCACAGGAGGTTTGAGCCTGTTTCAACTGAAGAGGTAAATGCTCATCCATCAGTCCTGTTTAACTTTCCTGAGGTTGGATGTCTAGAGTTTTGTCAAAGGGTGCAGGAGGTGAAAAGCTATTTCCCCTTGACACACCTTTGTGCTTTGAGATTTCAAGGGAAACACTTTCAGCTGGCAGGCTTGGATTTCAAGTTTTCTCCTAGATCCATTTCCAAAGCCACCAAAATCCCATATGTTGGAGAGAAATGGTTTAAATAGAGCCACCTAGACTCAGAACAATACAAACCCTTTTTGAAACTGGAGCATAGAGATACATGCCCATCCATCTTTCCTTTCCCATATCTATTAACTAGTTATGCTCCCTTCATGAAGATAATCATGAAATACTTCACTTGCGAGGGAATGTTCTCCCGGGTCTATGCTTACCATGTCTGGTTGCTCATGCATTTCACAAGAGCCAAATTGTTAAATCTCCCCTTCTTCCTCCATAGAAGTATTGAAAAAATGGCCTCCACTGTTCAGAAAAGACCTCCTTCTCAGTAGTCAGCTTGCCTTTTCCATCATTCCCTCATCAAAGTTGTCATTCTTCACTAGCTTGAGAAGAAGGGAATCTCTTGAGACACTTTCATTACACATCCAGATTTCACCATTGTTCCTTCATTCCATGCATCTCCTTCACCTTCCACTCACCATCCTTCGCCTTCTTCAAGTAAGCCCATTCCCAAGAAGCTCAAATTTCCCATGATTGAACAAGAAGAAGAGCAAGATGAGGAAGGGCTGCATGATGAACAGGAGGAACAACATGATGAAGATGAACGATAGCAAGATGAGGAAGGGTAGCATGATGAAGAGGAGGAGCAACAACACGATGATGAACAACATCAACATGATGATGAACAGTAGCATGATGAAGAAGGGCAGCACAGTGAGAAAGAGTAGCATGATGAGGAGGAGCAGCATCATGATGAAAAATGGAAGCAAAGTGAAAAAGAGCACAGTGAGGCAGGGCAGCAAGGTGAAGAAGAACACAATGATGAGATGCAGCACAGTGATGAAGAGCAGTGCCATGAAGAAACTCAAAACAGTGGCAAGGATGATGAGGGAAGTTACAAGGGTAAAGATCCAATAAAGCATGTGCTAGTTGCCTCTCCTAGCCAAGGGGCCATGCTTTCTTCTCCAAAAGTGGCCAAGCCCTGGACATCAAGGAAAAGGGTGCCTCAAACTATAACTCCAAATGTTACTAGGGCCCTCCGAAGCAAGGGGAAATCGCCCAAGCAACCCATTGTCGAATTACCCAAGAGGAGGAAGACCAAGAAGGCCACCCAAAGCAAGGGAAAGGAGAAAGAAGAAAGCAGCCATGAGAAGGAGAGAGACTTTGACATAATTCAAATCCAAAGTGATGATAGTGACAATGAGGCCCGGATCCTAGAGACTCTCCTCATCAATAGAGAAAAACAAATTTATGCTTTGAGGGTAGATCTAGAGAGGTCTAGAAACTTCAATCACTTCTTGCAAACACAAAATAAATAGATGAGTGTCCACATGGCGGTATATGAGACACGGGCCATCAAATATAAAAAATAGGCCTCCAAGGCGCAAGTTAAGCTGGAAGAACTCATGGGCGAGTTCAAAGATAGCGAAGATGAGGATCAACCAAGAAGAAAGAGGCCAAGGACCATAGGACTCAGAAGAGCCCTTGAGAAACAAAAGGAGGAAGAAGCTGCCCTTTTCCAATCTCTTCCTCTCACTACTTTGTTCACCCAAGAGATAGAGAACAATTGAGAAGCATGGCTCGAGAGGATGAATGATCACTTGGAAAAGAAGTTGGAAGAGGCCAATAGAGATTTGGACCTTCAAAAGAGGATGACTGGGCACTATAAGAAGCTCAATCAGTTCGCCCGACGGAAATTGAAGGCCACACAGGAAAAACTCAAAAAAGCTCAAAAGAGGCGCCCGACAGTAAAAATGAAGAAAGACACCTCAAAGCTCCAAATTTTGGCCTCAGCTTCTCAACATGTTTCTGAAAACCCTTGACGGTCATGCTCGCCAAATTTGGGTGAGATTCAATAAGTTTTGGTTTTTTGTCATTTTTGGGTTTTTGGCTAAAAATCATGGGTATCGCCATTTCTGTTTGGGACATCCTCAAAGGATGAAAATGGTATCATTGGATGCCATAATTTTAGGGGCATCTACTCAGCGATTTTCAGATCAATTGAAGATGATTTTCTCCCCCAAAATGGTGAAAAACACTCACTTTTTCCACACTCTGCCCCGTTTATCAGCAAAGTCTATTTTTTGGGTTTTTACACACAGGTCGGCTTTTGACAGACTTCCAGTGGTCAGTTTGGAGAAAACTAAGCATTTTCAGAAAATAGACACTTAGATCTTCCAACGAGCCGTCACAGGCCTCGTTTTGACATCGGGAAGGCCTCCAAAAGTTGCCGGCAAAACAGAGGACTTTCTGCTGATATATTTCTTAAGTATTTTTGTGAAAAATGTACTTTTCTAAAGTGACTTTTCCTCGTGCGTTTAGCTATTTTTGGGCATGATTAGTTATGAAAAGTCAATATATTTTCATTTTTTAGCATTTTTGAGATATTTTATTAGATATTTTGTGCCTTGGGCTTTGCAAAGCCTCAAGGAAAAAATCAGATTTTTTTGATGGGCCAATGACATTGCAAGTTGCACTAGGAGGTTTTCCCTCATCTTGGCCTATATATTCCAAGAGAATTCATTGTAAATAAGGCTGAACTTGATGAATAGAAGCAATATATGGTTATAAAATCTTGGAAGAAACACTTGTCTCATGCATTGGATAGTTTCTTGAATGTTTTTGGATGATGAAAGAGGACTGTTGTTGGATTCTTTGAATTTGTAAAATGGTATAGTGTCCCTCTCTGTTATGCTTCTTAGTTTTCATTCATATTCCATGTTCTTTCTTGCTATAATACAATAGAGAATAAATTTAAGACATGCCCTTGGAGGCACCTCAAATTTCCTGTTTCTTTATAGCTTCTATGTTTTCTTCCTTCTTAGTCATATCAAAGAATCCTTGATTTCTCTTTGATAACTAAAGAAATTGTTTGCTTTGTTTCATTTATGGTTTTTATGCATGCTAAGTATGATTCACGATATGCCCTGCTTACTCATGGCTAGTCATACCTCCACCTCTGAAACCTTTCTTTGATTGTTTGATTGTCATTTGTTGAACCAAGGAGGTCTTGTACTGATCTTGCCCTTTGCCTAAAACTATGCATCTTGCTTCAAAGTGCCCAATAGCTTGAAATACTATCCTTAGGCGTTTCCTCATAGTAATTTAAGTTGTTTGTTTATCTTAATTGTATTTCCCCAAAGTATGATAGCAATTTCCTAAAGTTAGAGAGTCATATATCTCTATGTATTGCTTGAATGTTTATTTCTATGCATTTGATCAGTTTATAGTTACATTTCTCATGATTAATGGTTAGCCCTACCATGTTTGTGTCAGCTATTGAACTATTTATGTTTGAAATCCTTTGTTCTTCACAAATTTAGTGTCAATACCACTCCATTTTACCTAGAGATCCATTTTACCTCGATTAAATCGGCCCTTCAATAACCTTGTATCACCATCTGAAAGCTTTCTTGACATTTTCGACCCCATAGCCCAGTTAATCTGACAACATTTTTATCTATCTTAGTCTTTGATCAGTTCATCCCTCACAAACCTTAAAACAAAACTAAAAACCTACTTCATAACTAGCCTAAAATCAGAAATACAAGAAGCAAACACACAGATATTCCTTACACAAATAGAGAGAGCCCTCTCTGAGTCCAGGAAGGCTAGGTCCTTGGGCTCCAAATATTGGTTTGATGTTACCCTTTCACTTGGCTTGCCATTCAACCAAATCACGAGACCCTAACACATATAAAGATCATATTAGCTTGTCTCTTTCCTCATGTATCTATTCTAGCATATAGTTTTCTCAAATCAATGAAACATTTTTAAAAAATCCAATTTGTTCTAAGTAGAGTGTTCATCTAATTTTCAAGTATTCTAAAGTTAAAAAAAAATGGTATAACACTCCCCAAAATAATTTCAAAAATTTTACCATATATGTCAATTTTTCTTTCAATAAGGCAGGGGTCCAAATGAGAGGGTTGTAGGTTGAAGATCAAACTTGCTAAAGAAACTGTGGAAAGTGTAGTCACACCATCAATGCAAGATTAAGCTAAGAAAAGAAATAAATGTTGGAAAGGTCTCTCGTCAATTTTATGAATTGCTTAACGTTACCTAGAATTCAAATTTAAATATGGACATGTTTTTTTTTTTTTTAAGGAATTCCCCACACCCTTATGATGGATATTTAACTTAGGATGGGGCTAGTTTATATATTGGATGGAAGAATGATTTTTTGGATTGAAAGATGTTGTCAGTAGGCTCAAACAAGGAAGACGAGAATCATTCTTGGCCTCCTCATGGGACAATGTAACCCTTCTTTTTACTCCCACCCTCAACGTTTGACCCATAAGAATTGAACTAGTAATCTATTATATAGTCACCTCGACAAATTTTAATTAGGTTATCCGTACCAACTATGAATCACAAGTCATACCCTTTTTTTATTATGATAAACATACACCACTTGCAGTTTCAAAATAGGTTAGCTAGCATGGATTGTTCAATTAACACTTATTTTCGAAATGTATGCATAGTCAATTACAAACTTGGTTGATAGCAAATGCATTGGTACTCATGTTGCATGCATGTGTTCCACATGTATCAAATGGTACTCAAAAGACTACATTATTTGACATTCTAAAAAAATGTTATCATATTTGAGAAAACTCTTGGAATTATGGTTGTCCATGAATTCTAGGGAAATAAAAGTTTCTATATCTATGGTTGTTGGATTGTATTTCTGATTCACTTAAAAATTATCCATAAAAAATAGTTGAACAAATAGAAGGCGGGTAAGGAGAAAAACAAAGATACCTTCAAAATATATTTAGAAAGATTAAAAAAACATATAGCTTGAGAAGATAGTCAGAAGATCATAAAGTTACAAAAAAAAGATAATTAATAGATGAAGAAATATAATTAAATAAGGTTTAAGGGTAGAACACATAGGGACTCCTTTAAGAGTAGCTTCTCAAAGGATAGTAATGAGACAAAACTATCCAAGCTAAGTGTTAGGACTAATATGATATCGTACCAAATTAGTGTAGGGTAAAGGTAAGGCAAGTAATTATTTTGCATCATTCTCTTAGTCAACATTGAATTTGACTGTGTCTTGGAGGAATTTAAAGGTTTTCTTTATCTCCAAACAATTTTTATCCTTAATGTTTATTATTAAGAAATCCAGGGCATCAAAATTAGGTGATTTCGTTATTAATGATAACTGCTTGTGAATGCTTTTTACTTCAATAGATTAGGATTTTCTCTTTAGTTAGCTTATTATAGTATTCTTCTTCATCAAACAAATACCAAAGCATAAACAAAAAAGAGGCAAGAGGCACATAATGTAGGCAATAAACCAGGGTCAAAACATCTCCAACTCGAGAGGAAAAACCAAACGAATTCTTCTTCTTATAGAAAAAATTTAATTGACGAATACCAAGACCATGACGTAGAACCTTGACACAACAACCTCTCCAAGACCAAGTCAAAAAGATCCTTCTTCTCTACTTTTCCTTCTTGCACGAGTCAAAACAAGTCAAATTGCCTTCTTGCACTACTAATCTCGGTTACTCTCAAGTTTCGACCTTCCTCCACATATTTTCAATTTTTGATGCTGATCAGGTGCTCAAACTTATGCTAAAAAGTGAAAGTTGTTAGAATGATGTGGAACCTGAACAACCGCATATATCTCATCGTTCTAAATTCGACGCAAATCATTTCGTAGAAAATCGACACCGTATGTTACCAGAAATGCATCGACACTGTATGTTACCAGAAACACGTTCTTTCCACTTCATAAAACATGCAAATTTTTGGAAAAAAATGCAGGGACAATCTAGTCAACAGTCCATACTGCTGTCTGGGAAGGCCCATGTGGCAGGTTGACTAGTCAAAGGAATCTTTCTCTGGAAAATTATGTTGTGCCAAGTGGCATCTTTTCATTTGTCTGATGCGGCAGATGTTTATTGGGTCGTTGGGTTTTATGCAGGCCAATCACAGGTTGCCATGTGACCTAGCCAGGTGTTGTCACGTGGCAACCCGAGGGCCACTAAAATTTTGGTTAAGGTCCGAGTAGAGCGGCCGAGTGTCGAACCTGCGATCTCCAAGTATCTAACACATAGCCTTTACCATCGTGCCATCGCATTGTTACTTAACATATATGGGTTTCTGAATTGTTTTGTTATGATTATGGTTCCGCCATGGGGGAGTGGGCCGGGGTCTAGCCCAAACCCTAGTGACTGCGCCTGGGGGCGAGACCATGGGTGGGAGGCTAGCCTCACGCCCTCACTAATCGAGACATCACATGCCAATGTCACCGTGACATGTGACTGCCACCAACACTACCTGCCAAGACCATTGGTTGGTTTAGCTGCCAGCGTTAACCGCCTTGCAAGCCACCGATGTGACCACCATGGCACTAACTGTCGGTGATTAGTTAACCGTCCAGTGGGATTTTTATGTAAAAAAATTATTTGCACCAATACAATGAATGATTTGAAATTTAGATTTAAGGTGTTTTTACTGTCCGACAATTTTGCCCGGAATCCTGGTAAATGGTCGCCAAATTAACCAAAAAAGGGGCGAAATTTTAGGAACGGTCTGGATTTTGGATAAATTGTGGAGTGATTAGTGCCAAACTTGGGGAAGCCAAAACCTATTCATTTTTGACCAAATTCGAGGTAGAAAGAGGATGGACAGACATTTTTGGGCATTCTGGAGCCATTGGAGCATGTTTTAGAGCTATTTGAGCATTGCAAATGTATGTAATCACACTATTGTGCATAATAGAAGAGGTCCAAGCCATTGGAAGCTGGACCAAGGAGTCATAGCCCAGATGGGTGAACTCCTTCATCATGTGTTGTTGTGTTATTATTTATGGTGATGTTCATGTATGTTATATGTTATTGTTCAGAATTATTTTTATGTTAATTTGCTCAAGAAATTCACATAAAAACACATAAAAACTCATGGTTAACTTGCAATTTACCTCATAATCCTCAAGCACTTTTTTCATATTCTGAATTGGAATTTAGCACAACAAACACTAACTTTCCCATTCAGATCAAGTTGGTATTAGAGCATTAGGTTTCCTTGTACAAGGAGGATTTAATTCTTTTGCAAGTGTTTAAATTCTTACAATGTTGAAGCTCAAGAGAGGAGAAGGCAATCTTGTGGGTGCAGGTTCTCAAGTTGGAGCAAGGAGAAGGAGGGTATAGTTGCCACAATTTCCACCACAAGATTCACCTCGTGTTGCACTTGAAGCTTCAATAAACATGTATCATGAAGGAGGAAATGATAACATGACAAAGGATGAGAAGGATTTTATGAATGATTTCTTTGACATGCAAGAGATGGTGAAAGTCCTCTATGAAGAGAGGAATACAAGGTTACAGGGTGAAAACTCCAAGCCTCCAAGAGGAGAGGGTTCTCTAAGAGGAGGAGGTAATGGAAATGGAAGGTGAATCATTGTTGTAGGAATTTTACCACTTTGAAAGTTTCTTTCACTTTGTGTGAGAACAATAAGACACCATAAAGTAATTTCAACATTTAGTTAAATAAGCATGACAAGCAATAGTTTTAGCAATCAATGGAACACACAAAGAACAAATAACTTCTTCAAAATTCCTCTTCAGTTTATTCTCAAACCAAGCTACAACTTGTTGTTACAATTCTCTAGATACAACCAAAAAGAATTTACAACTCACAGATATATTAGCTACAACTTAATGGAGCTACAACCCCAACTATTTACCAACACCCACATGAAGAAGCACCAACCCCTAATTTGTAAGCTACAACGTGCTTGAAACTCAATGGTTCATCTTTCATCCATTTTCATACTAGAGCCATGAATGCCTTCTCTACTTCCAAATAAAACAATTTTCTTCTTGACCACCAACACCTTCAACAATCTCTAATTACTGAGAAACGCCAGCTACTTCACCTTAACTCGCTCACAGAACGCACACCTCCAACTCTCTAGCTCAAACCTGCTTATAAAGAATTTTTTCCTTGATATTTTGTGCATATGTCTTTAGTTAATCTTTCATTGGATCTATGCATGTGCATTTAATTTTTCCTTTTCCCTGTTCAACTGACTCCTCTGGATTTACTCTTTAAGTTTCAGATTCTAATACTATTATTTGAAACCCAAACTCGAGTTTTTCTACTTATTTTTGCAATTATGGCCTTTTAACAAGTTTTAGTTATGTTTCGTTATTTTCATCTATAGTTAACTTTGGATTCACTACTAAATTTGCTTCCAAAATCATTTTTTACATGATTAATTTTGAAAAAGTGATATGAAAGAAGCCTTATTTTTTAGCGTAGATGAGCTGTCTAGCCCAATATGGAAGAGATGTTATAATTGGGCTGAGAGGCACTCTCCAATGCAATATGGAATAGATGTTGTAATATCTTGTCCTATAAACATTTTGACTTGGTCAAATTATACAAAAATAAAAAAATAAAATAAAAATAAAATCAAATCAATTAAAATCAAATAAAATTAATAATTAAAATATAATTGAGGTAAAATAATCAATTTACCATTGACTGTTTTTGGGCTGCAAAATTTGAAAACCCTTGGTTTTTCCAATGATATATATATATATATATATATATATATATATATATATATATAACCAACCTAGATCCATTTTAATGCTAGATGTACCAAGGGCCAAGGGCAATCAAATCTCTTGAGTTGAAAACTTCTTTTAGAGTGAAAAGAGATTTGATCCCTCTAAGAGCGGTGTAGATGAGAGTTAAGATGGATCTAGACTGGTGTAATTGCGTTGAGAGACACTCTCTAGCCTAGTGTGGTAGAGATGTTGTAATATAATGTAATGCCTTGCAAATATTTTGACTAGGTATATATATATATATATATATATATATATATATATATATATATATATATTGTAATTATCAATAAAACATTTTCATTGTCAAATTAGATAAAAATAAAATAAAATAAAATATAAAATTAATACATATAAATATAATTATAATTAATAATTAGATCGAGATAGATCCTTCTTAATTATGAATCTACCAAGTGCCTAGAAGGATCAAAATCTATTGAGATACAAGCCTCTTTTAAAGTGAAAATAGATTTGATCCCTCTCTGCCATTGGTAGATCTAGAGTTAAGATGAATCTAGACTAGTGTATTGGTAGAGATGTAAAGTAATACAAAAAATAAAATATATAAATTAATAATTATAATTATCAATAAAATATTTTTACTAAATGAATTTGCATAAAGATAAAATAAAATAAAATATATAAAATTAGTAATTATATTTATCATTATAATTTAATTAATTATAATCAATAATTTAATTAATTATAATCAATAATTAAACCATCACAGATCTATCTTAATTTTTGATTTACAAAGCACTTAGAGGGAACAAATATTTTGGGATACAAATCTCTTTTAAAGTAAAAGAGAAAGAGATCCCTAAAAATGAATCTAAGTTAATAATCATAAATTAATTTTAGAAAAATTTAAAACCACAAGTAAACCAAATATCAAATTAATATATAAAATCACTTAATTTTCCACACAAAATTTATTCACAAAGTATTGAACATATTCCAATTAAATAAAATTAATTGCAACGTGAAATTAAAAATAGGAAATAATAGTTTCTTTCAGCGCTAGGATTGTTCCTCTTACGTATGGCTACAACTACCTTGTAAATTCAAGGTCTTCTAGATGCATAGAATTAGCCAAGGAAATGTTATCGTTAGACGCAAAAAATCAACCGAGTTTTCTTTTTCATTAGGCTCATTAAATAATGAATCAATTTAAAGAGAATCAACCTAGCATTCTTTTTCTTTAGGATTATTAAATTAGGACTAAATTTAATTTTATCTACTTTAAATGTCATTTCATAAAGATTTTAAATCTGATACCAAAATAATAAAAATATAGATAAGGTTAGATTTAAGACTTTTGTGATCTATAAAGTAGATAAATGTCTTTCGGATTAATCACATCCTTAGGATTTGGTTGACTTTTCAAACTAACTAGTGTGGTTAATCCTCAAGACGAGGTGAAAAATCTCATGGATCTTAATGAATAAACAGTGTGGTTGCATCCGGATAGGTCTCGACGCCAATAATCTGGTGGAATTCGTTTCGTCGAAAATGGAGTCCGTATGTGAAAGTTAGAGCCTGTTGTGTGCTTGACCAAACAGACGAACAAAAAAAAAGGGTCAAACATGGTCAAAGGTCAAATTTTTGGGTTTTCCTCAGGCGAATGAGGTTTTGAAACTTGTCGAATGGTGATTGGCCTGAATTTCTGGGCACATGGAAATTTCTGGTTGGTTTGTGGAGAGCCAATGGGGAGTTGACACATGGCTAGCCCGGAGGCCGCCATGGGCCCCTCAAAAGCCGAATTTAAATTTTATACAATGGTCGAATTTCATATTACAAGTGGGGAAATTTTTTTATGTTGTGGCTGGGCAGAGGCTGGGCTCGACCCCATGACCTCCCCCATGCTACGCACAAGACTTACCAATAGAGCTATGCTTTGGTTTTAGTTATTAATGGTCGCAACTTATATTTGTTTTGATATAGTTTGACCGATGGGGGTAAGGAGGGAGCCAACCCCACAGGCTAGCCCCCTCACCATATAACCACCCCAACAACCATGGCATAGGGCTTACACTAATGTGCATAGGTTAACCATAACGCGGGGCTAATTAACCCCCAACCACATGCATTAACGCTAATCGCATTTTTAATGCAGATTTATTAAAACATGCTTAGAGAGCCTAACCTCCACTTAATGCGCACTTAAATTAAACTAATCTGACCTTTAATCGCGGATTAGGTTTGGCGGAGTCTGTTATTTTCGGCGCCACCTCCATTTTTTGTCAGACTTAACTGGACTTTCTCCATATTTGGAGGAGTTTTCCTAGGGAAAACTGAAGAAGCCATAACTTTGACATATTTCGACCAAATTAGGATAAAAAAGAGTTAATCCTAGATGATTTGGATGCTCTGAGCATGATGGTGTAGGTTGCAGAGGCAGAGGAGCACGTCTGTAAGTGAATTTTCCACTTTGAAGATTAAATAATCCTAGGGCCACTAGGAGAGGAGGTCATGCCTAGTCCACTTGAGGACCATTTTTAGAGCCATAAGATTCTATTTTGAGGTTTTTCGGTCTTCTGAATGGACCAATGAAGCAGGTTGCAAAGCCATTGGAGCACTGTAGGTGCATGCAATCAGAGAATTGACCATTAATCCAAAGAGGGCCAAGTCATTGATGTAGGTCCATGAGATGTAGCCCAGGAGGGGTGAACTTCGTTATCAGCTATTATGTAATGTGTTTGTTGTGTGTTATTTCTTTGCAATTTACTTGTTGTACATGTGTTTTTAACAACTATTTAACTTAATGAATTGCTCATAAAAGACACTTAAACTTGACACATAAACCCACACATAACTGGCTAATTTGAGACGAACCTAAACACATTTATTTTATACTAATGAGGGACCTAGCACAACTAAACTAGTTTGCCAATACTTAGATCAATTTGGTATTAGAGCATAGTTTAGCTCATTTTAGCCTGAGATAATTTGTTACGGTTAGGTAGAGAATTAACTATTGGTTTTGAATTTTGGAAGGAGAACTTAATTGTGTGCATGTTTATGTGTGTAAGGAGAAGTTCAAGATTGAGGAATCAGCTCTCAAATCACAACAAAGAAGCTTTTTATGCATTACAAGTGTGATGCCAGCTTCATCAAGTGATATTTCTAATCCATCTTCCTTAGCAAGACTCTTTGATAAATAGATGTTGTAGAAGCTCTACATCATGAGAGATATGACCGTGCAAGAGTTTGTTGAAGATAGGAAGGAGAACACTATACTTCAAGAGCAGTTGATTGCCATGAATGAGGAAAAGCAAGAGCTTCTTGAAAAGATGCATGAGATGGAGACTGAGCTCCATATTTCAAATGAAAACCTAGCAAGGATGCATGAGATGGAGACTCAACTCCATGATGCCAAAGAAACTCTAGCCAAGTATGTGCATGAAAAAGAGGTATGAAAATCAAGTTTATCTTCTATTTCCTCTCAAGATGAATGTGTAGGTGTTTTTGAAAGACACACTAGAGGAATAGGTTCCAAATTATTGATGAAGATGGGCTATGAAGGTAAAGGATTGGGAAAACATGCAAAAGGCATAGTTGAGCCAATTGTTGTTGAGGAAAGGCCTAGGTATTTTGGTCTTGGTTATGGACAACATGATGGAGAATGCTCCAAAGCCAAGGAGACACATGAAGTTGTTCCAAGAAGGAATTCAATTACATGTTCATTACCTCAATCTTGTGAAGTTTTTGTTAATGAGGAATGCAAAAATTTTACACCCACTTTGCAAGAAGATGCTCATAAGCATGCAACTTATGGAAATGACAAAAAAGAGGATATTGAAATCTCTAAATTCATTGAATCCATTGTTGGTATTCCGAAGAGATCCACTACCTCATCAAATTCACCTCCTCAAGAAGGCGACAAAGGTGAATGTGCAAGGTATAAATATGCCTTTAACCAAGTTGATTTTGATTATGATAAACATGGTAAATCTTCACATAAGATTTGGAGTAACTTTACATGTTCCTTTTGTGGTTTGAATAAGCATACTGTTTCGAGGTGTTGGAAGAAGATAGCGATGCACAAGAAACTTTCAAAACAAAGGAGACAAAAATCCAAAGGTCCATTGGATAATGAAAATGATGTTGAAAAGAAGATGCAATTGTTTTTCACTCATTGCCATAAGAAGGGTCATCTTGTAGACAAGCATTGAACTTTGTATCCAAAAATTCATCCACGATATTTGAAGAAGGTTGAAAGAGATCTTGACAAGAATGGAAAGGAGGATTCCATAATTGATGTGAGTCAGTATGATTCACATGAGGATTCCATAATTGATGTGAGTCAAGATGATTCACATGATGAACTGCAGCTGAAAGAAGCGCCATTGAAGTGGTTTGGAAATAGATGGTTCCTTTTATTAACCAATTAATGCCTTGCATTTCTTTTGATAATTGATGCCAATGTTTCCTTCTTGATGTATTTCTTTGCCAATTGAATGCATTTCTTTTCTCTTGAAAGTATGTTGCATGTTGCATGAAGCAAGATGTTAGAAAAGTAGAGTTATGTTGACTCACTTAGATGCAACAAAGATGGAAATATTTTGGTTGATTGCTTTGTTTATCATGTATGTTTGTCAACTTGAGAGTGTTGACCATTTGCACATGCATGAGTGTCGACTTGTGTTGGTTGATTGCCTGTTACATGCATGTCATATCGACTTGGAAGAATTTGATTTTGTCTCCAAAGATGAAAGGGATATGTTGGCAAACTGTTTCATAAGATGTGAAATTCTTGTTTTTTTATAGAAGAATCGTCAAGTTGTTAAAAAAAAAAAGCATGTACAATAACTTTGTTTGAATTGAGAGTCAATTGTTTGAAGAGGCATGGTTTTTTGACTTGTGTTTGGTCGATGGGTTTGTACCCCAATATGTAAGAGTACATTGTGATTTTCAAATGATGTGACATTTGTTGCTTTGAAGAAGCAAAAGGAAGAGGTCATCAAGTTGTGTTTCTTGCATGATGTGTTTTTCAAGTTAATGGTTTTTCTTATGACAAGATGTATCAGGATTTTGGAAGGTCCACTCTTCAGCAAGAGGCTTATGATTAGCCTTCATTCTCAAATCATGGCATGAGCAACATGTCAATACTAGAGGATGATGGAATCAAGAAGCAAAAAGAGGGACAAAATGCCAAAAATTTTGAAGCCTAAACAACATATATTGTAGACCATTTGATGTGTTGATGCCAAGAAGAGATGGTGAATGCATTCTTCTAGATGTGGAATTTGGAACCGTGGACGTAAAAAGAATGGTCATTTATTTTCTTGTGATTACTGATGGTGGAAATCATTACTGTAGTTCACTCAAATGGGCTTAACTTGGAAAATTTGTTTCCAAGGAGAAGTTTGCATTGAATGCATGTGTATGCAAAGGAGGAACACGATTCTCAGTGGGAAGGTAATCAGTCAACTTTCCAAGCACCGAGGGATCACTTTGGTATAACAAAGTGTTTAATTAGTCAGCAAGCAACCATCAAGTGTTGGTTTGGGTCAGCAACAAAAAGAGGACATTGATTGAAGTGCCAAGCCATTTTCAAGGCAAGGCATGTCAGTGAACCCAAGTGGTTGTCATGGAGATTTTTCCAAGTAGAATCAAGTTGATAGAACTTGGGAAAGAAAAGAGTGTTCAACTCTCATAAGATAACCAGCTTTTTTGGGTCCAAAATCTTGTTAGTGGGAAGGAGTGATCAAAATCTGGATTGCTAAAAATTCAAAGTGCTCATAATCTCTCGAAACCCGAACGAATGGATAGGTGTCGACGCCAGGAATATGGTGCAATTCATTTCGTCGAAAACAAAGTCTGTATGTGAAAGTTAGAGCCTAATGTCCACTTGACCAAACATGCGAATTTTCAAAAAAAAGGGTCAAATAGGGTCAAAGGTCAAAAATTGGGTTTTCCTTCAACCAATGAGGTGTTGAAACTTGTAAAATGGTGATTGGCCTGAATTTCTAGGCACATGGAAGTTTCTGGTTGGTTGTGGAGAGCCAATGGGGAGTTGACATGTGGCTAGCCTGGAGGCCACCACGTGCCCCTTAATGACATAATTTAAATTTTATACAATGGTCGAATTTCATATTACAAGTGGGGAAATTTTTTTTTGTTGTAGCTGGGCAGAGGTCAGGCTCGACCCCATGACCTCCCCCACGCTACGCACAATACTTACCAATAGAGCTACGCTTTGGTTCTTAATTATTAACAATTGCGACATATTTGTTTTGATATAGTTTGACTGACAAGGGTAAGGAGGGGGCTAGCCCCGCGAGCCATCCCCCTCACCATAGAACCACCCCAATGACCTCAATGGAGGGCTTACACTAATGCATGGGGTTAACCATAATGTAGGGTTAATTAAATCCTAACCACATGCATTAGCACTAATCACATTTTTAATGCGGATTTATTAAAACGTGTTTAGAGCGCCTAACCTCCAATTAATGCGCACTTAACTTAAACTAATCCAACCTTTAATCACAGATTACGTTTGGAGGAGTCTGCTATTTTCGGCACCACCTCCATTTTTTTCGGACTTAACTAGAGTTTCTCCCAATTTGGTGGAGTTTTCCTAGGGAAAACTGAAGAAGCCATAACTTTGGCATATTTCGATCAAATTAGGATCAGAAAGAGTCAATCCTAGATGATTTGGATGATCTGAGCATGATGGTGTAGGTTTTAGAGGTAGGGGAGCACTTCTATAAGTGAATTTTCCACTTTGAAGATTAAATAAGCCTAGGGCCACCAGGAGAGGAGGTCATGCCTAGTCCACTTGAAGACCATTTTCAGAGCCAGAAGAGTCTATTTTGAGGTTTTTGGGTCTTCTGAATCCAATGGAGTAGGTTGCAAAGCCATTGGAGCACTGTAGGTGCATGTAATCAGATAATTTACCATTAATCCAAAAATGGCCAAGCCATTGAAGCAGGTCCATGCAGATGTAGCCCAGGAGGGGTGAACTCTGTTATCAACTATTGTGTAATGTGTTTTTTGTGTGTTATTTCTATGCAATTTAATTACTATACATGTTTTTTTAACATATATTTTACTTAATTAATTTCTCATAAAAGACACTTAAACTTGACACATAAGCCCTCATATAACGGGCTAATTTCAAATGATCCTAAACACATTTATTTTATATTGATGAGGGAGCTAGCAAAAAAAAAATAGTTTACCCATATTCAGATAAAGTTGGCATCATAGCACAATTTAGCTCATTTTAGCCTGAGATAATTTTCCAAGGTTAAATAGAGAATTAGCTATTGGTTTTGAATTGTGCAAGGAGAATTTAACTGTGTGCAAGTTTATGTGTGTAAGGAGAAGTTAAAGATTGAGGACTCAACTCTCAAATCACAACAAAGAAGCTTTTTATGAATTACAAGTGTGATGGAAGCTTCATTAAGTGATGTTTCTAATCCATCTTCCTTAGCAAGAATCTTTGATAAGGAGAGGTTGCAGAAGCTCTACATCATGATAGATATGGTACAAGAGTTTGTTGAAGATAGGAAGGAGAACACTATAATTCAAGAGCAGTTGATTTCCATGAAGGAGGAAAAACAAGAGATCCTTGAAAAGATGCATGAGATGGAGACTCAAATCCATATTGGAAATGAAAACCTAGCAAGGATGCATGAGATGGAGACTCAACTCCATGATGCGAAAGAAACTCTAGCCAAGTATGTGCATGAAAAAGAGGTAAGAAAATCAATTTTATATTATATTTACTCTTAAGATGAATGTGTAGGTGTTTTTGAAAGAAACACTAGAGGAATAGGGTCCAAATTATTGATGGATATGGGCTATGTAGGTAAAGGATAGGGAAAACATGCAAAAGGCATAGTTGAACCAATTGTTGTTGAGGAAAGGCCTAGGTATTTTGGTCTTGGTTATGGATAACATTATGGAGAATGTTCCAAAGCCAAGGAGGCACATGAAGGTGTTCCAAGAAGTAATTTCATTACATGTTCATTACCTCAAGCTTGTGAAGTTTGTGTTCATGAGGAATGAAAAAGTTTTACACCAACTTTGCAAGAAGATGCTCATATGCATGCAACTTATGGAAATGGAAAACAAGAGGATGTTGAAAGCTATAATTCATTGAGGCCATTGTTGGTATTCCGAAGAGAGCCAATACCTCATCAAATTCACCTCCTCAAGAAGGCGACAAAGGTGAGTGTGCAAGGTATAAGTCTGCCTTTAACCAATTTGCTTTTGATTATAATAAACATGGTAAATCTTCATATAATATTTGGAGAAAGTTTACATGTTCCTTTTGTGGTTTTAATAACCATACTGTTTCAAGATGTTAGAAGAAGATAAACATGCACAGGAAAATTTCAAAACAAAGGAGACAAAAATCCAAAGGTCCATTGGATAGTGAAAACCATGTTTGCAAGATGCAATTATTTTTCACTCATTGTCGTAAGCATGGTCATCTTGTAGAGAAGTGTTAGACTTTGTATCCAACAATTTATCCATGACATTTGAAGAATGTGGAAAGAGATCTTGACAATAATGGAAAGGGGGATTCCATAATTGATGTGGGTCAGGATGATTCACATGATGAAGTGCTGCTGAAAGAAGCGCCATTGAAGTGGTTTGGAAAGAGATGGTTAGATTTCTTAACCAATTAAGGCCTTGCATTTCTTTTTATAATTGATGAAAATCTTGCCTTATTGATGCATTTATTTTATCTTGAAAGTATGTTGCATGTTTCATGAAGCAAGATGTTGGAAAACTAGAGTTATGTTGACTCACTTAGATGAAACAAAGATGGAAATTTGTTGGTTGATTGCTTTGTTTATCATGTATGTTTCTCAACTTGAGAGTGTTGAGCATTTGCACATGCATGAGTGTCGACTTGTGTTGGTCGATTGCATGTTACATGAATGCAATATCGAATTGGAAGAAGTTGAATTTGTCTCCTAAGATGAAAGGGAGATGTTGACGAATTGTTTCATAATATGTGAAATTATTGTTGTTTTGAGAGAAGAATCGTCAAGTTATTGAAAAAAAAGCATGTACAATAACTATTGTTTGACTTGAGAGTCAGTTGTTTGAAGAGGCATGTCTTTTTGACTTGCATTTGGTCGGTGAGTTTGTACACCAAGACGTACGAGTACATATCGATGTTCACATGATGTGACATTTGTTGCTTTGAAGAAGAAAAAGGAAGAGGTCGTCAATTTGTGTTTCTTGCATGATGTGTCTTTCAAGTTAATGTTTTTTCTTGTGACAAGATGTCTCAAAATTTTGGAAGGTCCACTCTTGAGCGAGAGGTTCATGATTAGCCTTCATTATCAGATCATGGCTTAACAACATGTCAATACTGGAGGATGATGGAATCAAGAAGTTGAAAGAGGGAAAAGATGCCAAAATTTTTGAATCCTGAACAATAGCCATTTTAGACCATTTTATGTGTTGACGCCAAGAAGCAAAAGAGATGGCGAATGCATTCTTCCAGATGTGGAATTTGGAACCGTGGAGGTAAAAAGAATGGTCATTTTTTTTTCTTGTGATTACTGATGTTGGAACTCATTGATATAGGTCACTTAGATGGGCTGAACTTGGAAAAGTGGTTTCCAAGGAGAAGCTTGCATCAAATGCATGTGTGTGCAAAGGAGGAACACGATTATCAGTGGGAAGGTAATCCGTCAACTTTCCAAGCACCGAGAGATCTCTTTGGTACAACAAAATGTTTAATTAGTCAGCAAGCAACCAACAAGTGTTGGATTGGGTCAGGAGCAAAAGGAGGACATTGGTTGAAGTGCCAAGTCATTTGTAAGGCAAGGCATGTTAGTGAATGCAAGTGGTTGTCATGGAGATTTTTCCAAGTAGAACCAAGTTGATAAAACTTGGGAAAGAGAAGGGTATTCATCTCTCATCAGATAACCAACTTTTGTGGGTCCAAAAGCCTGCTAGTGGGAAGGAGTGATTGGAATCTAGATTGGGGGAAAAAATTTACTAAAAAATCAAATTGCTCAGAATCAATCCAAACCAGAATGATCGGATAGGTCTCAATGCCAGGAATCCGATGCAATTCATTTAGTTGAAAATAGAGTCCATATGTGAACGTTAAAGCCTGATGTCCGCTTGACCAAATAGGCCAATTTAAAAAAAAAGGGTCAAATAGGGTCGAAGGTAAAATTTTGTGTTTTCCTCCAGACAATGAGGTGTTGAAACTTGTAAAAAGGTGATTGGCCCGAAATTTTGGGCACATCGAAGTTTTTGGTTGGTTTGTGGAGAGCCAATGGGGAGCTGACACGTGGCTAGCCCAGAGGTCGCCACACGCCCCTCAAAGGCCGAATTTAAATTTTATACAATGGTCGAATTTTATATTACAAGTGGGGAAATTTTTTTATGTTGTGGCTGGGCGGAGGTCAGGCTCGACCTCGTGACCTCCCCCACACTACGCACAAGACTTACCAATAGAGCTATGCTTTGGTTCTTAATTATTAACGATTGCGACTTATATTTGTTTTGATATAGTTTGACCGGTGGGGGTAAGGAGGGGGTTGACCCCCTCACCATAGAACCACGCCAACGACCACAATGGAGGGCGTACACTAATGCATGGAGGTTAACCATAATGTGGGGTTAATTAACCCCTAACCACATGCATTAGCGTTAACCACATTTTTAATGCGGATTTATTAAAATGCATTTAGAGCGCCTAACCTCCACTTAATGCGCACTTAACTTAAACTAATCTCACCTTTAATCGCGAATTAGGTTTAGCGTAGTCTACTATTTTTGGTGCCACCTCCTTTTTTGTTGGACTTAACTGGAGTTTCTCCAGACTTAGAAGAGTTTTCCTAGGGAAAACTGAAGAAGCCATAACTTTGGCATATTTAGACAAAATTAGGATAAAAAAGAGTCAATCCTGGATGATTTGGATGCTCTAAGCACGATGGTGTAGGTTTTAGAGGTAGAGGAGCACTTTTATAAGTGAATTTTCCACTTTGAAGATTAAATAAGCCTAGGGCCACTAGGAGAGGAGGCCATGCCTAGTTAAATTGAAGAAAATTTCAAAGAAAAAATAAAATATTTTGAGGTTTTTCAAGGTCTTTTGAATCCAATGGAGCAGGTTGCAAAGCCATTGGAGCAATCTAGGTTCATGTAATCAGAGAATTTACCATTAATCCAAAAAGAGCCATGCCATTAAAGTAGGTCCATAGAGATGTAGCCCAAGAGGGGTGAACTCCGTTGTCAGCTATAATGTAATGTGTTTGCAGTGTATTGTTTCTCTGAAATTTACTTGCTGTACATGTGTTTTTAACAAACTTATTTTACTTAATAAATTGCTCATAAAAGACACTTAAACTTGACACATAAACCGTCACATAACTGGCTAATTTGAGATGATCCTAAACACATTTATTTTATATTGATGAGGGAGCTAGCACAACAAAACGAGTTTTCCCATATTCAGATCAAGTTGGTATCAGAGCACAGTTTAGCTCATTTTAGCATGAGATAATTTTCCAAGGTTAGCTATAGAATTAGCTATTGGTTTTGAATTGTGCAAGGAGAATTTAACTGTGTGCATGTTTATGTGTGTAAGGAGAAGTTCAAGATTGAGGACTCAACTCTCAAATCACAACAAAGAATCTTTTTATGCATTAAAAGTGTGATGGAAGCTTCATCAAGTGATGTTTATATTCCATCTTCCTCAGCAAGACTCTCTAATAAATAGATGTTGCAGAAGCTCTACATCATGAGAGATATGGTGCAAGAGTTTGTTGAAGATAGGAAGGAGAAAACTATACTTCAAGAGCAGTTGATTGCCATGAATGAAGAAAAGAAGAAGCTTCTTGAAAAGATGCATGAGATGGATATTGAGATCCATATTGCAAATGAAAACCTAGCAAGGATGCATGATATGGAGACTCAACTCCATGATGCCAAAGAAACTCTAGCCAAGTATGTGCATGAAAAATAGGTATGAAAATCAAGTTTGTCTTCTATTTCCTCTTAAGATGAATGTATAGGTGTTTTTTAAAGACACAATAGAGGAATATGGTCCAAATTATTGATGAAGATGGGCTATGAAGGTAAAGGACTAGGCAAACATGCACAAGGCATAGTTGAGACAATTGTTGTTGAGGAAAGGCCTAGGTATTTTGGTTTTGGTTATAGACAACATGATGGAGAATGTTCCAGAGCCATGGAGGCACATGAAGGTGTTCCAAGAAGGACTTTCATTACATGTTCATTACCTCAAGCTTGTGAAGTTTGTGTTCATGAGGAATGAAAAAGTTTTACACCCACTTTGCAAGAAGATGCTCATAAGCATGCAACTTAAGGAAATGGAAAACTAGAGGTTGTTGAAAGCTCTAAAGTCAATGAAGCCATTGTTGGTATTCCAAAGAGAGACACAACCTCATAAAATTCACCTCCTCAAGAAGGTGACAAGGTTAATGTGCAAGGTATAAATCTACCTTTAACCAAGTTGCTTTTGATTATGATAAACATGGTAAATCTTCACATAAGATTTGGAGAAAGTTTACATGTTCCTTTTGTGGTTTGAATAACTATACTATTTCGAGATTTTGGAAGAAGATAGCCATGCACAAGAAACTTTCAAAACAAAGGATACGGAAAGCCAAAGGTCCATTGGATGATGAAAACCATGTTGAAAATAAGAAGCAATTATTTTTCACTCATTGCCATAAGTAGGGTCATCTTGTAGACAAGTGTGGATTTTGTATCGAACAATTCATCCACGACATTTGAAGAAGGTGGAAAGAGATGTTGAAAAGAATGGAAAGGAGGATTCCATAATTGATATGGGTCAAGATGATTCACATGATGAAGTGCAGCTGAAAGAAGCGCCATTGAAGTGGTTTGGAAAGAGATGGTTAGATTTCTTAACCAATCAAGGCCTTGCATTTCTTTTGATAATTGATGTAAATCTTTCCTTATTGATGCATTTCCTTGCTCTTGAAAGTATGCTACATGTTGCATGAAGCAAGATGTTGGAAAACTAGAGTTATGTTGACTCACTTAGATGCAACAAAGATGGAATTTTTTTGTTTGATTCCTTTGTTTATCATGTATGTTTGTCAATTTGAGAGTGTTGACCATTTTCACATACATTAGTGTCGACTTGTGTTGGTAGATTGCGTGTTACATGCATGTCATATTGACTTCGAAGAAGTTTATTTTATATCCAAAGATGAAAGGGAGATGTTGATGAATTCTTTCATAAGAGGTGAAATTCTTATTGTTTTGAGAGAAGAATCATCAAGTTAAAAACATGTATGATACATTTTGTTTGACTTGAGAGTTATTTATTTGAAGAGGAATTTTTTTTCGACCTGTGTTTGGTCGATGAGTTTGTAAGAGTACATGGAAATGTTCACATGATGTGACATTTGTTGCTTTGAAGAAGCAAAAGGAAGAGGTCGTCAAGTTGTGTTTCTTGCATGATGTGTTTTTCAAGTTAATGGTTTTCTTGTGACAAGATGTCTCAGGATTTTGGAAGGTCCACTCTTGAGTGAGATGCTCATGATTAACCTTCATTCTCAAATCTTGGCATGAGCAGCATGTTAATACTGGAGGATATGGAATCAAAAAGCGGAAAGAGGGACAAGATGCCAAAAAGTTTTAAGCCTAAACAACATCCATTGTAGACCATTTGATGTGTTGATGCCAAGAAGAGAAAGAGATGGCGAATGCATTATTCCATATGTGGAATTTGGAAACATGGAGGTAAAAAGAATGGTCATTTCTTTTCTTGTGATTACTGATGTTGGAACTCATTGCTATAGTTCACTAAGATGGGCTTAACTTGGAAAAGTGGTTTTCAAGGAGAAGCTTGTATCGAATGCATGTGTGTGCAAAGGAGGAAAAATATTCTCAGTGGGAAGGTAATCAATCATATTTCTAGGCACTGAGAGATTGCTTTGGTACAACAAAGTGTTTAATGAGACAACAAGCAACCACCAAATGTTGGATTGGGTCAACAACAAAAAGAGGACATTGGTTAAAGAGCCAAGCCATTTGCAAGGCAAGGCATGTCAGTGAACCCAAGTGGTTTTCATGGATATTTTTCCAAGTAGAATAAAGTTGATATAACTTGGGAAAGAGAAGAGTATTCAGCTCTCATCAGACAACCATCTTTTGTGGGTCCAAAATCCTGATAGTGGGAAGGAGTGATCGGAATCTGGATTGGGGGCAAAAATTTGATAAAAATTCAAAGTTCTCATAATCACTCCAAAATAGAATGAATAGAGAGGTCTCGACGCCAAGAATCTGGCACAATTCATTTCGTAAAAAACAAAGTTCGTATGTGAAAGTTAGAGCTTGTTGTTCGCTTGACCAAAGATATGAATTTAGAAAAAAAGGGTCAAACCGGGTCAAACAGGGTCAAAGGTCAAATTTTGGGTTTTCCTCCAGCCAATAAGGTGTTGACACTTGTTGAATGGTGTTTGGCCCGAATATCTGGGGATATGGAATTTTATGGTTGGTTTATGGAGAGCCAATGGGGAGCTGACACATGGCTAGCCCGGAGGCTGCCACGTGCCCTTCAAAGGCTGAATTTAAATTTTATACAATGGTTGAATTTCACATTACAAGTGGGGAAATTTTTTTATGTTGTTTCTGGGAGGAGGTCGGGCTTGACCCCGTGACCTCCCCCATGCTACACACAAGACTTACCAATAGAGCTACGCTTTGGTTCTTAATTATTAACGGTTGCGACTTATATTTGTTTTGATATAGTTTTACCAGCAGGGGTAAGGAGGGGGCCAGCCCCCTCACCATAGAACCACCCTAACGACCACGATGGAGGGCTTACACTAATGTGTGGAGGTTAGCCATAATGTGGGGTTAACTAACCCCTAACCACATGCATTAGCGCTAATCACATTTTTAATGCGGATTTATTAAAATGTGCTTAGAGTGCCTAACTTCCACTTAATGCGCACTTAAATCAAATTAATCCAACCTTTAATCGTGGATTAGGTTTGGTGGAGTCTGTTATTTTCGGCCCCACCTCCATTTTTATCGGACTTAACTGGAGTTTCTCCAGATTTGGAGGAGTTTTCCTAGGAAAAACTGAAGAAGCCATAACTTTGGCATATTTCGACCAAATTAGGATAAGAAAGAGTCAATCCTAGATGATTTGGATGCTCTGAGCATGATGGTGTAGGTTGCAAAGGCAGAGGAGCACTTCTATAAGTGAATTTTCCACTTTGAATATTAAATAAGCCTAGGGCCACCAGGAGAGGAGGTCATGCTTAGTCCACTTGAAAACCATTTTCAGAGCTAGAAGAGTTTATTTTGATGTTTTTGGGTGTTCTGAATCCAATGGAGTAGGTGGAAAAGCCATTGGAGCACTAGATGTGCATGTAATCAGAGAATTGACCATTAATCCAAAGAGGGCCAAGCCATTGAAATAGGTCCATGGAGATGTAGCCTAGGAGGGGTGAACTCTGTTATCAACTATTGTGTAATGTGTCTAGTGTCTGTTATTTCTCCGCAATTTACTTGTTGTACATGTATTTTTAACAACTATTTTACTTAATGAATTTCTCATAAAATAAAGTTAAACTTGACACATAAACGTTCACATAACTGGATAATTTGAGACGATCCTAAACACATTTATTTTATACTGATGAGGGAGCTAGCACACCAAAACTAGTTTGCCCATATTTAGATCAGGAATATTTGTTGAAACTCTCTTGAAATTTCATGAAACGTCTTCCAACACGCCCATCACAATTGTCATCCATCGATGCCACAGAGTGAGTAGTGAATGGGGTCAATGTTGAAATTTCTTCAAAATGTTCTTGTATGAGTCAAAATTTGATTTGGTTTGAGTAGACACATGCCTTGATGTTATACGAGGGTTTCAAGACTCAAGGATATGTGACGACCTTACATAATATTTGAGATCATCCATATTTGTAGAAAATTTCATTATGTAGTCCCATTGTCATCATTCCTCATTCCCTTCTGTGGAATCTTTGTCAAAACTCTCTTGAAATTTCATGGAATGTCGTCCAACATGCCAAATCACCAATATCATTCACCGATGCCACACAGTGAGCAGTGAATGGAGCCAACATTGAATTTTCTTCAAATTTTTCATGTATGCATTAAAATTTGACATGGTTAGTTTATAAGGCGCATTCCTTGACGATATGTGAGGGTTTCAAGACTCAAGGATGACTGACATCCTCGCATAATCTTTGAGATCGTCAATTTTTGCATCAACGTTCATCCTGCAGTCTCATTTCTATAATTCCTTATTCCCATATATGTAATATTTTTCTAAAATCTCTTGAAATCTAATGGAACATCTTCCAACACGCCCATCACCAATGCCATCCACCGACGTTGCTCGGTGAGCAGTGAATGGGGCCAACACTAAAATTTCTTCAGAATATTCTTGTATGCGTCGAAATTTGACATGGTTATACTAGTAGACATGTGATTTGACAATATGTGAGGGTTTGAAGACTCAAGGGATGCTTCATGTCCCCGCATAATATTTGAGATCATCCACATTTGCATCAACATTTATCATGCAGTCTCATTTTCATCATTCCTCATTTGCATCTATGGAATCTTTATTGAAGCTCTCTTGAAATTTCATGGAATTTTTTCCAACACGCTCATCACCAATGTCATCCACTGATTTTTTTATCCTCCACAATGTTGCAAGGTTGATGAGGGAGATCAACAGAGGTAACCTCAAACCAAGCTTTTAGTTTGGTAACTAGCCCTACCAAACCAGAGAGGGCTCTCTCTATGAAAATCATAGCCAAGGGTTTGACTCGTACAAGAATGGATTTTAGGCTAGATAGCTCTGCCCTAGTGTTTTGAAATATTTAGGGTTTTTCTACTAGATTGGGAGTGAAAATAAAGGAACTAGGTCAAAGTATCAAAGGTTACAGCTGCAAGAGATATATAGGAGCAAGATACCTATGCTTTTGTGATGGCTTAGGAGTTTGTAGGTGTAATGTAGGGTTTGAAAGAGCAAGAATATCTTAATGAGCATGTGCACCATGAATTAATTAATCAAGAAGATGAACTACACAAAATGATTTCTTAACAAAACATTTCTTTAATGAAAAGAATTCTGCTTATAACCTCTTAGGAAAATAATTGAAGATAAAAGATATGGTAAGGAGACAAATATATCATTCATATAAAAATATAATAGAGAGAAAACAATATCACAAACTCACAACATGAGAATTCCTTAATAATAGCTACATCTGTCCTTTAATTTCCTGTAAAAAGTGATGAAGTACAAGCTACAAGATTTCCACCCTCTGATGTCCAACCATCAAAATGACTAAAATATCCATACATATAGACTCAAAAACAACTTTCCCTCTCTCAGGGGTCGAATCCCTAAGTGTAGGAACAACTCACAAGATTCTCTCAACAAAACCCTAAAGACTAGGGAGGTTAAAACAAACCCTCCATTTAGAGTTTGACTGACTTACTCATCATTAACGAGGCCCAAAATTACATCAAAATGACCCTGAAAAGCTTATTTACATAATATTACATCAAAATGACCCTGACAAGCTTATTTACATAATATTACATAAACTCAACATGAAAGTAAAGAAATTACATCATTATACCAAGATTTATTGAGAAAAAACTCGAAATTTTCACTCATAGGGAAAATCATAGCGAAACTCTAATAAAGCGCAACGCCATTCTGATAAAGCGCAACACCTAGCTTGTGATAGAATTTTGAAGGCGTTCCCATGCTCAAAATCTAGTTCTCAAAGATGATATGGAAAACTGTGGATGTCTAGTTGTCATTAGACACATTAAGCAAGAAAAATGGACACTTAATGAGGGAGACAAATGCATTTTACCAAAGGTACTCCCAAAAGCGCAGTGCCTAATCCAAAACAGTGGCAGAAAGTGTGTTTTTTACCTCTTTTTTGGCATTTTATCTCAACCAGTTTTCTGATAAGGCACCCCAGGTGGATAAATGACATATAGAATTGATTATATATCCAACAATATTGACTTTTTGGCATTTGGATGGTTGAGGAAAAAGCACAACGCTAAGGCACTACACTTTTGGCCAAAAGTAACAAAAAAACCAAAAAATTTCAAATTTCATCAAAAGTTATCCAAAATTGTCCCATGAAGGTCTGTGATGATATATCATGATATGAGAGAGGCTTTAGCAAACAAATCCAACTTATCCTTCTCTTTTTGCCTCATTAGGGTTTCTTTGAGCTTCTTCTATAACTGCTTGATTCTTACTTGGGAGACTTGGTTTCTTCTATAGTAATGCATGGCCATGTGTATTTGTAGGTTTTTGTTCCTATTTGAATTCTTGAGAAGCATCTCCATGTGGAAATTCACTCTACGAGGCCAACCTACCTTGTGTTTTTCAATTTCTACCAAGATAAGTTCATCAACTGTCATTTGAGTCTTTGGTGGAGTTGTTTCTTTTTGTTGCTCAAGTGCTCTCTTGAGGCCTCTCGTCCTTGGTCTCTTTTTTCTAACCTACCATTCCTAATCTTTTGAATCATCAATCCCAACCACTGCCTTACCTTTTGCACCATCCTTTCTCCAATCAACTTTAGGCTTATTTAAGAGCAGCTGATTTACCTTTAGTTGCATGTTCTCTTGCTGCAAGAATGAAACCAAGAAATTGGGCTTTGGAAAAATCTCCTTGAGCTCTTTAATCTCTATATCCTTATCCATGATGATATTCTTCGGTGTTTTTTTCTCCTCATTCACCTCCAAATCTACCATATCAGTGTCATTATGGAATGGTTCCTCATCTTGCAATGGTGCCTCATGATGTGATGATGATCCTTGTTCACCTGATGTAGGCTTGGCCATTTCAACAGTATCTGGAGCAAACACAAGCCTCTTACATCTGACATATGTTTGTGTCACCTTTGCCCTAGGAAATATTTTGGTAGGTTTTCTTAAGGAAGCAACCTCGTGATATGCTGGTGAAGCCAAGGGTGTAGAGTGACTGCTAGACTGAGCTGGAGAAGACAAAATAGAAGTTGAATATATAAAGACATCCCATGACAAATTTACATGTGTGAGCTTATGGGAAACCCAGATCTTCACCAAGCCATGGTGAAACAAACCAGCATAATGATTATCTCCCAATCTTCTTACCCTCTCTACCATTTTCACCATGCTTTTGTAAAGGTAAGGAGGCAAGTTTAGGGTTCTTACACTAGTGAAATGAATTAGGAGTCTCATATGATACTGATAAAACCTTGAGTATATTCCCTCACATGTGAAATATCTCATGATCAGTTTCATGAGAGGGGAAAACTTGTCCAACAACTGTCTAAATGGAAAGACATGTGTTGGAGTTGCTTTGTATGCTGGATTCAAGGACATTTTGTAACTTTCAAGGTCAAGGTCTCTACTCTTGAACCAAATTTATCCACTTTTTGGAATCTCTGTGGCTATAGAAATGGTATCTATTTAAAGAGAGAACACCACCACTGCCATGGTCACCTTATCTCTCCTCAATCTGGAGGCAAAAGTGCTAGTAAGTTTGTCATGAAAACCTAGTTCCTCTACCTTTTGGCAAAAGGAAAGGCAACCAACATCCTGAAATGATTTCTTGAGGAAAGGTGAGCACATGATATCCTATGATGAAATGGGCTCATACCTACTGATCTGACCTCCCTTGTGCCTCTTCTGCTCAGTGGTTTCTGAATCCGGTAACCCTAGCTCAATGGGAAAGGGAATTAGGGTTTAGTGAAGGGAAAAATAGGGGATTTGGGAATTTTTTGGGAATGAAGGGAGATGAAGGGGTTGAGGGCTTCCTAAATTCTTGGGAAAATTTAGGGGGTTAGGGAGAGGTGTTAGGGAGTAGGGGAAAGTGAAATTTTAGGGAATGGGTGAGGGGAAGGTGTCCAAAAAGGGAAAAAATAGTCCTAACCTAGAAATGTCTAGTCTAGGCTAGGGTTTGTAGGAAAATAGGGTAAATGAGGGGTAGGAATGATGGGAAATGATTAGGAGAGTGTATAACAGGTGGGGGAAGGTGAGTTAGCTTCAAAAATAGGGTTTACTTAGCAATTTTGTCAATGTGAACATGAAACCAAGCAAATGCACTAAAAACCCTAGAAAAGGGAATTTCTCTTTCCAAGCATGAAATGAAGACACAAGAGGTGATTTGGATGCCCACTTACTTTTCACTAATACAATGGACCTTGTTGTTGATGAAGAAATCCTTTGCAATGATGATTTGGCCTCCTAAAGAAGAAAAAACAACACTCTGGCAAAGCGGAGCACTTGCGCAGCGAATGCGCAACACAAGTGCAATGCAATGGAGAAATGGCACTTCCCGAGGAAATAAATCGATGCTCTGAGGGTAAGAGTGAGTTTTTTTGGTGGAGAGAGGTCTCTTGAAGATGAAATGAGAAAATGAGAAGCTCATTTAGTCTTTTGTAGCTTTGGAAATCGATTTTCACCTTTGGTGGTTAAGTGGCCCACCAAGTCTGTTTCACTTTTTGTTTTGAAATTGCAACTTTTAAAACTTAAGAAATATATTACATGATAATAAAAATGAAATTACACTTTTAAAACCTTTATTGAACATTTTTCAATATTACTACTCCTTCAAAGCTGAATTTGGTGGCGAAATGACTGTTTTTATGATTTTGACCCTAAGACCTAATGATCACACTTTATGGAATGAGCTAATGATGACCATGGTGATGTGAATGAGATTGTGATGGATACATTCCAGTGGTGACGCATCATAATGAATGATGGAAATACCAAAACATGGACTAGAAGGAGTAGTAACACACCTAGACACACTAGCCAATGACCAAATTTTTTATTTGAAGACCTACTGAAACCATAAAAATTTGACCAAATACCCTTAACAAAATCTTTTAAGAGCACATTTGATCACTGCTTACTGGTAGGAATGGAATACACTAACATTGGCTCCAACTAAGGATGGCAGCTCCTTGGAGGTGTGAAGAACACCGTAGACCAAGTAGCCTTATCCATTGGGCATGGAGTCAAAATCAAGAGACCAAAATAGTCCATCACCCGCAAGAAAGTTTCCCCTATGTTTATTAATCTGAAGGAAATTTTCCTCTAGGAAAAGGTTCCCTAAGGAGTTCAGAATGTGGTCTTCAGTTGGTAAGCAGGTGCTACCATAATCTTATTGTAGCATGAGAAACCATCCAAAAAGTATAACATCTTATAGCCAAAGACACTCATAGATAGAGACATGCTAGAGTATTTTCTCCATGGGAGGCACATGGTACTAATCTTCTTCTGAGGCTTTGTTTAAATTCCTAAAGTCAACACATAAACATATATCACCATTCTTCTTTCAAAGTGGTACAAGGTTTGCAACCCACTAAGAGTGTGATATGAGAAAAATAATCTTATCCACCAAGATTTTAGTCAGTTCATATTTAAATGCAAGTTCGAGACTTGGATGCATTTTCCTAATATTTTGTTGAAAAGGTTTATATTGGGGGCTTCAGAGGAATAAACTATTGCATGATGTTAGGGTCAAAATTTTTGAGATCATTATAGGTCCAAGAAAATAAATCTTTGTATTGCTTGAACAAGATAATGAAATCATATCTTTCGTTGGAAGTACAATCTACCCATAATTTGATGCATTGTGGATTATATTTTGACCCCAAATTAATGACTTAAACTCCCAAAATAGATTTGTTTTTATTTTATTTTTTAGCCCTTTTGAATCTATCATGCAAGTCATATAATTTTTTTAATCTTACAACATACTTAGGGAACAATTTTACCATCTCGCAGAGTTCCTTTGATGAACAATGTTTGCTAATTTGAGAAAAATCCCATAAGTTCTCCTTGTGAGTGGCTTCATCAATGACTGCATCGTTAAATGTGCCCTAAATATGTAGGAAGTCAATTAATTATTTTTCATGACCGAATAAATTCCAGTTAGTGATGTTGTCAGGTATGGATGGTCTAAACAAAAATTCTAGTGAAAAAGAATCATGTTCAAAAATTTCAACTGGAATCAACCTAGAAGCTACATTATCTAATAAATTTTCTTCCTGATTTGTAGTTCTAGAAACAAAATTAATATTGAAAGATGAAAAAATTGATATTATACCATTTTCCTCATATTGATAGACCTTCATATGAGCTGAGAGACAATGGATTGAATTTTCTACCTATCTAACAATTATTTCAGAGTCACTGTAAGCCTTCAAACATTTAGCTCCAAGATCAAGACCCTTTCAGAGCCCATGAATTAAAGCTTCATACTCTGCAACATTGTTAGTACATTGAAATTTTAATTTTCATGCAATAAACAATTTATTTCATTTAGGATATAAAAGCATAAATCCAACACCAGCCCCTACTTAGAACCATCAAAATAAAGTGACCAAATTTCAGTTTTATCAAGATTTGACACATTGCTGATATCCGCAATTTTATGATCAACTGTAACTTATGTATTGAATATTTCTAAATTATATTGTTGTTCCAAATCTCTAATTGGAGAAAAATCAACAACCAAATTTCTAAAGAAAGAGTCAACAACCAAGAAATCATGAATCTCTACTGGTTGAATTGAATCATTTAAATCCACAATTATGTGTTTCATGTATGGATCCCTATTAATTATGCTTTTATTTGGTTCCCCTTTATAAAGTAGCCATAATTGAGTCAAATGAGTGTCCCTAAATACTTTAAGGTGTTGTAGCTAATCCCTACTTAAAAACAGTCCATAAACTTTAGGAATTTCATCAATCATAATAACTATGATATGAAGGACTCTATGGTCTTGCCAAAATATGATCAAAACATCGATCAAATTCCTAACTATTTTAACATAGGTTCTTTCCAATTGTACATTTTTTATATCCAAAGGTTTCACTTGTGCATTAATCTTCTTACGTATAAAAAGTGGCATCACATTAGAAGATGCCCCTGTATTAATCATAGAGTTATGGACATTGTAGTTATAAATTTCAAGAGTTAACGGAAATGGTGGGGGTTTCCTTTTCTAAGTAGAAGGGAATTTTAAAATCTAAACATTTTCGAAAGAAGGCTTATCAAAGGAAGCTATTTGTTTTCTTACAGGAGGTTTAAGGCCAACATTATGCTGTTGAATATTTTTCTAAATTACAAGAATTTTCCAAAGCTCGTACAAGTAGATATTATCCTTTATTTTCTTAAGGTAATCTATTGGACCATATTTTATATTTAAATTTGTATATATCTAAGTGCTAGATGGTGATTTATCTGTGTTTTTATCTGATGTAGGTGGAGTCTAGATTTTAGAAAAAATATTGCTAAGGGTAAAAACATGGCTAATATCCTCTTTGTATAAATTCAGTGAAAAATCAAGAGGCTGGATTTCATCTTGATTTTTAGGATCAGGTTCAACACTTTTTTCCTCATTTTTTTTGAAGTTAATTCAAGATTTGATGTTAAAGCCTGCAAAATATTTTCCATGCCTTCGATGTTTAAACATTCCTTAAGGGGAGGTGGTTTATGATATCGTTTCCGCTTAAAAGATTTTTTAAAGTTGTAAGTTTCCCCTATCAGATGGTTGTTTATATTTTCCTTTCTTAAGATTAATTATTTGATTAGACAATTTATTTCTAACCTTTTGAAGGCTCTCCATATCTAAGGTTGATTAGTATTTCTTAGCAATAGTCTATTTTTATGTTTCTACTTTCTTAACAGAAGAAGAGGCAGAATCATATTGTTTATTAGTACTTGATTAAAGGCTAAGAATATATTTTTCCACTATCAAGGCTTCTTCAAAAGCCACCTACAAAGTGGGATTTTGAGCCTTAATTACCCATACAACTATATCATGATGTAAATCCTTCACATAATAAGAAATATGAGATTTTGAGGAGGCAAAGACTTGACAGGGATATTGTTTTTTAATGACATGAATCTAACATTAAATTCCTTTACTTTTTCTTTGTTATAAATTTTCATGTTAGATAGTTCATTGACCAAAAATTTAGATGGTTTATCATCCCCGAATTTATCCAGGAATGTATGCTCAAACTATGCACATTAGACTATACTCTAAGGAGGCTAAGAGAAATAACACATAGTGGATTTCCCCTCGAATGTATATGGGAACAATCTACAAACTACATCTTCGTTACAAATGCTTTTCTGTCTAATGACAAGCATAAATGTTTTCACATGATCCTTAGTAGGATGCTTTGAATTAGGATCAAACTTTGGTGAAAACTTTATGGGGATTCCTTCGAAGAGGATGTTGCACACTTGGGACATCCATAACATCCTAGTCAAGCCAAGGAGTAGCAGGGTCATTTTGATTGTTTCCAAGATTACCCTAATTATCTGCCATCTTAGGAGATCCTCGGGATTCTGATGAGTATGAGAAACTCTCTTCACTAGAATAATTCCTTGAAGATGAAGGTGAAATCGATGGATAGGGTGGAGAATCGTGTCCTCCAAACAAATTCAGTTGATTATATTGTCCTTTGGGTATTTTAAATAGGTTGAAAAGTCTACTAGTAAGGATATCATGGAATTTATCATTAACTATAAAAGAATTTTGATAAATTCCTTGGGGGTTTTCAAGTACTAAATTTTATTGTAGGTTCAATTCAAGAGGTGCGACTAAGCATGGGAACAAACTTCTTTGGAAGGAAGAATTTTTCTCAGTTATTTCTTGTGTTCGAGAAATGATTTATGGGGATCTTTGCAGGACCTCATCCATCTCTAATTTTTTGTAAGGTTGAATTGATGTGGTAGACTCACTAAGGGTCTACTTAGGTGGTGGCTAATTTCTTGCCAAAGTATCAACAAGAGGTGGATTAATGTGACTCCTAGTTTTAATGGGTGACCTAAAGTTTTGACGTTTAGGACCACTTCTTTCCATTTAGAGTTGGAGGGGCCCTCCTTCTAACGCCATTTTGTTGGCACGAACATTATACACCTAAGTCAACAAGGAAGGAATAGCATGTACTGAGTTTATTTAACATCCTAATATGTTTGGTATAGCTACCTTTGACGAGTTTATAGGCCATGTTACACTAGGATCCTTTCTTCTTGCAAAGGATTGAATTCGAGGAAAGTAATTCCTAATATAAACTAATATAAACTATGATTATCTTACACTAAACTAAACTACTTCTATGCTAAATTATAATGAAAATAAACTATGACTAAATTATTGAGTTAAGTCAAATGGAAACAAAACAACCTAAGTCTAATGAATCATGAAAAAAAAAAAGATGATTGTTTCACTGTTAATAGCTTAAGGAAGTACTAAATAATTCTAATTTGTAACTTTTATTTAGAAATTAGAATTAAAACACAAATAAATTTTGTACAATAATTGGTTTTAAGGAATAAAAATATGATACAACATATATAATACACGGAAAAGGTCAGAACCTTGCGTAATTGGCTCAAGATTGATGCACTTATGAAGGAGTTCTAAAAACTGTGTTTATAGAATGAAATGAAATCCTATTCGTAAATGCAATTATGAATCAAGAAAAAATTATTCCCTAATGCAATTAATTACAGAATAGGTGATTGTTTATTTACAAGTTCCTTATCCTTGAAGCAAACACATATCACTATGTTTATTATTAATATTTTACATTAAGAAACATATACGGAAGCTAACAAATATATTATTCTAATAATCGCTTGAGCAAGACTAAACGAAAGGAAAATTGTAAATGGTATGCCTTTTATAAAATTAACTTACTTTAATTACTAGCCAATGAATATAATCAATCAACCATTAACAAAATTAAGGACAAACTTTAAGAATATTATCTACAATAGCAACATTATCATTAAGTTGCATGTAAAAGTTAACATTTTCTATCAATTCAAAAATCTAGAAAACATTAAAAAAAAATCAAATTAAAATAATGTGTAAACCAATAACCATTCTTAGGACACACATCACTAAAGAATACTATCAATATGAAATAATTTGCAAATCAAATCAATGTACACCAGATAAAGAAATATAATAAATAAAATTGTTTTCTTGAGGAATAAACCACCAAACAAACAATATTTATCCTCTAAATTTCAAGAAATAATTATTGGAAAATAAAGAGGACATTCATTTGACTATGAACAACGAAAGTTGAAGAACTAGATCAGACAAAAAAATCAAATCTATGCACTTGTATTAATATAATTCCACTGTCAAAACATTAAAAACAATTCTTTGTCCAGAAACTACCCTATAGTGCCACTGATATCCCCCTTTACAATCAAATTAAGGGGTATATATAACAAAAGACCCTCAGCCTTACAATTAAAAAAAGAACCTAAAAATTGTCCTCAAATCATTCAGTTACAGAAAATAAGGAGAATTGTTTCATATTCAGGTCTTCTTGGCCAAATGAGCAAATTAATAATAAAACATGTGGCATACAAGATTCCCTTACAAGGTTAGGAATGAGCACATGACGATTGAAAGTATCCCAAGTCGTAATATCCAAGAAAGTTGTCTCGAAAATGTGGAAATCCTATTAAAGAAATAAGCTAAGTTTAGACAATATAACAATAAGACTCGAATGGGCTATGATTCTGTAGCAACCGTTTTCTTCTAAAAGAGAAAAATAAATAAAACAAATATTACCTGTAATACTCTCACATGCATAGATAAAAATAAATTAACTATTTTCCAGCATTATATCCCTCTAATTCCAAGGAAAGGGTAATTTTGAGATTCAGAGAATTTATCACGATGTGAGTATTTTTGGACCCGATTTTACCTTCATCACTAGATTATTTTTTTCATTAGACTTATCCTTTCTCTGGAAAAAAGCTCTTAATTGGTTATTTTGATAAATAAGCTGGATGATTTGACATTCCAAACGAGGAACAATGGGTAAATATTGTTGTTTCTGTGATTAAATCATCTAAGTGAGGGTTTCATAGGGAAGAATAATTGGAAGTATTATTGTGACTTAAAGAGGCATCCTAGGAACGAAACTTATTTATTTTCAAATAAGGCTCGGGATTAGTTTCCATGTCAACCAAGGAAACAATTTCACAAGGACCCATATTCTTAGTTCTTCGGGCCTTAGCAAATTTTCTTTTCAATTGGTTTACTTTCATCATATCAGGTTCATCTCAATGCATCTGACCAGTTTCCTATTTTGTGCAGGTTGAAAAAGTTGTATTTCAGGCCGAAAAGATTTTGTAATAGGATTGAGATTGTGATCTTTCACTGCATTCTTTTTATCATGAGGAGAGGTTAAAATTTTGGAAATTTTAACTTGCATTTCCTCTAAAGAGAGTGATCCTAATGTTTGAAAATATGCCTTGCACTCATACTATCATAACTCCTTAGAAAATTATGGATTTGAATCAATAAGAGAGGAGTCTAGAGCTATGGTGGAAGAATACTGAACACGATCAAATGTTGAAGGTTTACCATAACCATTACGAGTGAGAAAAGAGTCCCAATCATCACCACTTTGAGTCAGATGATGCCTGACTATCATACAAATTAAACCATGGTGGAAAAGGGATCGTTTGGGGTTCTTATTCTCAACTTGGTAATCCCTAGACATTCGGGTTAAACTCTTCAGGATATAATATGGAAGGTTAAGCTTTTGGCCTAAGAAAGCCATTAAAAGTTGAATATCATACATGAAAATGACATTATATCATCCCTCACAAGTTATGTATCTAGGAATCAAACGTAATAATTCACACCACTTTGGTTTGAGGAATGATATGGGCATACCTTTGATGGAGTATTCATAGTCCTTATTAGCTAGTTGTTTCCTCTATGGAATGCCCTTAACTGCAACTTAGATCAACACTCACCTTCTAAGGGTAAGTGGGTGGTTGTTGCCACAAGTTCCAAATTGATTTGATTTCCAAGTTAGTAACATAGGATATTCTTCAATTGAAAGAAGCAACAACAACTTTGACTGCTTCATCAATGTGACCCTTAAACAGTTGCAAAAACTCCCACCAACCAACTTGGAGAAACAAAGCCATGCATTCCTCATTTGCCTCAACAAGTTCTGCTCTAACAAGCTAGGTTCGAACTAACGGTGGCATGTTATAGAGGAAAAGTTGCAAGTTGGAATGGAACATGGTTCAAAAACCAAAGACTATATCTGAAACCATAGGTTGTAGAACCCTCAAGATGAAGATGAGAAAGATCGAAATGAAATGGTTCGATGAATCCTTCTGAAGAAAATTTTGGAGATCAAATCAACAGGTGTCAAGTACATGCTGAGGATAGAGTAAGGACGATATTGGAATATGAGATTGAGCGATAGTCAAGCCATATGAAAATTGGCATTACCACATATTGACACTTGTGAATTAGGCTTCTGGGTCAGTGGGTGACTAGGCATACTAACATGATAGCATGACTGAAACCAATACTAACCATAAATGTAAATATGTGAAACAAATCACCAAAATCATATATTTAAGTTGAAATCGACAAACCATTAATTGGTACATATTGAAGGTGGGTATGGCATGATTAGAACATGCAGCCTCACCAATCATAGGTTATAAACTTTAGGTTAGGACCATTGACGCAAAATAAAACATTTTAAAGTGCAGATGTTATTAAAACAAAGGAAAACCATAGGAAATCACTATGATAGTCCATATTAACATCATAAACTGACAAATTTTCCTTACAGTTGGAAGCAAATGTTAATCAGTACCAATCATAACAATTAGGTAGAATAAATCCTTATATTTCAATAAATGGAGGAATCAATCCTACAGTAAACCATCATATCATAAAACTCAAAATGACAATTAGAAGAAGGAATGAAGGAATCAAGGCAATACAAAAGAAAAAATAGTAAAATTTTAGGAAGGGGGGCTTTAATTTATTTTATTTTTTGATAAAAATGAAGGGGGTAGGTTGACCCTCCAAGAGAAAGTAAATATATGCTAAATGAAAGTCTAATCTACATGCAATCTATTCTAGCATGAGAACATGAGATGAAAATATTAGTTATGCAAAAGGAATATGTAATGAACCTACACTACCATGCAATGTTACTATACGAGCTAAGTATAGTCATACAACCAATGTAACGAACATACTAATAAATAAATATAAAACCCTTTTTTCCATATAATTTTTAATGATATGGGACAAGGAAACAGCAAAATCATCCATGCAAGATATGTATACATGATCATAAGGGTGGGAGCTCGAAAAATAAGATGTCCCCACTTCACGAAATGGATTCATGGATGCAAGGTAAAAAAGGGAATTGTGTTCACACAATTTGATCATGCCCTCAAGTTTGAATATAGAGAAGTGAATGATTAAGCTCAAACACTTCTTCCCAAAAGCTTCCATTGTGATGTGACATTCCATGATGTCCTTAAGGACATGATACGAGGGATGAGGGGATGGCTGGGATGGAGGATCACAAAAACTAGGTTACTCATTTCAAGAATCATATTGAAAAGGGATAATCAACATAGGCTCATCATTTTTAAGACTCGGTTCCAAGAATGGATCAAAAATATCAATGATAATTTCTTGATCATATGGAATGTATGTCAAGACAATATTCCCGTTAGTATCATAAATTGGGTCCTTATTGGAGGAATGGCCATTGACATACCATTTTCCTTCTTCTATATGCAAGATATCAGAAATTTAAACTTCAAGGGAATCAATGGGGTCAACCTTTCCAAGGTCTTCAAGGATACTCACCATCCTTATTTTCAAAACCATCCTCAATGACTTCATTAATGTTTTCATCTTGATGTTTAATAAAGGATACTTCCTCTTTCTCATGTTGTTCTTCAAATTATTCGAAATTCTCAACGAATCCCTCCCTTTGGAGGGTTCTATCAAATATTTGATGGGCTTCCTTCATAGTTTGAGAAATTGGTCCTTTATACCATAGGAATTATTTGATCAATATAGGGAAAAATGGAATGATATTGGGCCTGCATGAATTCTCAAGCCAATAATTATGCCTAG